>JAENPR010000492.1:0-467431 GCA_018135685.1 Themeda triandra | reverse complement strand
AACGTCCAAGGATAATCTTCATTCCTTCACTGATCGGGAGGCAAACCTCCTTAGTTAGCTCTACCCTTTCATCAGGCACTAAACTCTTCATGAGTTTCTTGCTGGGCTTCACTGTCAACTTGAACGTGTCTGCTGTATATATGCACACACAAATTCGTGACCCTCTGTGAAGTGCAACGCACGGCATATATCTAGTTGGAAGAAAAAAAGAAAAAAAAAACAACGGGAATGTGAGGAATTTAAGCATGCAAGGGACTTGCCACAAGAATTGCCGCCCCATGAGGACAGATAGACGCACTTTTTTTTGTATTTTATACGGTTATATGTGTATATATATGCTACGTACGTGCACAAGAAAATGATATGTTACAAAATGACTTCCACTTGCATAAAACGATATGTAGATGGAACAAAACAAAATGTTAAAAGATGGACAAAGATAACAAACGCCTTGCTTCCCTCCCTCCCTTGTCCCTCCCTCGCTCTTTCTCCAGAATGTATCGTATTCAGTTCTTCATGCCATGCACAATAGATAGACCCGCAGCACGACAGGAGTTCCCAGACCATTTGAGTTATGTACAGGAGCCACCAGTCTTCACAGCTTTGAAACTCCTAGTGGCGGGGGGACGCCAGCTTCAAACTTCTTGATGTAGTCATGGATGTGCTCACTGATTTCTTGTGCTCTTTCCTGCTGGATGAAGTGTCCAGCACCCTTGATGACGACCACCTCCTCAAGCATGGGCACGTCCCTCTTGAGCCCGCCCTTGTGGATGTAGCTCTTCACTCCCGGGTGAAGGTATGCCAGGTCACCGTCCCCAACAATGAACTTAGTCGGCACTTGCACCTTTGCTCCTGTCCATGGCGCCATCAGTTCCCAGTTCCTGTGCACACATGTCAGCCAGATGTAACTACTTTCTGATACATGCATGATGCGGTGTGAAGAAGATGACGATGCATGATGCAGTCACCCATTCTTTTTGGTTAATGAGAGATGTCAAAAGGAGTTGAAATTTAACCTAGCACCAAAATTATGTGAGTTTCATGTTTCTCTCCATGAAAAGAGGAAAAAATCTACTTTTGTAAGAAAATGAAAGAAATCTTTCCAACAGCTTTGCAAACATTGATGTAGATTCCCAGCAAATTCCTTATATTTCATATTCGATTGTGGTTTATTTATGGCTTCATGCTGTCAGTGGAATTCTGCTTTCTATGCTAAAAACAAGTGATGACACTCACTTGGAAACATTCGGATATGATAATATATCACGATGACTGCACTACTGCAGCAGCATAACGATTCAGAGAATGATTGATACAAAACAATAAATTATATAAAAAAGTCAGTTCAAGTGTTCAACATGTCCAATCGCAAGGCAAACTGAAATGAAAATGAAACAAAAAACATACATGTCCCTGATACAGATTTCTATTCTATTGAGCAAATAAAGCCTAAAGGAATAATATTTGAAACAATAGTGTTAAAATTAAAAGCAATGTGTTGCAATCTGAGGCTCTGCCCTGCATCTTAATTCTACTGTGGCCTGTGAGTTACATGAAAAACCACATTCCATGTGGAAACAGGTGATGCTGATGTGGTTCAGATGTTTGGCGTATGCAGAAAGGTTTTTGGAAAATGCGACATGTATGGATTCAGAAATCATGACTTGATTACACACTTACGAAATTTAATGAATTCTCAGGACATCATCATTATTTGATTTCACGCTTATGAACATAAATTGGTTGCGAACTTACAGGTCCAAGCAGCGGTAGTAATTTAATCCACCAGCAAATCCAGTTTTTGAGAACTCACTTGCAAGGTAACTGACATCTTCCTCAGAGAGCCAAGAAGGTAGCTCTATTTGCTTACTGTATGTTTGCATTTTTCTAAGGTCCATAACTGAAGAACCTGTGGTCGGAAGAGTCAATGCCAATTTGAAGAAACTCTTCAAATCAAAAGCAGTGAATTCCGCTCGAATCCAGGTTCCTGCCAATTAATGCGATACTTAAAAAGGTATGTATTCAAAATTACTATCACTAGTCTGATTCTATATTAGGTTCAAAAATGGAGTTAATAGACATATATGATGCCAACTTTTGCAACTAGTCCGTGCAAGTGTCATAAATTGCTGGTACATGACTCACATTCCACAGAACAAGCGATTGGTTAATAACTCAGGAAAGAGTAAACTATAAGAGATTTCAAAGAAAGAGAACTAGTTACAACAGAAGTATACTGTATACCCCCGAAGAAGCAAATTGTAGATACATTTTAGCCTACACTTCTATAAGATTAACTGATCGGAAACTCCAATGCGTGAACATAGAATTGTTCCTAATTGATTATACATCAAACTGAAGGACATATGTGAGCACCACTTTGGGCTGTTTTGAGCCATCATCCTATCTGTAGCATTCAGTAAGTTGGTATAATGTGACTGACAGTGAGAGGACTACAGAGTCTCATGTGTAACAGAGTAACCCATATGGATTTGGATAATTGGATCACAACTGAGTAATCTTATCACTTCTATCATGTATCCTCTTTGACATAAACAAACCATATAGACATAGCCCCTTCATATTAGAATTGCAATAAGAAATGACAATCCAGTTTCATAAAAAAATGACAATCCACAAACTGAGTTATCTTATCAATTTTATTCTCCTCTTTACACAAACAAGGCATAGAGACATAGCCCCTTCATATTAGAATTGCAATAAGAAATGACACTCAAATGATAACTGTGCATCAAAATACGTTCCAATTCAAACAGACTGTCAACCAATCTGTGGATGCCTAAAATTCACAAAAGCAACCTTTCTTCAGTCCATCGGTTACTGATGATTAGGTGGCAGTGGCACATCCAAAGGACGATAGGAGAAACAATTGCTCACCTGGAATCGGCAGACGTAGTAGTCATCGCCGTATGCAGCGCGGAAGTACTCAAGAGGCTTGATGCCTGGGCTCCGGGGCATGAAGGCAACGCTGAGATTGACGAGCGCGCGCACCCGATCCGGCCGCAGCAGGCAGAGGTTCCACGACACGATGGCTCCCCAGTCGTGTCCCACAACGAACACCTGCGTCCCAGAGATCCCAACACATGTGGGGAATTTTCAACAAGCTTTGTTGGGGAATTGGATTCGACAGGGAACGGAGAGCCGCGCACGGGTACCTGCGGGAGGCTGAGAGCGTCGAGGAGCGCGACGAGGTCGCCGACGATGTGGAAGGCGGTGTAGGACGCCGGGTCCGGCGGCGCGGTGGTGCCGCCGTAGCCCCGGAGGTCGGGCGCGACGCAGCGGTAGCCGCGCGCGGCGAGGTAGCCCATCTGGTGGCGCCACGAGTACCAGAGCTCCGGGAAGCCGTGCACGAACAGCACCGCCGGCGCCGAGGCGTCCTCGGGCCCGGCCTCCGCCACGTGCATCGAGATGCCGTTGACGTCCAGCTGCCGGTGCCTCACCGCCGCCATGGCGTGTCGGCGTCGTGCTCCCCGCCCCGCCGCTGCTGTTGACTGGGAAGGGAGAGCGGGGAGGGGACCAGTGCAAGTGATCGAGACGTGTCCACCAGGCCATATGTGTTGGTCCAAACGCAAACTGGGCCGGGCCCAAATTGATCGGACCTGCACAGCCTGTTTGTGTTTGCTGGCAGGCGAGTTGGGCTACTCTGTTTTGTTGATGTCTGCTGCCTAAACTTGTCACATGGTTGCTTGATTACTTGCTAGTTGGTTGCTAGCTGAAACCGAGCAGGTTAGTTAGCTTTTTTGCTCGGAACTGAAGCTTTCTTGCTTGCTTGCAAATGATAATGAGATCGATTAGGCCAGTGCACTACAATTTCGAAATACGTGGTTTATGCATTTCACATCGTACCATGTACACTGAAACTTGGAATGAGTCACCACATATCGAAGTCACAAATTAAACCGAAATAGAGGTGCATACACTTATTGTTAATTTAAATTCAAAATACAAAACAAGTCGGCAACATGAGGTTGATTTGTTTTCAGCAGACAGCCAAGCCAAAAGGTGACGATGGTCGTCGTGGTCGATCCATCAGAACTTGGAGATGAAGTCGTAGATATGCTGGCTGACCTCGTCGGCCTTCTCCTGCTGGACGAAGTGTCCGGCGCCGGGGATGACGACGACGCTGTCGAGCCCCGGGACGTCGGCCTGGAACCCGCCCTTGTGGATATAGTCCTGGATGCCCGGCCAGTGGTAGGTGAGGTCGCCGTCGCCGATGATGAACCTGGTGGGCACCTGCACCTTGGCGTCCGCCCACGGCGCCGCCAGCTCCCAGTTCCGGTCCATGTTGCGGTAGTAGTTGATGGGCCCCGTGAAGCCCGTCCGCTCGAACTCCGACGCGAAGTGCGCCACGTCCTCCTCCGTCAGCCACGGCGGCAGCGGCTCCGCGAGGATGGCGGCCGCTGCCGCTGCCGCCGCCGCCGGGTCTGCCGGCTTCTTGGCGGCCGACGTGGCGGTGAAGCGGTTGCACAGGATCGCCTTCATCAGGTACCGGGCGTACGCCGGTGAGAACTCCTTCTCTGCGACACCAGGCTCCTGCATTCACCGGATGTACGTACGTGCAAGATATCAGTTTTTGAATTCAGCAGTGTGTTTGCCGCCGTTTTGCCGACACATGAGCAAATTAAAAGGAAGGGCGCGAGCCAAAATTTGGAAGCACACTGGATGGAAGGATCTCCTCCAGCCATTTGCCTGCCTGCATGCAATTCGACGTCGCCGCCGCGTGAGGTGATCTCGGTCCTCGATCCCAGCTATAAATGTCACCGACGACGACGGCAGTGTACCACAACGACACTGCAGACCGCGGGCAACACCATGGCACCAGTCATCCTCCGCATGAACGTGCACTGCTACGGCTGCGCCGGCAAGATCCGCAGGGCCATCAAGAACCTCCTCGGTACGTACGCGCCCCGGCATGCTTCGATCTTACTGTACTAGCGGCATAACACCTTGCATTGCTCGTCATCGTCGATCGCCGGCCGGACTATGCTTGCAGGGGGGTGGAGGAGGTGTGGGTGTCGGTGGACACGGGACTGGTGGTGGTGGCCGGAACGTCGCTGGACGCCTCGCTGCTGCGGTGGCGGATCCAGAACAGGACGCGGAGGCCCGTCACCGTCATCAGCGACGGCGCGAACCCGGAGCCGGAGACGCAGTACCAATACGCCGCGCCGTCGCCGGGGTACCCACAACACTACCACTACAGCGGAATGCAGTACATTGGACCGCCTCCTTCGGCGCCGCCGGCCGCCGCAGCCGCCGCCGCCTACCCCGCCACCTACCCCTACTACGGCGGCGTCGGCTGGGTGCCCGCTCCGGCGCCGCAGCACCTGCTCCAGTACGTGCCCACGTCCACGACGACGACTTGGGACGGCAGCTACTTCCCCTCGCGCCAGTACGTGCCCAACCAGGCCCCCGTCTGCTTCAACGACGACAACCCCAACGGCTGCTGCGCCGTGCAGTGAGCCAGTGATCGATCGGCGCCGGCGGCCGTCCGGATGACAGCGGCATATGTTTTTGGAGCGAGCGAATTTTTGTCATGCATGGGCGTCCAGTTTATCTTTGGCAATTGTCATCATGATCGTCGATCGTGTCCCGTGTAGCTGGGGCCGATCAGTCAGTCGCACGTGTCTTTTCCCATTGTGTGTGCGTGTGGAGCAGTCAGGAGTCCGCAAGCGAGAGTGTGCAAGCCAATAAGCCTACTGCAGGGTTCATTTTGACTGCCCTGCTGGATCAATTTGTTAATATTTTATATATAATCCTCGTATGAATAATAATAGTGATTTGTTTACGTACAAACAATATAAAATGAAGTTTTGTTTGCTTATGATTGTTCATCCAAGTTCTTGATTCGGCGTGTCTGAGCTGTCCTAGTTTCTTCGAAATGGCAAGCTAGCTGCGTATTGGACGAGCTGTCCTAGCGAAGGAACCTCCGGACTGCGACGTTGTGTGGATGGATCTCTCTGGTCCCTAGTGCACGGACAGTAACTTATATGCGATGACATGTGCGCACACGGCACACACCATCCAAACTCATGGCGTCTTCGACACGCGCAGTCCTAGCTAACTCATGTGTACTGAAGTAAATTATTTTTTTTTTTGAGAAGATACTGAAGTAAATTATTGTGGTGAAAAAAAAAAAACCCGGTTTAGTTTTCAGAAACACAAACAGGGGCTATGTATAAACCATAGCGCAGAAATGGAAATTTCCAAAACTAATTTGATAAATGTCATTTAGAAAAATGGAACGATGAAAATTTGAGACGTGCATAATTATGGGAGTTGAAAGGTGATCGAGACTAGTCGGGTATCACACGGATGCGGTGATTAATTGTTGTTCGATCTGGTATATACAGTGCAGGCAGGGTACACACCTGGAAGCGGCAGATGTAGTAGGTGGGCCCGTAGCTGCGTCTGAAGTGTTCGATGGGCTTGACGGCGTCGGCGCCGGCGCGGGTGTAGACGTGGCGCATGAAGGGGACGCTGGTGTTGACGAGCGCCGTGACCCGGTCCGGCCGGAACAGGCACAGGTACCACGCGATGATGGCGCCCCAGTCGTGACCCACCACGAACACCTGCTTCATATCATTCGTCAGGTTCGATCACCATGCATGCATCAGTGATTCAGCAGTGCACACACGATCGCACCACCGTTCATTCATTCGTCCACATGCATGCGCATATGCAAATGCAAACCGCGCGAGGCCAAACATCCGTGCAGAGACGCCACGGCTGATGAGTGATGACTGCCGGCCTTGAGATCGATCGATGCAGTACTGTATACTATACTGACACAGTAGTGGTAGAGTACAGTAGTGTGTACTTCGATGTGAGGTTTCAACGAAGATATTAGCTAGATCATATGGAATTTTTTTTTCCTTCATTTTTTGGGGCGTTTCGTCCAACACAGCCTATCCTAGTGGCCGGCATGCACACCGTACCTGCTGGCCCATCTTTCTTCGCTTTCACAAAATACATAGAAATAATAATGCCCCCCTGTCTGCAAAAGTTGGGTTCACATAGAATGGAGCTATGTAGCATAGTGCATACTGAATTTATTATTGATAAATGAAAGAGAAAAGACAGTTACAATTACAAGGACAAGAACACAAGAAAGAACAGTCTAAGAGACATAGAAAGTCTCAAAAAAGATAAGAGAAACAACGACATAGTGCATATTTGTATTATGACAAAAAAAAAAAAAAAAACAGACTCCAATCTATGCGCAGCAATATATGTAGACTGGAGACATAGGTACATACATATACATATGTCCATGCGCGTTAAATTTAAAGTTGAGTGAAAGTCCATTCCAATATGCTGTTATGTCATGCATCCTAGTTTAGTTGATTACATATATGCACACGTTAAATCATCACAACATGTGGATTTTTATTCCGGGAAAATATATGTCAAAGGATCGGTGATGAGAGCTGAGCAGGTGGGTAGTAACACATATCATATATCATTTTTTAGAAAGAATGCATCCATTATCATACGTTGACTGATGAATCAGCAGAAGGCTGCGGCTTCCCGTCGGTCCAAATCTTGCTGCTCTTATAAAATGTTATCCCATCACCATGGATCTATATTATATAAAACTTTAAGTTTGTTGACCCGGGTTTAATTTGGTGACTCGCTTTGAAATTAACGTAACTATAGATTCGTTTTCTAAAATCCAAACTGGCTAATTTTAAACTAAACAGATTCAAATTTGTCCCCGGTCGATCGTTAACCCCAATTTAAAGTTGTATCGTCTGAAAAAGAAAACCACATGCATGCCAAGTATGTATAACTACTAAGAGCATAACAATTTTAGTTATAAAGAAAACTAAAAAAATTGCGGTGGCGCGTTGTCCGCCTCTGAATTAATTTCCACGCACGGGGGTGGTGTCAGAATCCCTCAACGTGAGGTCCGGATTTGTGTGCCGGCGGGTTCACTTTTCCGTATCGGATCAAGAACTCGTGGAAATGGAAGGCAAGGCACGGGCAATGCAGTACACACAGGAAAAAATTAAGTCAACTCATCTTTGAGACAGGAAGGACGTACGGACGCACCTTTTGGAGGCCGAGCGCGTCGAGCAGGGCGACGACGTCGCCGACGACGTGGAAGGCGGAGTAGTCCGCGACGTCGGGCGGCGCGGTGGTGCCGCCGTAGCCGCGGAGGTCGGGCGCCACGCAGCGGTAGCCCCGCGCGGCCAGGTGCGCCATCTGGTGGCGCCACGAATACCAGAGCTCCGGGAAGCCGTGCACGAACAGCACCGCCGGCGCCGAGGCGTCCTCGGGGCCCGACTCCGCCACGTGCATCGAGATGCCGTTCGCCTCCACCGTCCGGTGCCGGATCGCCTCCGCCATGGTCGCCGCCGGCGGCGTCGTCGTCCCCGCAGCAGCTGCCGGCCGGCTGGGTGTCTAGCTAGCTAGCTAGCTTGTCTATCTCTCGACGACTCTGGTTAATCAGCTGTCGCGTCCCGACTCCCGGTGCTGCTGTTGTGTTCTGTCGTCCGCGGGCGCGCGGCTACTTATCGGCAGCTAGCTAGCTAGCCGGCTCGCGGCTCCATCCGTCCGGTCTACAATTGGCAAGCGGTGCACGCACGCAAGTACGCGCCGCGAGTGTGAAGTGTGGACCGGTGGGGCGGTTCGGTTGGAGGGTCAACTTCTTCTTCTTGGCCGTGCACAGCAGCCGGCAGGCCAGCAGCTGCCGTGACGGTGACGTGGACCGTGACGCATTGCCGAGCTCGAGTTCCGGCGGGCACTGCGCACACGTGGATATCATGGGCAGTGGCGCAAACGCAAAGGAGACCCGCACCGCCCAGCGCCAGCGGTGAGCGGCGAGATCCTCACTAGCTTGTCACAGCGGGCAAGGCCCATGCAACTGTGCAAGCGCATGAAGCTTGACAGTCACGGGCTCACTGTCACGTGAAGGATCTTGGATCTAGATGAATACGGGCATCCCGATGCACGATACAAGTGTCATGTGAGCCAATCAAGGCTCAGAGCTCGAGATATTGTTTGACTTCGAGGATTTGGATCGCATGCATGCAGTGCAAATGCGCTGTCCTGTGAATTGAAGAATAACACGAGTTCTGAAGCAGGACCATGCTCGATCCTGTCCTGTGAAGTGAGCCGCCGGGTTGCAGGGGTGGGTGGTTTTTTTTTTTTTTTTTTTTACGAGAAAACGATGAATATATTAAGCGGCACTTTGGCTGCAATGAGAGTACAATGTCTGAGTGTTACAGCTCTAAGAGTAGAAATGAAAGGGCATTCAGGCCCATGAGACATATTGGAACAATGAAAGTCTACTTTATTACAGATACTAATTGGCACTTTGAAAGCCTGAAGAGCCAGCAAGTGGGCAACTTCATTCTGAGCCCTGCTTATTTTAAGAACTTTGGAGTCCGAGAGAGCTTTGTTGTTGATGAAGGCCTGAGTGAAAGGCTTGGCTCTCCAATCAGGTGGAGAAGCATGATCAGTACCTTGAAGGAAGCTGACAAGGTTTTGGTTGTTGTTGAAGTACGTGACTTGGGAAAGACCCAAAGCTCTTGCTAAATCAGAAGCAGTAGCAAGTGCCATTGCTTCGGCCTCCATGACAGAAGCACAATTGTGGACCTGCAGAGAAGCTTTGATTTTCATGTTGACGGTCTGATCTACAAAGTAGATCCCAAGACCTGCTTTCCTATTCATGATGTTGCTCTGATCTGGCAGAGTAGAAGCATCGGTGTGACATGTCACACTAGTGCTTGTAAAACCTGTAGACAACGAAGCAGAGTTGGGGTCGAGATTAGGGAGGATTTGATCTCCCCTTGTTCGAGTTGCACCTAACTCTTCAGCTGCAGCAAGCATCATCGTTCCAATGTGGGACTTGACAGCATACTTCACCTGCAAAACAGACCACTTGCTTCTCTTGAAGCGAAGCTCATTACGAGCTTTCCATATATACCACAAGGTAACCAGGATGTGGATCATGGCATCTTGGTTTGTTGTCCTGCGCTTACCTTTCTGGACGGCATGCTCGATCCGGATCGGAAATCTAGTAGCGGCCCTGTCCGTGCATATTATTCCATAGGTTGTGTGATCCTGTGCCGGTTGCACGGCTCCCTTTTCAGCTCTGCGGCGGCACGCTCCTCGTCTGCGTTATGCCTCCTCGCTGATGCGAGCTGGGAAATCAGCTTGTCTAGTGCACGGGCACGGTTCCCTAAAATTATTGGTACTACGAACAATGCAGTATCTACAAACACGGTGACAAAAATATCTGAACTTTGTACTCTGTTTGGGTTTACATACGTGTTCTGAAACTGAACATCTACTGCAAACAAGATCAATGAAATCAGGTGGGGGACTCTCTCCCCTCCCGTCGAGTTCTAAAAAAAAAAACATCTACTGCAAAGTGCAAAGTGAACAAAAGAACTGATAAGAGTAGCGGCACAACGGCGTTGAGCAGCCTAGAAAACTTACCATTCTATTTCTGAATAATTAAACAATACTTTAACTTGCTATGTCAAATCCAAATGGATACTAATACCAACTGCTATATATGCTGATGCAAAAGGATATTACTGCCCTGGAGCTAGGTATTATCTTCATATTCTATCTGTTTGAGAAAGCACCCCATCTTCACGGGGAGTGACCAAATGATACACATAATAACCGTTGCCAGGACCGCGCGGTTAAGGCCATCCGCAACGGCATCCTGGAAATCGCTAGCAAGGAGAGGACAGAAAAACTTCAAAAAAAAAAAAAAAAGAAGCCCAAGCTACCGAGGAGAGAGTAGGATGTCAGTGACCGTGAGATTTTTGGTTTCTGTGCGAGTTGGGCGACTTGGCCGTCGCTAGCGCTTCATCCTCTCTCCTTCTGATTGGATAGCCCGTCCATCTAACTAGCAGATTGTCAGCCGTTGGGGACACCCTAACAGAGCTAGGATACAACTATTTTTTGTGTTGATTGGTCCATGGACACTGTTTTCAGCACCGTCTTTTCCTCTTCCTTCTTGCTTGTCCATGCTGCATTATTGCTTTCACCAGTGTCCGAGATGGTTCTTGCCTTCTTGGCTTTGCAATAAGAATCATGTCTGTGCCCATATCCCCTCATTGACACTAATCGAACTGTTGATGAAGGAGGTACGCATGCACTTTGAAGCGTGGTGGATGCATCTCATAATGCTGCTCTTGCTCTTGTTCGTACCATCCAACTCCCATGGCTTGGGCATGTGACCAGATTATTGTCACTAGCCACGACTCCGAGCTACGTGGTGAACGAACTGAAGCAGCTTAGCTGCAGATTAGTGCGTGTGACCCATCGCATGATACCGAACAGTCTTCGAATTCCCATATATACTCACACATGTCTCCACAACACAGTTAAGTACACTAGGCACAATTAGATACACAATATACTACATGAGCAGCAATGCACATAAAAACATCGTGTTCACTGCAATTGCAGCTACAATTTGCCTTCTATTTCCTTAAAAAAAAAAACAATTTGCCTTCTACGACTGTAGATGGAACTAAAAAAAGCTACAGAGGTTGCACTTTACTCTCAAGCGTGAAATAGTGAACATTGCGACTTTACAATTGGCCTTCTACTATGTCTCCACAATTGTTGCCTTTTTTATTTTTTATTTTTTACGTGTCCTTATTACAACACTAGAAAAATATAGTAGAAAATAATTCAGTGAAATAGTGAATATTGTCAACCCCTCACTCACAATTTCTTTTGCAGCTCCTCTCAAGACTCAAAAAAAAAAAAAAAAAAAAAACTCTCACGCACTCCTTTTTTTTTTTTTTCCAAATATGGATAGTCACACTGACAACTACTGCGATTGAATGTTGGGCCGGCCCAATAATGAAAGCCTAACAAGTATTGGCGGCTTCCTCCTCGATTACATTGTCTAGCTGGCCTATTTCCTTCGTCTTCATCCTCTTGATGACAATCTTTCCATCTAGTCGCCGCCGCTCATAAACCCTAACCAAAATTCCCCTTCTCCTACTTGCGGCGATCGCCTACGATGTGGCGCCACCCACCGTGGCCTCGTTATGTAGCCCCACGCCATATTGGAGCCTTCATCTCGCCCACTGTGCCCTGCTCCACCTCCCAAGGGCGTCCTACCGCTACCGTTGAGGGCACTAGTCTCACGGGTTGCACACCCCTCTGCGAACCGTCAGGTAAGGAAACCCTACCCTTCTCTCTTGTGCACCTTGTTCGAATTTTTTGTTCATGCGTGATGCACTGATGCTCGTGGTGATGTGTGACCCCACGAACCCATTTCGTCCTCCATAGAAAAACACCCCATCTATATGCTTTGTTGGGGATTCGCCTCACCACATCTCAGGAGGATAGTTGTTGGTCTGAAATGTGAAGCTCAGTTTCGATGTATTGAGGCCTCTCTCATGGCGTGGAACATATTGGGTGTACTGGTTGTAGGTTTCGTTATAGGAACCCTAGACTAGATGTGGGGCTTAGGGAATTGAAAACTGCCTTTTCCCTTAGTCACATCTAGACCGTGATTGTCCTTAGGTGTTCATGAGCATGTTGTGGACATTTGTATGGTTGGAGGATGTCTATCTGATGTAGATGTATATAAATGTTATACCAGTATGTTAGTAATCTTAGGACAAGTGGACAACTAAAAGAGTCATGGTGTATATGACATTTGCCAAGGCAATGCCGTCGCTGTTGACTTCTCAAGGGCAACACAGCTATATCTAGCTTTTATCTACAAAACCTGTAACATAGGTTAGTGCCATTACACATATACATTTCTTATTAAGAAAATCACTTGACTTGTTTTCCCTTTTAAGGGGAATTTCTTCATTGTTGTTCTTGTCCACCGTTACTTTATCAATCAACCAACTACTATGCTTTAGCTTTAGGAATGTGGCCATGTTTTTTCCTTTCATTTTTTTCTTTTTATTTTTTTGAGTGGAATTTTTTCTTTTTGATGAGAAAGAGGAATGTGGCCACGTGGGTTTATGGCACTCGAAGCACACTGTATAACATGAATGGGTCCCAAAAAATTGAGTACATGGGCCAATATGGGTACGCCACCGATCCTATTTTTACTGAATACGGCCTAGCCCAACAATAGCACAGCGCGGCTCGCCGCGCCCTTATCGACCCTTCCAGACACTCACACCCTCCTCCCCCGCCCGACGCCAGCACCTCGCCCTCGCGCCGCCTCTTCCGCCCACGCGCGACGAGCCTCGCCCCCGCTCGCCGGCCGCCGGCAACGAGCCTCCTCCCCTGCTCGCCGGCCGCCGGCGAAAAGCCCCAGCCCGCGCTAGCCGGCCGCCAGGGGCGATCCTGCGCCCCCGTGACGTCGATCCGGCGACTAACCGTGAGTTCATCCCGTTCCCCATTCCCCATTCCCGATCTACTCTGTTTCTGCAGTTCTTGGCTTCTCGTTGCTTGGTTTCGTTGTCCACCAATTTGCCTTCCCATCCTCGCTCTACTCTATTTCTTCAGTTATTCACTTCTCGTTGCTTGAATTTCTCTGTTCCCCACTTCCCCGTGCTGATTAGGGTTTTGGTTTTCCATGCTTGATTGCTTCTATGCAATAGACGACGTCTCCAAATATGAGTAGTGCTAGTGTAAGTCTCCAAATATGAGTAGTGCTAGTGCAAGCCGTGCCTTTTGGTTTGTATGATCTGCGGCTTGATGTGTGACGAGAATGAGACAAATGACGAAGAACAAACTTGATGCGAGCCTGAATGCCTTTTGTTAATTTCCTAAATTTGAGACTGCTATATTTGAGAATTTGAGATTTGCTGTGATGTAATAGAACTTAAGTTTTAAGTAAATTGCAATGTTTTATTGTTATCAATTTTAATATGCTTTATCATCTATTGACATTTTGGAACACCCCCCCCCCCCCCCCCCCCGTGTATTGCTGAAATTTTTAGAATTGTTGCAAATGCAAAATACACATTATAGATATGCTCTTGGGGCTCTCTTATGGTTTTCTTCCAATATCATGACATTAGATTCATTGAGTTTGTAGTGTTAGATGTTACTTGATGGATTTGGAAACTCAAATCCTATGTGTCAACCTTGTTACATTCATTAGCATGTCAAGATGTGCTTGGATGAGATATGGCTGGATTTTTCTATCTTTTATACTACATCATAAGAATTGCATTTCAAGGATTTAATTTGTGCTCCTTTGTTTTTGGGTACATGATAGAAATAGTGCTGCAGCTAGAGCATGATTTCTTACAAGATTGAAACATCGGTTGCAGTTTAGTTTTTAGTTCTTGAGGGCAGCTATTGCAAGCAGCCTAACACAACATGTACAATCAATCATTGCTTAGTTACTGTAGCAATTGCAACACAGGATGCTTAAATGTTTCACGAAGCACATACAGGCACAGCCAGCCAGCGGACTGGTTTCAAACCTTTGAAACCAAGCAACCCAACCCAACCCGATGAGCAGCCCTCTGCACAACACATGAAAACCCGACCAACCCAGGCAAACTGTTTACCAGCGGGCTGGGTTGCAAAACTGGCTGTGCTTACCCGTGAGTGAGACATATCAGTATCCTTCCAATACCTATATGCCTACCTGAATCTGTGCTGCATAGATACCTATATGCGTACCTGAATCTGTGCTGCATAGATACCTATAATCCTTTTGAAATGTTATGTTATTGTTCTTTTTGACATGACTGGCATCTCATCAGTCATCACTCATCAGTTTCTTTAATACCAGATTATGGAAATGCTCATGTTAAGTGGTTTTCTTCACCACCGTGGCTTAATAGATACACAAACTAGCATTTTTAATATTCAGATAGTCACTTCTGGCCTGTATTGACTATATAGCTAATCCATAGTAATTGAAGTAACTTGCAAGTTGTTCTCCTTTCTATAAGGAAAACATTATTTTGGTGACCACTATCAATTCCGAATTCTTTATTATGGTTACTGCTCCATCCTATTTGCCTGTAGATTTTTTGTTTTGTTCTCAAGTACTTCCTAATGCTCACACTTTCATGGCTTTCTAACCTTGTGATTTTCTGGTTTGCTAACTATGGATCAATTCTTTTTGCAGTTGCCTTGGTTAATGCTAACTTATTGACAAAGATGGCTGATAATGGTAACGCCAAAGGGGGATCTGGTGCCTATACAATTAATCTCGACAATTTCAGTAAGCGGCTGAAGGTATTCTATGACCATTGGAAGGAGCACAAGTCTGATCTTTGGAGTTCTTCTGATGCTATTGCCATTGCTACCCCACCTCCTTCTGATGATCTTCGTTATTTGAAATCATCAGCCCTGGATATTTGGTTACTTGGATATGAATTTCCTGAAACAATAATTGTCTTCATGCACAAGCAAATACATGTTTTATGCAGTCAGAAGAAAGCAAATCTTATCGGGACTCTCAAGAAGGCTGCAAATGAGGCTGTTGGTGCTGAGATTGTTTTGCATGTGAAAACCAAGAATGGTGATGGTGCTGATTTGATGGATGACATAGTGCAGGCTGCTTGTAATCAATCAAAATCAGACAAGCCGGTTGTTGGACACATTGCCAAAGAGGCACCTGAGGGTAAACTTCTTGAAACATGGACAAAGAAGTTATCTGGGTCAGGTGTACGACTTACAGATGTAACAAACGGCTTCTCTGAGCTCTTTGCTGTGAAGGACACCACAGAGATCACATGTGTGAAGAAGGCTGCTTACTTAACTTCATCTGTTCTGAAAAATTTTGTGGTTCCAAAGTTGGAGAAGGTTATCGATGAGGAGAAGAAAGTCTCACACTCAACGTTGATGGATGACACCGAGAAGGCTATTCTTGATCCCCTCAAGGTCAAGGTGAAGTTGAAGCCTGACAACGTTGATATATGCTATCCTCCAGTCTTTCAAAGTGGGGGTAAGTTTGATCTCAAGCCTGGTGCCTCTAGCAACGACGATTACTTGTATTATGATTCAGCAAGTGTTATCATCTGTGCAATTGGTTCCAAATACAGTAGCTATTGTTCAAATGTTGCTCGGACATATCTTATTGATGCTACCCCTACACAAAGTAAAGCATATGAGACCCTTTTGAAAGCTCATGAAGCTGCTGTTCAAGAAGTGAAACCAGGCAATCAGATGAGTGCAGTTTATCAAGCTGCAGTGGCAGTGATTGAGAGGGATGCCCCTGAGCTACTTCCTAATCTAACAAAGTCAGCTGGAACTGGAATAGGCCTTGAATTCCGAGAATCTGGCTTAAATCTGAACGCCAAGAATGATCGCATGATAAAAGAGGGAATGATTTTTAATGTCTCTCTTGGTTTGCATAACGTCCAGGCAGAAACCACCAGTGAGAAGACAAAGCAGTTTTCACTGTTGTTAGCTGATACAGTTTTAGTAAATGAACGAGGACACGAGATCTTAACAGCACCTTGCTCCAAGGCGGTCAAAGATGTTGCTTATTCGTTCAATGAAGATGATGAAGATGTTGCTGAGGTGAAGGTAGAGTCGAAGACCATAGATGCCGTGCCAACCAAGGCAACTCTCAGGTCTGACAACCAGGAAATGTCAAAGGAAGAGCTCCGGAGACAGCACCAGGCTGAACTTGCTCGCCAAAAGAATGAAGAGACCGCTAGAAGGCTTGCTGGGGGTGGTTCTGGATCTGGTGAGGGACGTGGTCCTGCAAGGGCTTCAAATGAGCTTGTTGCATACAAGAATGTTAATGATGTACCGTTTGTGAGAGATTTGGTGATCCAAGTAGATCAGAAGAATGAAGCTGTCCTCTTACCTATCTATGGCAGCATGGTTCCTTTCCATGTTTCTACTGTCAAGAGTGTGACCAGCCACCAGGACAACCGCACCTGCACTATCCGCATCTTCTTCAATGTGCCTGGAATGCCATTCTCAAATGATAGCAAGCTAAATTCTCAAGGTGCTATCTATCTGAAAGAAATTACATTCCGCTCAAAAGATACACGGCATAGCAGTGAAGTTGTTCAGCAGATCAAAACATTGAGGAGGCAAGTTGCATCAAGGGAGTCAGAGAGAGCTGAAAGGGCAACTCTTGTTACCCAGGAGAAACTTCAGGTAGGAAACAACAGAATGAAGATGATGAAACTTTCTGATGTGTGGATACGACCTGCATTTGGTGGTCGTGGGAGGAAGCTCACTGGAAATCTTGAGGCTCATTTCAATGGTTTCAGATATTCTACTTCAAGGCCTGATGAGCGTGTGGACATCATGTTTGGAAATATAAAACATGCCTTCTTCCAGCCTGCAGAGAAAGAAATGATTACTCTCCTTCATTTCCATCTGCATAACCATATCATGGTTGGAAACAAAAAGACAAAGGATGTCCAGTTCTATGTTGAAGTGATGGATGTTGTTCAGACTCTTGGTGGCAATAGAAGATCGGCACTTGATCCTGATGAGATTGAAGAAGAGCAGCGTGAGAGGGATAGGAAGAACAGAATAAACATGGATTTCCAGAACTTTGTGAACAAGGTTAATGATCACTGGTCACAACCACAGTTCAAGGGGCTTGACCTGGAGTTTGATGTCCCCCTTAGGGAGCTTGGGTTCCATGGTGTCCCATATAAAGCCTCTGCTTTCATCATTCCAACTTCTACTTGTTTGGTTGAGCTGATTGAAACTCCATTCCTGGTGGTGAGCCTGAGTGAGATAGAGATTGTTAATCTGGAGAGGGTGGGCTTTGGAACGAAGAACTTTGACATGGCTATTGTGTTCAAGGACTTCAAGAAGGATGTTCTCCGCATTGATTCCATCCCTTCATCATCGCTCGATGCGATAAAGGAGTGGCTGGACACAACTGACCTCAAGTACTACGAGAGCAGGCTGAATCTGAACTGGCGTCCTATCCTGAAAACTATAATTGATGATCCTCAGAAGTTCATTGATGATGGCGGCTGGGAGTTCCTGAACATGGAGGCGAGTGACTCGGAGACTGATGACACAGAGGAGTCAGACCAAGGCTATGTGCCTTCCAATGCTGAGCCTGAGTCTGAGTCAGAAGATGATGACTCCGACAGTGAGTCCTTGGTGGAATCTGATGATGATGATGAAGAGTCAGATGAGGACTCTGAGGAGGAGAAGGGCAAGACCTGGGAGGAGCTGGAGCGCGAGGCAAGCAATGCAGACCGTGAGCACGGTGCAGAGTCGGACAGTGAGGAAGAGAGGAGGCGCCGCAAGGCGAAGACCTTCGGCAAGTCACGTGCACCAGAGCGCAGCAGCTTCAAGGGAGCACCGCCCTCCAAGAAGCCAAAGTTCAGGTGAATCCTGTGCCAATTAGGCAGTTCACAGGTTAATGGGTACCTGCTGGATGGCTGTGGTGCCATGGCTGCTTCCTGAACCTCCTTTCCCGTAGTAGACATGTCTGTAGTAGGAGTGTCGTTTGTTATCTTAGATTATCTTGGTACCTATATATTTCTAGATTATCTTAGCAAGCAACATTTCTGATAAAGCAGTTGGATTTGAACTTTGAAGTGTTTGAAACTGCTGGATGTTTTTTCTTTCCTTGCAAGGCTACTAGAGGGGAATTATTCAGCTTGTTGAAATTGCGCTTGACAAGGAAAAAACATAAATGACCCTGAGCATACGGTTGGTCGACATATATGACACCCACTGAGCGAAAATCCGATCTATCGATCCGCGCGCGGCTAGAGACGATTGTAGTGTAGCGTCTCAGCATCACAGTGCAGGCCCAGGACGACGGCGAGCACGACGGGATCGTCTTCCGACATCACCTGCACCACCGGCACCGGCGACGTCGGCTGCTCCAACTCATCGTCGTCGTGCACCGACGGCATAGCCTGTGACGACACGTTTGCCGGCGGCACGGATACTGATGTACCGGCGACGTCGGCTGCTCCAACTCATCGTCGTCGTGCACCGACGGCATATATAGCCTGTGCCGACGCGTTTGCCGGCGGCACGGATACTGATGGCAACACCAGCACGCCGATTGATGATTTATTTTCTTTATTATTGCCCCCTGCCGCTTTTCTCTTTCCTCTCTCTTTTTTTTTATAATGTATACCTGTATTAATTAATCTAAATATGACACCAAATTAATATCTTTAGATACAATATGAAATATATTTCCATAATTTAATTGGTGTTATAAATCATGTTTTTGATAAATTTGAATTTTTTTGACTTACAACACCTCTAGAAATTATTATTGATGTATTGAGGGACGGTAGTATGTGTCTATATACATTTGTACTATGTTTCGTACCGTCCCCAAAAATCTACCATGTGTAGCAGTACGGTCAAATACAGAGTTATTTCAGTAATATAAGATTCACAAGTTTTTCTTGTATGAGAAAAGAAAACATGCATGTAAGGATGACCAGCTGCATCTTATTCTTAGGCTGTGCATCAGCCAAGGAATGTCCAGGCCTGTGTCATGCTTGACAAAAAATCTTATTTACAGAAGAGGGCTAGAACTCATACTAAACCAACACCAAACCTTTAATTTAACAAATGGGGTTGAAAACAAACAAAAATGAAAGAAACTCTGCAGAACGATGGCTAATTATTAGCAGGAGCTTTGATTTCTTGTTCGCTCCGCTCTCGTAGCTAAAAACACGGCCGGTGCATGCGTGCGTGATCATGGCCTATATGACGTCGGCGGTGGCTGTGGCTCCGACGGTGGCTTTGGCGTCGACGGTGGCTGCGGCGTCGACGGCTCCCCCTTCATCTTGCCGATGAAGCCGACGGCGATCTGGAGCATCTTGGTGAACTCGGTGAGGCTCTGCACGACGATGAGGCGCACGTCGCCGTTGAGATCCCTGCAGCTGATGGTGCAGGACGAGACGTCGGCGATGGATTTCATCGCGAGCGTCCTGGCCACCTGCTTGTCGCCCACGTGCAGCGCGGCCTTGGCACCGTGGAGCTTCTTCATGGCGCTCTTCATGGTGACGGTGCAGTTGCCCAGGCACTTCTTGAAGTCCGGCACGCCGGTGTTGAACCCCGGGAGCTTGCCCTCGAAGATGGACACCAGAACGCCGCCCGCCTCCGTGGCCGCTTCCATCGCCACGGACACCAGCGCCTTGGCGTCCACCTGCCCCGGGGCGCCGGCGATCTTAGCCGCGCCCTGGTTGGGCGCGGCGGACGCGATCACCGTCTGCACATCCAGCAGCCGCTGGCCCAGCTCGCCCACGCACAGCTCCGGGTACGGGCCCTGCATGCAGGTGGCCATGATCGGGCTGTCGGCGGGGGTGAGCCGCGCGGCGTCGGCGCCGCGGAGGGAGAGGGAGACGAGGACTGCTGCTAGCACGAACGTCGTCGTCGTGCGCACCGACAGCGCCGCCGCCATCTTGGATCGGTCGTCGATCTCTTTCCTTCTTCGCAGGTCCTTCACTTTTAATTCTAGCTCTCCGATCGAAAGATCCTGCTCTCTAGTTTGCAGGAGATGATGAATGGATGAAGAAGCAGTGAGTGAGGAACGATCGATGTGAGCTGTCGACACCTGAGCGCACGCACGTAGATATATATACGTTGACGGATGCTGCAGGGAGTGGTTCTTGGTGTTCATCGACCGTCGGTGTGGACGGGAGGTTTTTCCGAGGATGCTTGCATGGTCTGCGCGCGCGACATGATGCATGGTTTGCCTCGAGAGGCTGGGAGAGAGCTGAGGCATCGGATCGAGATCGAGCTCGAGCTGTGCAACTTTCCCGACCGCTTCCTGTTATCCTGCTGTTGCATGTCATTGCGTGTCCTGCGTACTGAATGAAGGTCGTCGTGACGCGGATCTGACTGAAGGTTTTCCGACAAAAAACACTATGATTGCTTCCTGTCACTCTGTTGCCAAGACCTCGTTTTTCTGCTTTTAGGTATTCAACACCCTATCACACACGTGCTCGTGTAAACAAATATGTAATTCTGCACCGTGATTTGTGAGCAGAAAGAGTAAAGAAACTAATGGGCACAGCCCCATTGTAATACGAAGAGCTAAGCTAGTTAATTTATCATGAAGACCTAAGCTCATACTTTTTTCCAATGATTTATGTGTCTACGTATACACAATCTTCTATTCTAACATATCATACTGCTGTGTATTATCTTTTTAAACGACTTACAGTTTATAACCGGGGAAGTACATGTTTTGTCCTAGTTAATTTGAAGATGAACACAAGACGTGCCCTCTTGCTGGTTTTGTTCGAACAAAGAAAAACTAAATATCGATCGAATAACTAACTTCACGTGGCCGGGTGCTGATGCAGCTTTGCGGCTGCTCGCGTGGCCGGCGCGTCTACTCTGGTGAGACTTCTTCTGATGGCTGGCAGCGATGTCGTGGTGGCTGGTGGGGACCCGAGTTCTTGCTCGAGTCGGTGCTAGGATTTGGGCGAAGGCCTGGCGACGGCGACACTTGTGGGTGTCGTTTCCCCTGTTGAGGGCGTCGCGTCCCTAGCACATTCCATGGGTGAGAACCCAGTCCTGCCTTGGACGGACGACAGCGACGCTTGGGCGTCGTAACCTTCTTGAAGGCGTCGTTGTGGAATTCGACTCGGCAGGGATGTCTTTGGGCAGTGCTACTTCGTCGTCTTCGTCAACGTGTTCGTGGTTGGTGCCGGGGGTGGTTTAGGCTTAGTTTTGTTTGAGTTGCTTAGTCTTTTAGGTTTTGTTGCTTTCTCTTGGGTTGGCGTCAGTGCTGGAGCTCCTAGTGGTTGTTCAGTGGACGCTCGTGTCGATGACCCAATCCGACCGAGTGCTAGGTGGTTTAGAGGCTTGACGTCGATGTCCCAATCCGACCAAGCGCGGAGCTGAGTTGAGTTGAGTTGGCGCTCTTAGTGGCGCGAGTTGAGTTGTAACTTGGTACCTATGTGTGCATTGGAGTAGGGTACCCTCCGATTTGTATGGTTTTTCTGGCCCGGTTTCCAGTCAAACAATGGGCTGGCACTTGTCTTTTATTTTTCTCGTCTAATAGAAATCCCGGCAAAGTTTTTGCCGGCCCTTTGAAAAAAAAACTAACTTCACGTGTCACGAACATACCACATGTTTTCTAGCCCAAAGCTAGTATTACAGCAAGATTGCATAATAATATAATATTTATGGACTATGATATTAAGCCTTATTTTTCCGTTAAATTTAACAGAAATGCTCTAGCTCATAATATGACAATTTTATTTATTTATTATGTAAACTGTTGATGACCTTAATATATTGCACCCCATCGTTATTAGTTCCACAGGCTGCCCTCACCGCAACAAAGTGATAATTCTATAACGCTCGACCTCACAACGGCATTACATGAGAATAAAATTGTGATGGTATTTTGTCACCGACAAAGTGTGCTAAACCTTTGACTTGGACGGCCTGCTATTGCTACATGAATAAAAAAAGCTATAATAGTTGTGTTAACAAAATATATGAATGCATTGTGAAGTTGAGACACCTATAGTACACATCCCTATACTATCCACTATGACCGTGAAGTCGAGACACCTGTAGTACACATCCCTATACCATCCACGATGATGTGCATGGGGGCACAAGAAGTGATAATTCTGGTTCAGAACGACATTATATGAGAATAAAATTGTGTTGGTATTTGCCACCGACAAAGTGTGGTAAACCTTTGACTTGGACTATTGGACAAGCTGCATACTGTCACACAATGGATGAACCATCAAATGGTGAACAAGGGTACATAAGATCCGCCTGGACCACCATGCCCTCCTTCATTCTGTAAGGATGGCCATGGCCTGCAAGTCATCCAGTATGGGACACCATGACCATCTTCCTTGACGACGGGGGCACATGCTCATTCGTGTCAAGAAAGTCAACATTGACATCAAGCCAGCGACAGACGAACATCGACTCTGCCCAAACATCTTTGACATGGGAACCTTCATGTTTGGAGACATGATGGATCTGACATCCTCGTCACTAACTGTTACCACTACGACTCTCTGGCGCAATCTACCTCTTTACATCGAGCCTGAGCTCAACAACCACGTCCGCCTCTACAACGGACCTCCAAACGCCATGACTACAACTGATATGAGTACCTTTATTCCTAAACACCTACTGTCTGCAGTACGAGGGGGGCCGCATCAGGGTCCGGGAACGGACAATTCACTCTGCCACCTCTTCGGCAACATCAGTAGTCTCCAATACTGCTTCGACTTCACACCACGTTGCACACACCAGAACATCATCGTCAACAACCCGATAAAAGGTCGCATGACCTGCTTCCTCGAAGAACTCCCTACGTTGACTATCCTTCCACCCTTCAGATAGAGTCAACAACTGGTTCGTGTTTCGCCGCGTGGACGCATGGAGCGGAGAAGGGGGGAGTGCTATAACAAGTCCAATGCGGGCTTTCCGAACTGAGGAAGAATTTGGGCCATGGCCCGTAGGGGAGGCCCAGCCGCCGGCGCTGCCGCAGGGCACGGGCAGCCGACGCCATAGCCTGAGCGCGCGCACGGGGAGGGGGGTGCAATCCCTCAAGCCGTCGCAATACATCCCCGATTAGGTTTTCCAAATTGAGTCTCCTAGGTTTGGAAATATTTATAAATAAATAAAGTAAGGACCAATTTGTAAAGGGAAATCCGTAACTATGAGGAAATCCGTAACCAATTAGGTTTCCCAAAACTGTAGCAGCATATTTAAGCAAATAAGCAATAGATATGAACAACAATACTTCAGTTGTATTTATAATTTAGAAATGAGGCTATGAGCGTTACATATATACCTCGGTAAGTTCCAATTATATCACCGTGACATTAAGAAACAACACAGTCATTCAATCATACATATCATTAGTATTAGCATATAGTCTCACTCTTTCTGGTAAAATGGGCAGATCTGGGATAATCAAACAACACTTTTCCAACACCTTAAGGATAGGACTACTGGATTAAGGATGGGGTGGCGTTGACATGCATCTCACGTGCATCTGAAATTATGCTTCATTCAACTACATGTCGTCTCCTTGAGCACAAAACTTGATGAGAAAAATACAAGGATTACGTTGGGCAAAAACACAGGCTAGCCTAGCCTCCTGTATATATTTATATGTAGACCAAATTACAGATTACACTTGGTTAGCTTCTGGTTTACACGGAGACACACGACAGAAACGAGATGTGTTTCGGTTTCCTGTATTTTTTTCCTTTCTTCGTCTAATAAAAATCTGGGAAAAGCTTTTTGCCGCCTTTCGGTAAATAAAAGAAACGAGATGTGCTAATGATAAGGCGATCCAGCGACAATGCCGGTGTACTGTTGTCGGACGATCAACAGTAGCATCTATCTCTGACGCTAAACAACTGATCGAATGTATACCTTGTACTCTGTCTCGATCTGCCATCAACAAACAAATTAATGAAATGGACCCGATCCATCGATGGATAGATGGATGGATCGAGGGATCATGGTCGTCGCATCCCCTGCGCGGGCGGCGGGTACATGGCGGCGTTGAAGTCCCAGCCGTAGACGGGGTCGAGGCCGCGCGCCATGAGCTCCCTGTACTGCTGGCAGAGCGAGCAGGGCTCGCAGCAGAGGTGGACGAGGCAGTCGGCGCACGGCGCCTCGGGGAGGCCGAACTGCGCGCGCATCATGGCGCGGTACGTGCACGAGTAGACCCACGTGCACTGCGACCCCGTGAGGCAGGCGATCACCGCGTACAGCGCCCCGCTCGTCCCGCACGACGTCGCGCCTCGGTCCACCATCTCCGCGATCCGCCCGAACGTGATGCACGGGCACCAGTACGTCAGGCAGCCTGCGTTCGTGCGTGCTGGTGAGCTGATGAGTGATGAGCGTCGAGGGTGGGTGCTAGCTAGGCTTACAGATGTGGCAGTCGTCCAAGCAGTCGAAGAGGCCCGACGACCACCGCCTGGCTGATCCGGCGACGGGGATGCCGACCACTGGCGCCGCCGCCATCCCGGCCGGCTCGTAGGGCGTAGCCGGATACATCTCCAATATAATCAGTTGCTTCTGGTGTTGCCTCGCGTTAGCCTCGCCGGGAACGTCGGAATGGGCAAGCCTACTGCGCCGGCTGCCGGCAAATGCGGCGGCGGGTCGATCGGCCTAATCCAACTAATCCAATCTCCAATGGCCCCGCGCGCGCGCCGAGATCCCAGCCAAGGAGCGGCTGCTGGTTTCGCTGACC
Organism: Themeda triandra; assembly: GCA_018135685.1. Classification (NCBI taxonomy): domain Eukaryota; kingdom Viridiplantae; phylum Streptophyta; class Magnoliopsida; order Poales; family Poaceae; genus Themeda; species Themeda triandra. Next base: position 442,329 of record JAENPR010000492.1, on the reverse strand, counting down.
GGCCGGCGACTTGGCACGGCAGCAACAACAGCAGCGCAGGTGATCGGAGGCAACCGGAGACTCTCGTCGACCTGCACGTAAATATATGTCACGGGATCGTCGTCCAAGGATCGAGTGGTTGCTGGTGTTCTCGTCGCCGCGGCCGGCCGTGTGGTCGCGAGGTTTTCTAGGAGGTGGTCGGGCGCGCGACATTCCCTCATGGTACTTTATCACCCCTCCTATATACCAGGTGCCTGATTTTTTTGTTAGTTCAGACAATTTATGCAATTTTGTCATTGTTTTGCTGTAGAAAAAGTGGTTCACCGTCTCTGCTGACTGGTGACTGTCTTTTTATATGTTTTAATTATACTACTAGTTGTCTCTTTTTTTGAGAGAACCACTACTAGTTCTCTCTTGCGAGTAGTTGCATGAAAATTTTCAAAAAAATCAGGCACATGAGTAGAATTGGATTTCCACGCGCACGTCACTATTTATGGAAGGCAAAAGATGCCTCTGAAAAAAAAAAACAGCTTCGTGCGGGCCACAACACTGGCCACCGTCGTTGCTAGTGAGAACGATGGCGCTGCCTCGAGAATGCAACCCCATCCACCTCTTTCTCCACTGACAACGGTGTGTCACCTTCCTCCTCGTGTGCCTATGTCATCTCCTCCTTCCTCGAGATGGCCACTGTCACATCTCGCACCGACTCGCATCCAACCCTTCATCAGACACTTGCCAAACGACGACATGGCAGCAGACCCTTCACTAATTAACAAATAAAAGATGATTGCGAGAGAGAGAGAGATCGAGGAGGAGAGGAGTGAGATTGAGGGAGCACGCTGCTGCTGCTATTGACCAGGATTGGGGGCATGGTGGCCACTACCGCTGATAGATATCATGAGCAACGACTCGACTAGACCCATGAGGAAGAGCAGGTGAAAAGCATCGCCGTAACTATAAGCGTCCGCGGAGTCTATGAAACTCATACTTAGAAGTTTTAGAAAAAAAATAAAGCTTTATACACCAATGGTACCAAACTAAATGAACATTGTCCCAAAGTTTCAGATTCAAATAACTTTTGTAAAAATTCATAAGAAAAAACAAATTTGGTGGGCCTTGAATTTTGTCCTCTAGTGATTGTAATTTATTTTTTCATATGAATTTTTATAAAAGTTGTTTGAATCTCAAATTTTGGCACAATGCACATTTAACTTGTTAATATTCGTGTGTAAAGTTTCCCAAAATTTTAAACCTTCTAAGTGCAATATGCGAGACGTTTTTAAATAGACTTCGCACGCACTCATAGTTACAGAGTTTTTGTCCCAACTATACGTATGTGCTTACCACGTGCTGGGGAGAGAAAGAGGTGGGCGGTCAGCTACCGCCGAGGCGCCGACGCGACCATGAGTGCGCATATGCGCTCGCCATGGAGAGAGGAGAGGTGGGCAGCATCTATATATGGGGAAAAAGAGGAGTAGAGAAGAGTGGAGTGGCTAATGGGGCTGTGGAAGTGAAAGGTATTAGGTGGCCTTGATGGTTGGGCTTATTTTAGTCTCTGTTAATATGATTTTGACTTGTCTCTGTTAATATGCTTTTTAGTCGTGTGGTGTCTCCAAAAATGGTATCAACCGGTTATTTTTGGAGTCCATCTGATTTTTATGTCCACCTCTGTGCATTAAGATGTCTAGCTATCTTCTAAAATCCTTTTTGTGGTAGTGGACTACGATTAATCTCTAAACTATAAAGGAACACCCGCTTGCTACAATGCACAAAATAAACACTAGCTTATTATTACCGTACCCTCAGGTTGGGTCCGAGTTGTCAGTTGTGAGGTGACCCTATAGGCATTAGACAAAAGTGTGGTTATTGGTGGTAGACAAGCAATGTGTGTCGATGACAAAAGAAATAAGGACTATATGAGAACTAGAAAGAAAACGATACAAAGGTCGTGTATGAATAGTGAAAAATGGTATTGTCAAAGTTGATAGTTGGTATCAAAAGTTACTTCCACCTTTTGAATTGTAGTTATTCATTGATTAGAAGAGATTAGGAGCCAAATGTCTTTGAACATCGATTATGTCTGTCCAATAAGCAGTGACATCAACATAGATTATTATGTGTGCATTTGGTATACTTCCAAAGGCTTAATACTAGTATGAGATGCTGTGTTGTCATGATTAATGCACTAGCTCCCGTTGAAAATCATCCATGTTGCCATTAGCTCTGACTTACTCCCTCCGTCCAAATTATAAGTTGATTTGATTTGTTGGTACATCTGTTTTGCTATGCCTCTAGATACAATAATATATATAAATATGTAGCAAAATGGATCAACCAAAAAAGTCAAAGTGACTTGTAATTAGGAATGAAGTGAGTAGCACAAATAATGATTTTATATCGAATCTAAAAAAATCAATGTTATTTGGTTCTCTTCATGTTAATGTATTTGTGAGGCACCGGACAATGAGTCATACAAGGAACTAGACTGAGACACTGAGTAAGTACTTGGAGGAGCTGTGTGGGTTTTTTTTTTTCATGGTGGAAGCTTTCATGTGCCTAAATACTCTTGTATCCTCACATTACACAAAGTTCCCACTCAACAAGCAGGATATTAGAGAACAAATTCCTTTCTTGTGGATCCCACAGGTTTCCATCAGCGATATGATGTCTACCATTCAAGCACAGTGTCCAAGGGAGACCAAGCGTTTGGGCGTACTTGCGGTCAAGTACTCCATTCCGCAACCATCAAACAAATGTGTCTTGTGTACCTGCAAGACACCAGGAGGTGTGGGGGGTGGTGTGCTGTTGTTGCAGTGTACTTTTATAATATGACGCTTATAAGGAAAAAAATATTATAATTATATATCTCCAAACAAGGAAAAGGTAGTGATCATTTTTTTCAACTCATGGTTCAAAAAAGAGAAAAACTGCAAGGATCCATGCCAAATCAAGGACTTTGGGTAGTTAAATCTCATTAGGAGTAACCTAATGAGCTGCTCAGTTCACAAATAGTGCTCAAGTGAATATACAGAGATTTCTAGATACATTAAGAGAGAATACAAATGATGTATGTACCAATACTAGTTTTTTTTTTCTTAGATAATGATGTACCAATACTAGCTAGAAGTACCATCTGATTTACAGGGTCAGGGAGATACGGCAGAATCGAGAATTAAATGCTAGAGACCCGGCAACAATAATGATGTTGTGTTGTCGGACAATCAACAGTAGCATCATCTCCGATCCTGACGCTAAACAACTGAACATACGGGAGTACTATACTCACTCTCTGCTGTCTCTGTCATCAATCAACAAACCAAATGGAGCCGAAGCCGAACCCTGATGGATGGATCGATCAGCGTCCCATCCCCTGCGCGGCCGGCGCGGACATGGCGACACCATTGGCAGCCCTCTGGGCGTTGAATTCCCAGCCGAGGATGGGTTCATAGCCGCGCGCCTTGAGTTCCCTGTACTCCTGGCAGAGCGCGCATGGCAGGCAGCAGAGGTGGACGAGGAAGTCGGCGCAGGGCGCCTCGGGGAGGCCGTACTGCGCGCGCAGCCTGCCGCGGTACGTGCAGGAGTAGGCCCACGTGCAATACGACGACGACACGATTTCGATGAGCGCGAACAGCGCCGCGCTCGTCGCGCACGACGTCATGCCGTGGTCCACGATCTCTGCCGTCCGCCCGAACGTGATGCACGAGCACCAAAACGTCATGCAGCCTGCATGGATCATGGGGATGCATTAGCAGATCATGACATATATATGACGGTGAGCTTAGCTATAGCTCTAGCTACGTAGCACAAGAACAAGATCGAGCTGAGGCTGAGTTGAGTATCGGAGAGGAATTAGCAGGAGATCGAGGAGGAGGGCGGCCGTCCGGCCGTTCGGCCGGGCTTACAGTTGTCGCAGTCGTCGAAGCAGTCGAACAGGCCCGATGACCACTCCCTGGATGCTCCGGCGCCGGGGAATAAGCCGGCCACCGGCGCCACCACGGGCGCCGCATCATGGGGCGCAGCATCCGGATACATCTCCAATAACCAGCTGTGCCTGGTTGCGCTTGTACAGCTAGCCTCGCCGGGAATGGGCGAACCTGAGCCGGCCGGCAAGGTGTGGCGGCGGGTCGATCGGCCTAACAATGGCGGCCTGCGCGACGATCCCCAGCCAAGCTAGAGGAGCGGCCGGTTTCGCTGGCCGGCGACTTGGCACGGCACAGCAGCAGCGCAGGGTGAACGGTGGCAACCGGAGACTCTCGTCGACCTGCACATAAATATACGTCTCGGCATGGTCCAAGGATGGATCGAGTGGTTGCATGCATGCTGGTGTTCGTCGCCGCTGCCGGCCGGCGTGTGGTCGCGAGGTTTTCCCGGCGATGGGGAGAGCCGGACACGGAGGACATTACAGCGGTGCATTCCCTCCGCTTTCTGCTCTGCACGTGTTCCTCTTCCCAGAGTAAAAGAGTCCCTCTCTCTCTGCTAGTGAAAGACTAACAATATTCGGTGGGTTTTTTTTAAAATTTTTTTGTGGTGAGTTTTTACCTGTGTTACGCCGTTTGGCACAGTTCAGATTCACTTCACAAATAGTTTTCTAACTTTCTGAGTGAAATTAAGCTTGTTTAAAAAAAGTTGTTTGACAAAATAGTTTCACCGATAGCTTCGTGCATGATTTAGAAGAGAGAGCTAGGATAAGCTAACTTTTTAAGATTCATCCCAATTCATCATTCTGTGAGGGAGAAGAAAATAGTTTCATCTATAAAGCTATTTTGAAAGAAAAAGTGTTTGGTATAAAAAAACTCATGAGCTATTGTGAGCTGTGCCAAATATGTCCTAAGAGACATCGATACACGCATATCTTCACTTGTGCTACCTTTATACCAATTTTTTTATAAGAAAAGACTGTGGGGGAGTTCCCCATAGTACTGATTTTTTTTTTAGAAAATAGGCACCCAAATTCGCTCGCGACGGGATTCGAACCTGGGTGGCTAGGTGCAGTGCCACATTGAGTTACCTAGCCAAGTGAGGCAGACTCACTTCCCTACCTTTATACCAATTGCCAGCGTAAATGCATTTGTAGTTGTAGGTACATGTGGCTTTTACGCTAGCAGGGTAAGAACAGGTTATATTTTTCGATAAAGGATAATTAAATCAGGTCTCTACATCCAGAGATGTACACACCAATTATTACAAAAAAGAGAAAGAAAAAACAAAAGAGAAAAAAGCCATAGTCTTATACATAGATCAGGACATTACAGCAAACGATAAATGCTTCGACCCTCTATTTGATCAACGAGAGGGTGTCCTTGGCTTGCTCTCGACGCCGCAGCTGGGTCCCAAATGCCGTATTGCAGGGTATGGCTAGGAGCAGGTGTGCTTATCTTGATGCCTTCAAAAAGGTAAATGATGTCCGCAGACGCCATCATCAACGAAAGAAAGAGAAAATTACAGCGACACCTCCAAGGGGGAATATGACGTCTTGCATCATCGCCGCTGGCCCAGCACCGCCAGGCAGGGTTTTCGCCCGTATTCCACAATCCTGCAAAGGTACATCCAAGCCAAACCTGAAAACGTCGAGATGCCGGAGATGATCGACAGAGTCTTCACCTGATGCAGCGAGGTAGCAGAAAAGCAGGAGCGACGGTGTCCTTTGATGTAGATGTCGGAGCTGATTTGTGGGCCGCCTGGGAGCGACGTGGTCTTGAGCCGAGTGCCTGGTGTAGGTTTAATCCAGGCCATGAACTCGTGGAAGAGCGGGTTGGACGGCTTGTCGAGATGGCCGGTGCCAACACCGCCATCCCATTCCGGTGCCCGGGGGTCCAAATCAACCCCCAGGCCGCCGCCGAGGAAAGTGTCCCCGACCCGAGGCGACGCCCGCCCGAGTCCGCATCGCCGGAGCACCACCCACACCTAGAAGGGGCAGCACGGGGCAGCAGCCGGCAAATCCAGGCCTGAGATACCCAGATGCGCCCGCCGCCGCCAGACCCCTTCACCGGTGCGGGTACGCCGGCCGCCGAAGAAACGTGCCACAGTCCGCGTCGCCGAGCCCACCGGGGGGCGAGCCAGATCGTCCGCCACCGTCGAGTAGGCCGCTACCTCACAGCACCGCCGGGCGAAATTCCACACCAACCCTAGGTTGGTATGCCGCTGGCCGATCCGGTCGCACCAACAGCGGGGAGGCCCGATCCGGCCGTGGGGATGCCGGATCCAGCCATGGAGGAGCCGGAACCTCCACGCCGCCCGGCGATCACCTCCGCCGAAGGAGCGAGGGGGAGGGGAGAGAAAAAGATAGAGGCATGGAGAGGGGGGAGGACGCCCGCCCACTGTCGTCCTTGCCCTCCACCGGATCAGGAGGGGCGCGGGGGAGGAACCCGAGGTCGGGGTGGCGGCGCTGCCGCCCGTGTCCCTCTCGGGAGAGAGCGACGCGGGGGCCTCCGTTAGATCGATCCCACTCAGAAAAATTTTTGAACGGTCCAAGAACAGGTTATATATAAACAGGTTATATATAGTGACAATAATTAGTGAAAACAATGTCAATCTGTGACCGGCAAAGGGAAGACTTTTTTGTCGCGAAGCATAAAAGGTTTTTTTTTTGACAACTAGCAAATATATTTCAGCAGCTAAACCGCTGCAATCAGCTGTTAAATTTATGGAAAAAATCTACTTTTGGTCCCTCAACTATTGCGATAGTCAGCTTTTGGTCCCTGATCTTGGAAGCTAGATACAAGTCGTCCCTCGTCTATTCAAACCGCGCACAAAACGTCCCTTCGTGGTTTGGGCTCCGGTTTTCGTTGTACTAGCAGCCACGTCGGCTTAGGACCCGCACTGAGTCAGCAATAAATCGAATAGAGGTGGTCGTACGTGCCCAAGATCTGGTTGAGCCTGGAAAAAAAATCCCCCAAATCAGAACATGCTCGCACACAGACGAACCCTAGCTGCAGCATTTGAGTTGCGAGCGGCGGCGGGGCGGCGGGAGCGGGGCACAGAGCGGTGCCGCTGAGGCTGGGCGAGCGTCGGGCGCAGCGCGCATGCAGGAGCGTTGCTGCTAGGCCTCGGCGAGCGCAGCACGCCAACTCGCGAGCACGGTGCCACTGACCACGGTGAGTGCTAAGCCGCAAATGGATCCCTGCCTAAATATGGATTGCTGTTGCCGTCATCCTCATCCTTTTCTTGGTGATTGTGTAATTTAACAAGTAATGGGTACATCAATAGTCCTATTTTAAGCACTTGTAGTCATATTTTAAGCACTAATGTTCTTACGGCACGTAGGTGTCACGTGATTAGTACTGAACCTCGTAGCCTGTATCTTCTGCACGTAGGTGTCACGTGATTAGGCATGGATGGTTGGAACTTCCTCCCTATTCGGTTTCATTTTAACGGGGAGTTCATGAGGAATAGCAATGGAGTGTTTTATGTTGGAGGTACTCAAGCTATGTCTTAGATCGAGACAAGTTGTCGCTGCATGAAGTTGTTGGTCATCTCCGTGACCACTGCAATGTTAAAGAAGGCACAATGTTGCATTGGCTATTTCCAGGGAGAGACATGAGTACAGGCCTAAGAGCTTTGGTTGATGACAGAGTGTGCGAGTTCATGTCTGACTGCATTATTGACAGTGGTATTGCAGATGTGTATGCTCAAAATCATGTGCAGGATGTAGCTGTTGAAGCAAGTGAATATGAGGAAGAGATGGAAGATGAAGATCTGCAACCCTTGGCTGCTTGGAATGGTGAAATCAAAGAAGTAGACAAACTGACAGTGACAGGGGACACAAATGGAGATGAGATGTCTGACACTGATAGTGAGTACATGCTTGGAGACTCATGTAGTTTTGGAGACTTTTTTAGGGAATTCTTAATGCTATTAGCAAATGGGCACCTGAAGCTGAACACAAGAACTGTGCTAGGCACATTTATGCAAACTGGAAGAAGGAGTTCTCTGCAAAGGACTTTCAGAAAAAATTTTGGAGGTGTGCCAAAGCACCTTGTCTGATGCTTTTCAACTTGGCCAGAGCAAAGCTAGCACAAAAAACCAGAGCAGGTGCACAAGCTATAATGAACACACATCCTCAGCATTGGAGCCGAGCTTGGTTCAGGTTGGGTTCTAACTGTGACTCGGTAGATAATAATATTTGTGAGTCATTCAACAAATGGATCATCGAGGCTAGGTTCTTTCCTATAATCACCGTGCTTGAAACTATTAGAAGGAAAATAATGGTCAGGATCCAAGAACAAAGAACCAAATCAGAGAAGTGGACAACTGTTATCTGCCCAAACATTAATAAAAAATTAAATGTCTACATATCTATGTCTACACACTGTCATGCCATCTGCAATGGGGAAGACAAATATGAAGTTAAGCATTTTGACAATAGATTCAGAGTGGATTTGGTGTCAAAGAAATGTTACTCTGTGCAGCCCTTCAAAGAAACATATAGTCATTGCTTGAACCTAGTTGAGGGTATGAATAGCTGGCCTGCATCTGATGGGGCACCCCTTAGAGCTCCTGGTTATGTGAAAATGCCTGGCACGCCAAAGACTGAGAGGAGAAGGGAGCAAACAGAAGTGAGAAAGGCCACTAAAATGCCAAAGACTGGAACAGTTATTAGATGCAGCAAATGTCGCTTGCCTGGACACAACAAGTCAACATGTACAAACATAAGTGGAGCAGGACCCTCAAAGGCAGGAGGTTCTCAATCAGCAGGAGGTAGCTCACAACCAAGAGGATATAAGGCAGTAGCAGGATCACAGCCAACAGGATGTAGCTCACAACCAAGAGGATATCAGGCAGTTGCAGGATCACAGCCAACAGGATCTCAGTCAGCTGTAGGAGGTAACCCAAATGCTATTGTTATACTTTCCAATACACAAAAGAACACGACAAGTGGTACAAAAAGGACTTCCACATCTGATGTATCTAGTGCTCAGAGCATGAAAAAGGTATGTTTACCAACATCTCCAAGTTTTATCTTATGCAATTTGTATTTAAAAATAATTCTACCTCCATCTGATTGATGTAGGCAAGGGCAACAAACTCACAAAACATCATCAAATCAAGTGCACGTGCAAAGGTTTCAACAATTCCTTCTGGGTCAGCTACAATTAACCTGCAAGCTAGAGTGCCCACTTCCAATGTTAATTGCAGCGTTAATGTAAAGCTAACTGGCGGTACTGCATCAGCTCATGTGTCTGCCCAAGAACCAACAAAGAGGAAGCCTATTCCAAAGAAATATGCAAGTACTCCACTCCAGATTCTTTCTCCATGGCAATCTGATAAGATGTGATGTGCCTGGCTGTATGCCAAACTTGAATAAGTATGCCTTGTATGATGTATGACAATCATGTATGCTACAAACTTTAGTACTGATGTTATTTATTTCCTCTTATTATGTTGTTTTGACAATTATGTAGTAAAATATGACGATTCCACCCTTCACCAGATCCTCAACACCATCAAGCACACCGCCGACTTGTGGATCGAAGCCGGTGCGCGGAAATTAGAATGTTTAGTGCGTGAGTAATCCGGTTTGTACGCGCTTCGGGGTGGCGGGCTGTGTTTCAAATTTGTTAACACCCCAGAAAAAACTTGTAAAACTCTCTTCTACTTAATACAATGATGCGCAAACCTTTTGCGTATTCTAAAAAAAAAAAAAAAATATGACGATTATGTATTATGCCTTATCTATTTGCAATTATGTGCATTGTCATTTATGGAGTGGCTGTGAGGAGTCGGAGACAAGGGAGAAGGAGCGTGACGGGCGGCGGCGTCTATTTTTAGCGTAGCTTGACTCCGCATGCGCCCAACAGCAAAAAAAAAAAAAAAAAAAAAAAAACTCGAGTCCAAATCACGAAGGGACGTTTTGTGCGCGGTTTGGATAGATGAGGGACGACTTTTACCTGGTTTTCAAGATCAGGGACCAAAACCTGACTATCGGGATATATAGTTGAGGGACCAAAAGTAGACTTTTTTTTTCCTAAATTTGTTAGGCAACGATTTGGCTCTTCATCGTCGGATAGAAATGAGCGGCCAGATATGGCTGGACGTCCTTCGGACGTAGGGTTTTTTTTTTTTTTTTTTTTGAGCCAAATGCGCCTGTGCTTGGTCTCCCTTGTGGCCTGGCTGGGCCACGTCGAGGTCGACGCGGTGGGAGGGCTGCTGCCGCTGCTGTGCCTTATTGGGCTGGAAGCTGGGCGCCGGCCCATGCGAATAAATGAGAATAGGGGAGGAGAGAGATGGGCCGCACCCGTGGACCAAAGGCGAGAGGAAAATGAGACCGAGATGATTCTTATTCTTTTTTTTTTTTTTCCAGAAATTATGTAAGATATTTTTGGTATGATTTCGAAGGAATTCAAATTTGTAATTCAAGGAGAGTTACCACCGTGGAAGTGAAATATTTATTACTGCCATATCGTTAGTTTTCATATAGGTAGGGGTTTTCCTCCCTATATACATATGCAAATCCTCCTTAGATGAAACATAATAACAATTAAACTACGATTTAAAAATCCGAAGCAGTTTTGGGATCAGGATTTTTGGAGTTGCGTCGGCTCGCCCGCCTCATCTTTTTCTACAATCTCACAAATCAACCCCTCACTCTCTCTATATATACTCCTCTGTACCTTTTAAATTGTCGTTGTTGGTGTCGTGGCACAAGATTGACTTGATTTGTATTTGTTAAAAAAATAATTAAAAGATCTTTTCTAATGATACTAATTATATATTATAAATATTAATATTTTTTAATATATAATTATTGGCAATTATTTATTGGGAAGCTCAAGCGACGGAGGGAGTATATTGCACCCAAACGCAGTTTTCTTTCGTTTTTTTTTTTTTTGAATCTGTAGCGGCCATTTCATGGGCTACAAACTCTACTTATGAAATTGCATTCAAAGTGAATAAAATTTGCAGGCCTTCTAAACAAGCTACTCTTCCTCTCCCTGTCATGAGACATCGCCGTCCCAATCTCTCCCTTGCACTCATGTATAAAGGAGGCATCGCACTATCGCGGTTCACTTTCAGATAATCAGTTGGTGGTTTTCTAATGCAGTTTTCTTTCGTACTTAGCCCAAATGCAGTTTTCTTACGTACTCATATTTCATTTTATACGAAGTAATTAACTTACTACATAGGATACGCACGAAGTTACCAAGTTACCACACAGGAAGTGGACGTTACATTTCTGTTACATTTCTGTATTCGGAGTGGGAACCCTGCGCCACGTTACAATTTTGGAACACCGTGTGGGAAACCTGTGGCGGGCTCTACAATTCTGGAACATAGGTTGAAGCATCTTTCCTCTTCATTACAAAAACTTATGAACGCAAAATTAGACTTGTCCTGCTTTCCTAAAATGAAACATCTATAATTTCTTCTCCAACATGCCGTGCTCAGAGTGCTACCTACTCATCAGAAATACAGCAGGCTCAAATAATCTGGACGACCAATGATTTTTGTAGAATATTAATAAACACCACAAAAGATTCAGAAGCAAAGATCAATTCTTGAGAACACTAAGGTTCAACAATCGATTGCTGAAAGGCAAATTAACACCACTCGGAAAGGACTCTACTGAGAGCAACTAAGGATCTACTGACTCCTTCATGAACTGAACAGACTCCTCCATGAACTGAACTGACACTCGGAAAGGACTCTACTCTACTGGCAGCTGAAACAGAGCACTTCGACTAAGGATACTTCGACTCCTCCACATGAACTGACTAAGGATACTTCGACTCCTCCACATGAGCTGAACAAATCTTACAGCGTGAGGTCTAGATCGTGAATTGGCTCCACCACTTCCTCCTCTCGCTGATGGAGGATTGCTGGCTGCATCTCCATCAGTGGGAGCGTCCTCGTGTCCTCCTGCTGCTGCTGCTGCGGCCCAGCCGCAGAGTCCTCTTGCTAACCACAGACGATACGCAAATTAATGAAGATACACAAATGCACAAATGCAAGGAAGGGGAAGGGGAAGGGGAAGGGGAAGAGAGGAATGTGAAGTACCTTGGTCGCTACACCATCGTTCGCGACGTGGAAATCAGCTTTTCCGAAAACGTACCGAAGGGTCTTCAGATCGTCACGAGGCTCCGCGTCCAAGCCGGCGGCAACACGAACGGTCTTCAACATGGTACTCTTCTCCACGCGGCGGGCACGGACCCGCTGCGCCTGCGCCGGCGTCACGGTACTGCGGCGGCGCCTCTGCCTCTGCGGCGGCGCCTGCGGCACCGGCGCCGCCACGCGTCCCTCCGCAGGTCCCGCGACGAAGTCCATCGTCTTCGGCGCCTGGTGAAGGAAGCCTCCTCCTCCTCTTCCCTCTCCCTCCCTGCTCTGTGTCCTCCCTCTCCTTGCTTCTTCCCTCTCCCTCCCTGCTCTGTCCTCCGTCTCTCCTTGGTCTTTCTCTCTGGCGCCTCGCTCAGCACCGACCACCACCCATTATATAGAAATTAGCACAGGCGGGCGCCCGGACCAGACCGGGCCGAATGGTTCAATGGGCCGAATGGTTTCACTCGCTTATTTTAATAAAAAAAAGTGTGGTCACATTTTGCTATCGCTTTTTGAGATCAAAGAGGCTCCACAGGCCGTATACATTGATCATCGCCGCCAGGAGCCTCGGACCACCATATGAGTTCGATACATCCAGTTGCTGTGACTTGTGGCGATGGTCAGCACCGTGGGCTTCACGACCGGGGTAAAGGTTTCGCGAAATCAACCGAAGTAGTCTTCGGGATCAACATTTTGGGGATCAGATGCAGCCGTAGCCGTAGCAACAGCTACCCGACCGGGAGCATGACCGTGGGCGACGTCGCAGTGGCGGAGGAGGCGCAGCAGCAGCCGGGACGGGACGCTGGAGCACCACAATGTCCTTAGTTGTCGGGCAATCTGAGTTGAAGAAGAGGGCGTGATTGAAGATCAAAGCAACGATATCCACGGTGATCTTCAGGATATCCGAGGAAGACACAGGCGGTAGATCGAGCGTTCAGCTTGTGCTAGTGTGGTGACGAACCGAGTAAGAGCTGGAATGGGGTGGAGGAGCCGCTGGCCTGGCATGCAGTGCTTTTGGAAGGGCCTCGACCCAGAATGACAGTGGCATGCCGGCATGAAGCAGAAGACAGCGAACACTGTCATTTAGAGTGCGGAAAATGCGCTCGCCTTTGCCATTTTGGGGATTAGTATAGGGGCAGCAAAGGCGAAAGGCAACGCCATGGGTGACACACAAGCTGTGCACGGATAGCATTGTTGTCAAACTCTTTGCCATTGTCTGACTGAAACGCAATGAGAGGAAGCTGAAATTGAGTTCGGACATAGGCATGGAATGACAGAAAGCACGCAAGCACGTCAGACTTGGAACACAGAGGAAATGTCCACACATAGTGAGTAAAATCATCAATTAAAACAAGATAGTATTGGAACCCAGAACTTAGCGACTGGTGAACAAGCTCAAACGGAACATAAATGGCAGTCTGAAGACTGGAAAGGCAAACGGACAAGTTTGCCTAGTTGACATGCAGAACTTGTATGTACAGACGACTTCGAACAACTGAAATAAGATGATGCACCTAATAAGTTAACCAAAGCAGCTTCAGGTCCATCCAAAACATGAGCTTAGACGATGGTACAATACCCACCAGGACGAACTGGAGCCTGCTCCCTGGCAAAACTGATATGTTATCCTCGATTGAAACGGACATTGTCCATGAAAAAGCCTGTTGAGTCTTGACTGCTGAGCACTCTGATCTTCCAAGTTACACCTAGCCCCGTCCAAAGGTCAGAGTAACCAGTCTGTTTACCCGGAAAAGTCACTAAGGGCGGATCGTACTAAGTACTAAATATGCGCAGGCGTGCCAGTATACATCCGTATACAAAATAAATGTAAATGTGCAATAAAACACAAGAACACAAAAATTCAGGGAAATATCACTTTATTTATTCTTTGGAGAATTACAAAGTACAATTTCCCACTTTTACATATTTGCGCCGAGCTCCATCTGACAATCAGAGGATTGCGTGTTTCTGGTTCCCGGGGCCTCTAAAGGCCGCCAGTTAATTACATCTGCGGCTTTGGCCGCAGAATACCTCCTATTAAGCTATGCCGATGGTCGTATTGTCGTCTCAAAATATATAACGAGTTGTCTCCAAGTATATGCATAAGCACAAATGAAAATGGTGGTGCTAGAGCCTCGTCGGTCTCTAGCAAAAAGGGTATCCGGCCTCGTCATGCGGATGCCATAGTGAAGTCGAGAGTGTTCGGCCTCGTCGGTCGCGAACAAATAATCTCTGCCTCGTCAGGTTGCGGAAAAGACGTCGCAGCCTCGTTGGTCAGGAGAAGAAGGATGACTTCATATGGATCACCGGCCTTGACGGTGCGGAAAATGGTAGGTGAATGTGAGACTTGTGCTCATGTAGTACTTTGGAGATTTCTCCTTGTGAAAGCTTCGAGATGCGTATAGCTTTGAGACGCATATACTCGGCGCCGATGTAGAAATTTGATAAAAGTTGACAGCGAGTAGATAGAGCCCACGTGGGTCGTGCATTGCGCCACGACGCCAATCGACTGTGCATTGCGCCATGGTTTTAATCGTTCGGCCGTGCGTTGCGCCACGACATATATGTCTGACCATGCATTGCGCCATGGTTATAATTGTCAGGTCGTGCATTGCGCCACGACACTTTACATATATTTTAGAAGGGGCGGAAGATGAATGAATAGACAAGCAAACGATAACTTGGATTTGCAATAGCCCGGTTGAACTTTATATTCTTCGATTTTCTTATTGCTTCTTATGTGCCTTCTCGATGATGACATGAAGAGCTCCTATAGTAAATTACAGGCCGCCAAATAGTGGGCCGAGAGCAAGCTTTGCTAATACGCCATAGGCCCAACACGTTCACTTTGCCGGCTGCATGCTTGGAAGATGAATGTCGTCGTTGCCGGACCATGTGCATGGTCACCGTCGTCAAGCCGCCGGGCCGGCGTAAGACCGCTAGCCGCCCGCTTGCCGTTGCTAGTGCATGATCATCGGGCTGCTGCAAATCATCGTTTACGCCTTGCTTATCTATCACAAAACTGCTCTGCCTCCTTGCCGGGCTGCTGCCGAGCATGCCGAACGTTGGGGCTGAATCTCTTGCTGTGATGCATCTTGCTTATTGGCACGCTGATCTTGTTGCTTGCCGCTGTGTTGATCTTGCTGGAACGTCATCGCCGTCGTGCTGCTCTCATCGGAACGTTGCCACCGCCGTGCCATGGATGGCCATCTCCTCTGCTGCTGTGCTGATTCGTTACTCCGGGCCGTCGTCGTCGCCGTGCCGCAGATTGCCATGATAACCATCTAATCTACAGCTATGCAAGAGAAAGAGATAAGATGTAAACTAACATATATACAAGATCTCACCATATGCATGAGCAGCCATTGATGTCGAGGTCGCCGAAGTGGTCGACGACGTGCGGTGGTGATGAGGTTGACGATGACGACGGAGAGGTGGAGAGCTTGACGGCTGGTTCTCCGGCGTCGAGGTGGACGTGACTAGCAGAGCCTGGTGGCGTGCGGCGCTGCTATGCGTGGCGTGCGTGAGGTGCAGGCGAATGAACGTGAATGAATGGATCGAATGGCTTGGAATGGCCAGCTATATATAGGGCCAGGCATCAACCTCTTGGCCAAGTAAACCACGACGAGAATGATCTTAACAAACGGCATATCCTCCCGTATATACGCGTATATTCGGCCAGATATGTTTCTAACCGATGCTTGACGTTTACGTAACTTTGTCCATACAGGAAGCTGTTACGTAACACAGGTGAATGGCTCCAGATAGATATACGTACTGCTCATGGATTTCTTTGAAGAGATACGCACATATCTTTTCCCTCAAACAAAATATATATTATGCGTATATAATACCAAAATCCCATTCCAAAGCTTCTAGAATATTTCATGGCTAGCCAGACGTTTAACCATGATGGTTATACGTATATATTTGTGATGGGCCATGTATGTATTTCATTTAGCCCATAGGATATATATATATATCTGCAAAGTATTTTGTTTAATTGCCCATATGCGTGTATACACCAAATCAACGTGGGCAACAATAGCCATTTTGCGTGGGCTTCCAATATATTAAAAGCCACATATAAGTATTTACGTATCCGGCTTGCTTAAAATAACTCAATTCTCTTTAATTTATATGACAAGTATTGTGCCAAAATTTCATCTTACAAATGCCCCCCACCAAGTGGAGTTCATATGAGGAACAAGTATGGACTCGACTTGGTGTCCCATACTGATAAAACTTCTTGTTAGGCCAATATGAACAGTCTTGGCCCAAAATGATTTGGAATCCTACCCGAACAATACGTTCAGAAAGAGTCTCTTTCTTGTCGAATTCCTGAGTCTAGCAGGATTACGTAGCAAACTCCTGTCCAATTATTGTCCAGACGGGTTACTATACACTTCTCCAAGGCCATAAATACGTAACATTTGGGCACCTTGATTCCATATTCACAACAAAGCGCCTTGCCTAGCAATCGTTCTCGGAGAAGCCAGCTTCATCGTCTCGCCGCTTCGTGAGACAGATTCATCTCACCCACCGTTCACAAGCCAGCTTCATTGCTCAGGTATATCCATTGCTTGCATCTGTATTTATCATTATTCTTAGTTCTTTTTTTTTTTAAATCAAGTTATTGTATTGTGTGCAGATGGCCCCTGGCTATCCCAACAATTCAATGGCGAGGCCGAAGCACAACGGGCCACCGCCACCTCGGCCCGCCCGTCCATGGAACAGGCACCGTGATTCTCGTGATGAACGTCATACCCCCTACAGCCGTGGCCCTGATCGCCACCCTGCTGACAATGAACGGGGTATGCGGGTTGGCCGTTACAGCGATTACCGTGCTTCGTCGAGACAAGATGATCGTCAGGCTGAAGGCGAGTCCCAGCGCAATCATCCTGACCGTGATCACTCACGTCAAGATGCGCCATCGTCTAAGTTTCAGCATCGCCGTGGTCGAGTCAGCTACAGCTACAACCGTGGAAGAGGTCGTGCAACCCAGAAACGTAGCGACCAAAGTCCGGTGATGGATGAGTACAGTCCCCATGCTAGCAGATCCAGTCAGGCTACTGCAGACACTCATCCACGCGCCTCAACTCAAGCAACTTATCAACCACATAGCAGCACATCGCCTAAGGTAAAACACTGCTTTCATGTGTATGTACATATATATTTTTTTAAACTTGTATCTTCTCTTCATAACACCTATATATATATATATATTTTTTTAGGTGGGCAAGGGGGCTACCAATGCTAAAGATGCCCGCAAGCCAAGCCGTACACCTGATATCCATCCAAAACCTGATGCAACAACACCACTGGCACCTACAGATCAAGAATCGGTAATGCTCTGGTTGAAACGTTCTGATCATCGAACAACCGAGCGGCTACTGGGCCTCGGCCCACCACGCGTACACAGCGCCCACGTGCCCCCTCCACTTCGTCTCCTCCTCATTTCCGCCGCTCCCCAACCACTCTCGCTCGCGGACAGCTCCCCGCTCCTCCGGCTGCTCGCGGTGCCGCACCCTCGCTTTCGCCGCGCCCTCTCCCTTCTCCGGCGCTCGCCTCCACGCCCGGCGTCGCCTTCTCCCTCATGCTTCCTGAAGCTCTCTCTCACGCCCTCTTTTTTTCCCCATCCAAAAATATGTGTGCCACCGGTTGGGGCCTCCGCAACTGGAGGAGGCGGACGCGGCGGCGGCCATGCCGTGATCCGGCGACCCGGTGCTGCCGGCTGCAGATCCGCCGGATCCGGCGGCGGCGGCGGCATACGTGTTGGCTGCCGTTCTCCCTCCCTCCTCCTTTGCACCACCGGGCTCCATCCCGGGGCCTGCGGGATGCGGTGGCGGCGGCCATGGCGGACGCTAGGGTTATTGCGGGATCCGGCGGCCGCCGCCGTCGGGTTCGCACGGATCCGGCGACGGTGGCGCTGGATCCGCCGGGTCTCTCTCTCCCTTCGCGGCCCATCACATCCTGTGCATGGAGGCCATGGCAGATTAGAGGGTTGGATGGCCATTTTCCGGTGAGGTAGGTCAGGCGGAGATCCGGATCTGAGGCCTCCTTCGCTTTCTTCTTCTTCTTCCCCACCAGTTCTTCTTTTTGTTTCTTTTTTCCCTTTCTCTTTGTTTCAATTTATTTTTCAGGTAGTTTCAATAGCACCATTTGCTGTGTTTCAGGATCTGAGGTCTTCTCCCCTTTCTTCTTCTTTTCTCTTCCGGCAGATTCTTCTTCTTGTTTCATTTTCAACCTTTTCTTTGTTACAATTCGGTTTTCTGTTAGTTTCAACAGCGCACCACTTTTTGTGTTGTGTTTCTGATTTTTTGTTTTCCCCTTTTTTATGTTTCAACTTCGTTGTTCTTGTTGTTTCATACAATTTTGACCTTTTGTTTCTTTTGTTTCAAAATGCTTTTTTTCTGGATTTTTTTGTGTGTTTCAAAGCCATTTTAACGCTGTTTCAATTTACGGTTTTAAACTGTTTCACTTTTTGTTTTGTGTTTCAGAGGCACTGCGGCCACTGCGGGCATGTTGTTTATTTTCATTTTCTCAATTTGTTTCATTTTCATTTTCGCAGTAGGTTAGGGGTTTCAAGGGTTTTAGATTTTTGTTTCAAAATTCATGTTCACGGTGTTTCAAAGATTATTTTCATGTTGTTTCTTTTGTTCGCTTCAAATTGTTTCACTCATGTGTTTTTGTTGTTTCTTTTTTTTTTTTTTTTTTTGGTTTAGAGAGGATGGTGATCATGTTGGGCGCCGGCGGCGGATCGTCCGCGAGGGCCGATGACGAAGGAGCAGGGGGCCATGCGGGGGTGTCGCGGCGGGGCGGCGAGGGGCGCCCGTGTGCGCGGGGCGTGTCGCGGCGGGGGGTGGGCATGTGTGCGTGTCCGTATCCGTGTGTGCGCTACCGGAGGTTGATGGGCCGGGCCCTGCTAGCGACGGGCGTTCTACAATAGAACGTTCGATCGCTAGCAGGACCCATCAAGAATCCCTATCAAATTCAGTTGAAACCAATCTTTCCGGCCAGAGCACCTTCATAGAAGGAGTCAATCGGTGCATCAATTCTTCCTTGGCCATTGACAACCTCACGCGAGGGCCAAAATTACTGATCAGCAAAGGGCCTACTGAAGATTCCAATCTCGCAACTCCACCGTTACTGCTGACTTCAGTAAAGACTCGTCAACCAAAATATCGTGAAGGGTTTAATTCTAAATTCAGATCAGGGGAGAAGAAACCCTTTGTTACACTAGAGCCCACCATTGCTGGTTACATTGTCGATGACGATGGTGTTCCAATTCCTTCCGTCAATACTGCTGCTCAAGAATTCCTGAGAAATCCACAGAAGGTGTGGTGGAACAACGAAAACCCTCGTCTTCAAGCGACAGCTCCATCGTGTCCAAAATTCCTCATATGGGCACGAGCCATGCTAATGTCGAAATTTGGGAAAGAAGCTTTTGAACGGGCTGGTATCACTAAGGGAGTCTTAGCCTCGATTTATAAGATTGAACCCAGCTGGCCATTAGTACAAGCTTTCATATCTTTCTGGAACACTGATGGTCATACTATCGCAACATCCCAAGGAGAGATGGGCTATCCTTTATTAGCCCTTCGAGACACGATGGGTATTCCCATTGCTGGACGAGTCTACGATGAGTATGTGCCGGAGGATGCTATGGCTGACCCAGTAGCGCGTGAGCTATTTGCGGCGTACGCGGAAATATGTGGCTACCAAGGCAGCAGCACTGAAGGTTTACAAGGCCCAGTTTCTATTGTTGATTGGGCTGATTACTTTCTCGAAGATGCAGAACTTGTAGATGGCAAAGAACGCCCTCTGCCGGGGTTCTTTTATGCCTCTATTGAAGATCCTTTGATGAAAGATCTAGATTTCCATGTTGATGATGGAAATAATGGATGTCTGCCAAGTGTTTATTTTGCCAACAGGGTTATGCGATTCAGGCACGGTCCAACGCGAGTGCAGCTTTTGGCGGCATTTGTCTCAGCATGGTTATGCTCTTACTGCATTCCAATTGGTCAAGGCACCTTTATTCGACCAGAAGTGTTTATGGTTGCAGCTTCAATTGCCCAAGGGATTCGACGGGCCATCGGAGTCGCAAGCATGGCGCACTTGTATAGCAGCCTGGACAATATAACGAGTTCAATCAAAGAAAGTGCCAATTCTGCTAGCGAATGTGAACTGCCTCTGCCCATACACTTCATTATGGGCTGGTATTCGTGCTACTGGACAGCATTGTCCTCCGATCCTACCTCTACAACTTCCATCACAGATTCGCCTCCCTTCGTCGTCGACGTGTGGCAAACCTCAAAGATCAAAGTAGACATGGCAGAAGCACATCAGTTATTCCTGGAAGTCGGCAAAAATAGCTCACTGAGGGCCCTTGACTATTTGGGCCGGTTAAGAGTCAATTTTCCGAATACACCGTGCCTGATAGTTGATGAACGCGGGGCACAGCAACGTCTACGCACACAAGATGTAGAGATACTGATGAGTTGTAGTACTGGTGGGATTTCGTACCGGCGATGCCAGCTTTATCAGAACCTCGTATACGCCCCAAATAGGTTCGCTCGCATGCACAATTGTGACCAAGGGGTTCCAGATTTTTTTATGGATGGAACGCTTACATACTCAGCAGAAGATAGAACCCAGACTATTGGCGTATTAAGCCGTCGTCTGCTTGCTTATTGGCTTCCGGAAGGGCACATTTTTGACGTGCAGCCTCAAGACAAAGCCCTTGATTGCTCTGGTGGTTACTTGTGTTGGTGCAACTCTTCTCTCGGATTCCTTGCCCAAGCAAATTCTTTTATTCTTGGAGTTGCAGCACCCCGAGCAGCAGGTAAACACCCGATATTACTAGGTACGTTTTCTTATAAAATTTGGGTATTTATTCTAATTCCCTTTTTCCTTAATGACCTTTCTTTATTATTTTCAGATTGTCAAGATATAGCCCGGGCACCCTTGGAGCGGAGGCCACGAAACTTTGTAACTCTGGGTCTCCGTGCAACGCCTTCTAACCAACCGGCTGGTGATACACCACGAGCTGCTACTACGACTTCACCAATTCCGGTGGATGTCGAGAATACTCCAACTCCTATTGCGGAAGAATCGCCTGCCAATGTCATGGTGGAACCACCAGTGACTGTTGAAGATACTCCTCCGTCCCCTGCCATGGAAGAAACGCCTGCCACAACCATGGTGGAACCACAGGTGGTTGCTGAGGACACTCCTCCATCTCAGGCTACGGAGGACCTCTCAGGCAGAAGTGTTGCGAGAGTGACCGTCAACGCTGGCGCACCGGTCGACAAACCTCGGAAGACCTCCAAATGGGTCTCCTTTGCTGAAACCAATACTACAGACACTTCTGCAGTGCCTAAACGTAAGGCTACTTCTGAGCAAGATGAGTCTGGCCAGCCCAAGGCCAAGAAGACTCGTGCCCCCAAGAAACAAGGTACGTACTCATCTTTTATTTATTTATTTATTTGAACAAAACACACATGTACGTATGTATTGACACCCCTTTTGTACCATTTTTTTATATAGCCAAGTGGAGCATCTCGGCTAGTCTCAAAGAGGTCGAAGACATAAATGCGGACATCAAGAAGATCTTTGAAGAGTTCAGAGCGAGCACGGGCAATATCTCTGCTACATCACCCCGTTTGACCTTAGATGCTGTTGCCTTGCGAGAGTCTGATATTGTTGACCCTTCGAAGCGGGGTATGTTTAGATATGTCAAGCTGGACGTGCAAGGCCTGCAGGGCATGCTTAAGGTGAAGAAGCTTGATGAGCCCGCCCTTATCAAATACATCAATGATGTCCTCAGCCAATGGACAGGATTGTTCTTTGATGGCGAGTCAGTTAAACTAACTGGAGGCCTGAAGCAGTTCATGGAGGCACTGGAGAAACTCGTGGGGCTTTTAGGCACATGTGGAGCCACCACGACCTCAGCAGCCAAAGACTATGCTCAGGAGTTGAGTCAAAAGGCTGTAGTCATCGAGAAAGAAACACCTTCGGCTCTAAAGAAGCTGAGTCTTCTTGATACCGCCGGGAGAAGAAGCACCGTGAGGATTTAATCCATACTATAGAGCAGTATGACAAGAAGGTTCAAGAGCTCCAGGCCCTTATTACAGTGGAAGAGAAACGTCGTGCAGAGAAATCAGTGGAGCTGGAAGAAGCCAATGAATTCCTTGGCTTGGTCTCTGCAGCGCAAGATAGTATTACTGATTCATCTTCTCAGGTGAAACAGCAGATCGCCCGTTATGCTCGAGGCTCGGGCGATAAAGAGAAGCAGTCCCTGATAAAGTTTCTTCAGTCTTCTTCTTGAAGACTCGTCGTGTCTTAGATATGTGTATTAGGGAGGCAAAATCGGTGCCAAGCGTCGTTGAATAAATCCTTGCCATTAGTGTCGGCAAGGCTTGTTAAATCGTCATGGTGCAGTCGGCACCAAGTGTCATGGTAGGCCTTATGCCCCCAGCGTCGTTAAATAAATCCTTGCCCCCCCCAGTGTCGGCAAGACTTGTCAAATTGTCATGGTGCAGTCGGCACCAAGTGTCGTGGTAGGCCTTATGCCCCCAGCGTCTAGTATTCTTGTAAGTCCTTGAGTCATCGTGAATGCGGAACGTCCTTGAGTCTTTTATGTCACATTATATATATGCATTTTTTTCTACTGCCTTTATATTTTTTTTATCTGTCGGGCCTGATAACATTGGCCTCAGCATGCGATCGATTCAGATTCTGTAGGCTCAACATGGGCAATATAATAAACTCACCCACGCAAAAAATATGAAAACACGAGGCGAAAGACCATACCCTTATAGTAGACTAAATTGCATACGGCGGAAGTCCATACCATTTGCAACTCAGGTGAGGCTACGACTGCCTCAGGCGAAAGCGCCGTTTAGGATTGCTTATTCGGCGAAAGACCATACCGAGGTGATTCTTGTAACCTGTTTTGTGACGCAAGTCCATATCACAATAGAAATTACAAGACATTTAGGTGAAGATCATAGCGAGAGTCCATGCTTATGATCAAGCACACGTCAGATG
This sequence comes from Themeda triandra, assembly GCA_018135685.1. Classification (NCBI taxonomy): domain Eukaryota; kingdom Viridiplantae; phylum Streptophyta; class Magnoliopsida; order Poales; family Poaceae; genus Themeda; species Themeda triandra. The sequence continues at coordinate 419,265 of JAENPR010000492.1, read as the reverse complement.
TGTTGCGGCCGTTATGCTGCACGGCGCCAGCCAACACTAGTCTGCTAGCTTGTTCCATGGCGAAAGTACATACCACTTCACAAGAAGAATTTATGTGGCGAAAGTACATGCCACTTCTCAAGGAGAGCTTTATTAATTCTACTATTGAGGCCGTTTAACAACTACGGCGCCAACCAATAGAATTTTATGTGGCGAAAGTACATGCCCGTTCTCCAAGAGAGTTTTATCAATCCTATTGCGGCCGTTTAACAACTACGGCGCAGCCAATAAAATTGAAGGGTTTCACAGATCCGCAGGAACCGCTATGGTATGCTTCTCTGCTCCCATAGAATAGGCAATCCTTTTTGGTCTTTAAGACAAAATAATTTGGATAATGATTGATCAGGTGTTACATCGGGGGGGATTTTTTTTTTTAAAAAAAATGTCGGCTTCCCTTTGATCAATAAGCTATGTGGCAACCGCTAACAAGTTTGTGGGAGAGCTCAATCTCTGGGGTATCTTGCCTTGCCGTTAGTGTTCGTGTATTAAGGATGACATGTAGTGGACGTTCCCGAAGCAACAAAAACTTCTTCAACCCGTCACATCAGCTAGACTAAACTGCTAACCCCGTACTCCTCAAGAGACATTAGGTGTGGCTGCGCTGGGATTGTTTTATGGGTGTATAAGGCTCAGGATATGCCTCACTTTTTTTGCGAGGGTGGTGGAAGGTAGTCACTCTCCGGTGCGGCCGGGGCGTTCCTTTGATTGACTTGAACTTGATTGAACTTGATTCACAGCTTTTGCCGTGTTGTAAACTTGATTGAACCTGATTCACAGCTTTTGCTGCGTTGTAGACTTTGACTTGTCCATTTGATTTGTTTGGACATTTCTTGACTTGACTTTGGAATTTCGAGACTTGCTTGGAGATCTTCAAGACCTTCGAGATCCCACCTTCCACACTTTGTGAAACTAAACCTCGCGGGCATCTTTTTTTTTTACGTCCCTTGTTCAAATGTTGGGGTGGCAAGAAGCTGCACACTACACCACAACTTGTGTTGAGCGCAGGTAGCCCTCTCATGCTCTTTTTCCTATAGTTTCCCCATATGTGGATGTCTCCGCCGGAGTAGCAAGAGGTGGTACGGGGTATACAATCTTAGACAACTTCGATCGGGGTTGAATCAATCTCCATCGTTCGATCCCACACACATAGCATGTCCCTTATGTGCATTGTGTTTGTTGAATCCCGTTGATGGGCTCTCAAGCAGCCAAGTTTTAAGTCACCAAACTTTACGATGTTTGAGGGAAGCCTTTTGATATGGGATGTTTTGACATCCCTTGTTTTTTTGTTTTTTTTAAAGAAAGAAAAACACTAGGACATCATATTCCCACCTTTCATTTGTTTTAACAAAGGAGGATTACAATGTTCCTAGTACCGTAACCATTTTTTTTAAATAAAATATTTTTTAAGGTACCGGCCATTGATAGGAGGCATTGGCCGGTTTCCATCCTGATCAATCAGTTGGTAGGCACCGCCATCATAGACTTGCTCTACGATATAGGGCCCTTCCCACTTTGGGTCGAACTTTCCTTTGCTTTTGGTCATGATGATAGGTCGTCGGAGCACTAGCACCAGGTCTCCCTTTTTGAAGACTCTTGGTTTGACGAGCTTGTCGTATGCTCGAGACATGTTGTGGCGATAAAACTCGAGGTTTTGTAGCGCGCTTAAGCGACGTTCCTCTAGTGCATCTAGCTCCTGGAAGCGAAGCCAGATTTGTTCATCTTGGGTGAGCTCGTCATGGATGGCAACTCGTAATGCAGGAAGCTCCACCTCGAGTGGCAACACCGCCTCAGTGCCATATACCAAGGAGTAAGGAGTTGATTGGGTGGGCGTTCGAATTGTAACACGATATGCCCACAATGCTTCAAACAAGCGGTCATGCCAATCTCGCTTGTGTTTTGCAACTGTTTTCTTCAAGATCCCACCAAGCATTTTATTGAAGGCCTCTGCCAGGCCATTGGCTTGTGGGTAATATCCTGTGGAGCAATTCCAATCAATCTTGTACTTGCTCGCGAATCTTGCCATTTTGGTGGACGTGAAGGCTTTTCCATTATCAGAAGTTATTCGGCGAGGTACGCTGAAACGATAAATAATGTGACGCTGAAGGAAGTTGATGACATTCTCGGACTTAACCTCCCTTAGCGGGACTGCTTCAGCCCATCTTGAGAAATAATCGGTGGCCGCTAAAATAAAGCGATGGCCTCGTGAGGATGGTAGCTCAATCATGCCAATCACATCAATTCCCCAGGCATCGAAGGGCCATGACGGTATTGTAGGATGAAGAGGGACCGGGGGTTGATGCTTGAAATCCCCATGTATTTGACAGTCACGGCAGGATCGTGCTATGTTAATGCAATCAAGCATCATTCCTGGCAGTAGAGTCCCATGAGTTTGATACTATGATACATCTTTGGCCCACTTTGATGCCCACCACATACTCCGGAATGAACTTCTTTTAGGGCTTTATCAGCCTCTTCTTGAGAGAGACATCAGAGGGGCAATTCATGGCCATAAGAACGTCGATACAACACTCCAGCTTTGAATATATATGATGGAATCCTTCGTTGGAATCAGCGTCGTTCGACAGGGTTATTTGGAAATGTCCCATGTTTAAAATAATCCAAGAATGGTTTACGCCAGTCTTGATCATGAAGCTTTGTAGTTACAGTGTTTACTTCACCATCTTCGGGGATCAGATCAAGTACGGCTGGAAGGAGCCACCTTTCTTCTACTTTTATTTCTGCCTCTCCATCGGGGAGGGCTAAGGAAGAGGCAAGTTTGGCTAAGGCATCAGCAGATGCATTTCCGCTTCGTGGGATATGATTAATCTCAATATGTTCAAACTTGGCCATCAACTTACGCGCAACGTCATAGTATGGCACTAGTTCTGGCTTACGAACTTCGTATATGCCATTGATTTGCCTGACAATGAGCTGAGAATCCCCGTATGCATGGAGGACGCGGATGTCCATGGAGAGGGCTAGTAAGAGCCCGAATATGAGGGCCTCGTATTCTGCCTCATTGTTTGAGCATTCCTCCTTAAGAAGCGAGAATGAATGGTAGATCGTATCTCCACGAGGGGTTTTAAACACTATCCCCGCGCCTGCTCTCCTTTTTGGCCTCTTGTCAAGGCCATGTTCAGTGCGGGCTGCCCCATCAAAGTATAACTCCCAGGGGGCTTCTACTTCTGTTGCGAATATTTCTTCATCTGGGAGGTCCGTGACTAGCGGGGAGTCATCCGGGACTGGATGGGCAGCAAGGAAATCTGCCAAAGCTTGGCCCTTGACGGCCTTTTGTGGAACATAGGTTATGTCGTACTCCATCATGAGTAAGGCCCACTTGCCAATTCTTCCAGCAAGAACTGGTTGATTGAGAACATACTTCACGGGATCTGCTCTAGCAATGAGTTGTATCTCATGAGATAGTAAATAATGCCGCAATTTCTTCAGGGCAAATATAAGAGGTAGACATAGCTTTTCGATTGGAGAGTAATTGCATTCAGCCCCCACCATGGTGCGACTGAGATAGTAACATGCAACCTCTTTTCCTTCATCATTTATTTGAGCGAGAAGGGCGCCAATAGAAGTTGGTTGCGCCGCTATGTATAAAATCAAAGGGCGTCCTTGGATAGGTGCCATCAGAACAGGAGGGTTGAGCAAATAGCGTTTGATACTATCGAAGGCATTTTGACATTGCTCGTCCCATATAAACGGTGCCCCTTTTCTCATTAGCTTGGAGAAGGGTTGAATGCGCCCTGATAAGTTGGAAATAAAGCGTCGAATGTAGGCTAACAAACCCTGTATGGTTCTAAGCTCACTCAAATTTTGTGGTGGGAGCATCTTAAGAATCGCCTTTATGCTCTTGGGTTGAATCTCTATACCCCGTTGGTGGACAATGAAGCCTACAAAGACTCCTGATTGCACAGCGAACGCACACTTTAGAGGGTTCATCTTGAGTTGGTATTTGCGTAACCTCTCAAATACTATGCGCAAATCATCTTGATGACGCTCTCTATCTCGAGTTTTTACGACTACGTCATCAATGTAGCATTCCACATGTTGGTGAAACAAACCACGAAACACAACCTCCATGGCTCTTTGATAAGTGGCGCCATTGGACATTGAGTCGTTGGGTGTTGCCCCCGATGTGGTAGATGTCGGAGTTGACAACAGAAGATTATCCATGTCATGGGGGTCGGGGCAGTGTGGTGCCACCCTCGATAATGAGCCTGGCCATCAGCTTGTTGGAGACCTCGGCGTTGTCATTGGTAATGGTGACAGTTCTTCAAAGTCTGGACCCGGCAGCCGGCCGCTCGGGGTGCCAGTAGAGCATAAACATGTTCCTTGTCACGGCCATCTCGTGGAGTCAAGGTCAAAGGGTAGCACGATAGACCTACCCCATCATGGAGGTGAGTTGCGATGGCTTAATATTAACATGGACGAACATGAACTCATGAAGTGCTTGAGGTATGCACGCATCCGTCCTTCTCAGTCCCTGCTTGCTAAGTTCAGAGGGCAATGTGTGGTGGCGGCTGCCTTCGTGCGCCTTTGCTTTGGCCCATGATGTGGTGGACTGGTGTGCGGCATACATCGCCGGTATGTACGGTGTTGTTCGTTGAGACGATGAAGGTAGGTGCAGGGCTGGCTTACATCTTCGTCAGCCGGGATGGAGCTGATGCCGCTGCCTATCCATATAGTGTGCTCTACGCCACTATTTATCGGGTAGCAAAGCTCCGACAAGCTTGCCTCTTGGCTTGTGCTAGCTTATTAACTTGTGTGATAGTAGCACGTATATGCATACCCGCCTCTACATATGCATGAACTAGTTTTTTTTGAAGTAGTATTCCTAGCTTGGACTTGGATGGTGGGCGCAGAGTGCTGATATCATCTCGTTCCAACGCACCTTCTCGACATCATGCGTGGATGGATGGGTTGTTTTTTTACCTTGCTAGCGTAGGGCAAAGATGTTGCGTATGTCCATGCCATGCCCTCCAGGCTGGGCATGTTCACCCTTCCATGGCCTCAATTCATTGGTTGCTTCACTAAAACATCCGTGCCGATCCTTTGGTTGGCAAGAAGACGTTTCCATTGATAGACAAAGAAACATGCGGACCCTATGTTTTTGTCGGTGGCCATGCTCGTCCTGCAGATGAGGATGAACGAAGAAGCAAAAGCGTAGAAGCGATGCTTGATGTCGACTTGTGATTCAAATAAGAGCCTCAAGTATATTGTACTTCATTTATCTTTTTGAGCTTCCAAGGAGAAGCCACAAGTTATAGGACTAGTATATGGCCGAATTGAGGCAACCAGTTGGTTGCTCCCCAACTTGATCAGCTGCCCAACTTCATTATCTTTTGGGGCTGCCTTGGAGATGTCCGCAGCTATTGGTATAGGGCAACTTGTCTCCCAAGCTTTAGATGAGAGATTCTAACAAAATTCGAGTGGCGGGGTCTCGTCCATGCCACTTCGTCGAGTCATGCCTACTTATTTAGTTTGCTTGTCATTTAGAAGCAACTTCATCATGGAATGCTTCATATGCTTCGTGCATCATGGTTATCTCATCTCTCTAGCCCTTAGTTGTGGTACTTGGGGCAAGAATTGAAGGTGAGTTGTTGCTTCTTGTGTTTCTTATCTTGAGAGGCTTGCCCCCAGCGTTTTGGGCAGAACTAACCCCATGTTGTGAAGTAGGTGTTCTCTTCAAGGAAAATATTTTTCGCATTTGGACTACGGGACAAACTTGGGCAGCATATGCGGCCTTCTTTGTCCTTGTCATGTCATTGGGGAGAATGCCAATAATTTCTTTGAGACTATCTTTGGTTGACACCTTCACATAGGTGCCCACAATTGCTTGGGGCAATGTAGAATGCAGGTTAGCAATTCTTGCGCCTGTTGCCTAAGGGACGCGTAGTGTTTGTCTTCATGTTGGGCACCGTTTTGGGCCCATATTGTCAATATTAGGGCCAAATTGTGGCATAACCCTTGTGATACTTGACTTAATTTTGACACTAAAATTGCACCCTTGCGCCTGTTGCCTAATGGACGCGTAGTGTTTGTCTTCATGTTGGGCACCGTTTTGGGCCCATATTGTCAATATTAGGGCCAAATTGTGGCATAACCCTTGTGATACTTGACTTAATTTTGACACTAAAATTGCACCCATTTTTTATGTTCAACATCTTGTAAGCTGCTCTAACAAGTGCATAGTATTGCACTTAGCAATGAAACATGTAATACTTATCACCAGCAAGCGAAGAAGGGGCAACACCAAAAGTGGTGTAATCATGCCACCTTGTTTGCATTGATTTTTTTCATGTAATTTTCAGGGCTTGTCGAGAAGAGCTACATATGTACAGCCACGATGACCCGATGATTTCTTTGATTCTTGGGTGAAATATCGGCAAGTACACCATGCTTAGCTAGCCATCCTCAACATCTCCATCTTGAGTAATGTAGGATTATGTTTGGAACCCCAGCATGGCTTGGTCAATAGTCAATATTGCTAGCATCTTGGGCTTCTCGATGAAATGCTTGGAGAGAAGTCTTGAGGATAAATCACACGTCCTCCATCGTGGAAAATAACATATTTAAACGAGGGCACGTGAAGAACTGACCCTTTTATTAAGCTCTGACGCTACCAAAAGCTTATTTTGTAAATTGTCATTTGGGCAAAAATTGTATTGCCGCAAGTGAATGTAGGACATGCAGCAACGACGCCAAGTCCCTTACGTGAGAGGAGGTAAGGGCTGTCAATAGAGGCATGACACAGATGGATGCCCCCAGCTAGCCTCTCTTGAAAATGCATATCAGCACAATGATGTATATCACAAATGTGGAGATCTCATGAGACAACTTTTAAACGACCATTGAGCATAGCAAAGATGGGAGGAGAACCATGTCCCACCGGGCGTGCCAATTTGTTTACCCGGAAAAGTCACTAAGGGCGGATCGTACTAAGTACTAAATAAGCGCAGGCGTGCCAGTATACATCCGTATACAAAATAAATGTAAATGTGCAATAAAACACAAGAACACAAAAATTCAGGGAAATATCACTTTATTCATTCTTTGGAGAATTACAAAGTACAATTTCCCACTTTTACATATTTGCGCCGAGCTCCATCTGACAATCAGAGGATTGCGTGTTTCTGGTTCCCGGGGCCTCTAAAGGCCACCAGTTAATTACATCTGCGGCTTTGGGCCGCAGAATACCTCCGATTAAGCTATGCCGATGGTCGTATTGTCGTCTCCAAATATATAACGAGTTGTCTCCAAGTATATGCATAAGCACAAATGAAAATGGTGGTGCTAGAGCCTCGTCGGTCTCTAGCAAAAGGGTATCCGGCCTCGTCATGCGGATGCCATAGTGAAGTCGAGAGTGTTCGGCCTCGTCGGTCGCGAACAAATAATCTCTGCCTCGTCAGGTTGCAGAAAAGTCGTCGCAGCCTCGTTGGTCAGGAGAAGAAGGATGACTTCATATGGATCACCGGCCTTGACGGTGCGGAAAATGGTAGGTGAATGTGAGACTTGTGCTCATGTAGTACTTTGGAGATTTCTCCTTGTGAAAGCTTCGAGATGCGTATAACTTTGAGACGCATATACTCGCGCCGATGTAGAAATTTGATAAAAGTTGACAGCGAGTAGATAGAGCCCACGTGGGTCGTGCATTGCGCCACGACGCCAATCGACCGTGCATTGCGCCACGGTTTTAATCGTTCGGCCGTGCGTTGCGCCACGACATATATGTCTGACCATGCATTGCGCCATGGTTATAATTGTCAGGTCGTGCATTGCGCCACGACACTTTACATATATTTTAGAAGGGGCGGAAGATGAATGAATAGACAAGCAAACGATAACTTGGATTTGAAATAGCCCGGTTGAACTTTATATTCTTCGATTTTCTTATTGCTTCTTATGTGCCTTCTCGATGATGACATGAAGAGCTCCTATAGTAAATTACAGGCCGCCAAATAGTGGGCCGAGAGCAAGCTTTGCTAATACGCCATAGGCCCAACACGTTCACTTTGCCGGCTGCATGCTTGGAAGATGAATGTCGTCGTTGCCGGACCATGTGCATGGTCACCGTCGTCAAGCCGCCGGGCCGGCGTAAGACCGCTAGCCGCCCGCTTGCCGTTGCTAGTGCATGATCATCGGGCTGCTGCAAATCATCGTTTACGCCTTGCTTATCTATCACAAAACTGCTCTGCCTCCTTGCCGGGCTGCTGCCGAGCATGCCGAACGTTGGGGCTGAATCTCTTGCTGTGATGCATCTTGCTTATTGGCACGCTGATCTTGTTGCTTGCCGCTGTGTTGATCTTGCTGGAACGTCATCGCCGTCGTGCTGCTCTCATCGGAACGTTGCCACCGCCGTGCCATGGATGGCCATCTCCTCTGCTGCTGTGCTGATTCGTTACTCCGGGCCGTCGTCGTCGCCGTGCCGCAGATTGCCATGATAACCATCTAATATACAGCTATGCAAGAGAAAGAGATAAGATGTAAACTAACATATATACAAGATCTCACCATATGCATGAGCAGCCATTGATGTCGAGGTCGCCGAAGTGGTCGACGACGTGCGGTGGTGATGAGGTTGACGATGACGACGGAGAGGTGGAGAGCTTGACGGCTGGTTCTCCGGCGTCGAGGTGGACGTGACTAGCAGAGCCTGGCGGCGTGCGGCGCTGCTATGCGTGGCGTGCGTGAGGTGCAGGCGAATGAACGTGAATGAATGGATCGAATGGCTTGGAATGGCCAGCTATATATAGGGCCAGGCATCAACCTCTTGGCCAAGTAAACCACGACGAGAATGATCTTAACAAACGGCATATCCTCCCGTATATACGCGTATATTCGGCCAGATATGTTTCTAACCGATGCTTGACGTTTACGTAACTTTGTCCATACAGGAAGCTGTTACGTAACACAGGTGAATGGCTCCAGATAGATATACGTACTGCTCATGGATTTCTTTGAAGAGATACGCACATATCTTTTCCCTCAAACAAAATATATATTATGCGTATATAATACCAAAATCCCATTCCAAAGCTTCTAGAATATTTCATGGCTAGCCAGACGTTTAACCATGATGGTTATACGTATATATTTGTGATGGGCCATGTATGTATTTCATTTAGCCCATAGGATATATATCGGTAATGCTATTGTTAGGACGTTCTAATCATAGAACGACGTGTCCAAGCCCAACTCGACCCCGCGCGGCCCACTCCAGCAACTTCACTCACGCCCACCTCCCCCACATGCACCCGTTCGTTTCCTCGTTCTCTCCGCCCTTCTCGGTCTCCTCTCTCATCCACTCCCAGTCTCGCTTTTTCCTCGCTCGTCCGCCGGCGCCGGCGCCATGCGCACCGCCTCAGCATGCGCCGCTCCGAGACTCCGCGCGAGCTCTACCTCCCGTGCATGGCCTTCGCCTGCCCGTGCTCCTCCCCCTCTTTTTTTTTCCTTTTTCGCATCGTCCTTTGCATGGCACGCCCCGGCCATGGCATTTCCGCTACATCCGCCGGCGGCGGCCGTGGAATCCGGCGACGTTGGCCTTGGATGCGCCGGATCCGGTGGGGACGGTGGTGGATTTGCCCTGATCCGGTCTCCTCCTTCCCTCTATCCCTTCCTTCATACAACCGTCCCCGGCCTCCTCAATCGTCTCTCTCCCTCTCCCTCCCCTCGAAAATCCGGTGTTCGAGCTAGGGTTCCGTGGGCCGTCGGCGCCGCCGCTTCCGGGGTACATGGCCCTCGCTCGGCCGCAGGTGGGGGTACCACGCACTCAACGCCGCCATGGATGCCGTCGACAACGGCACCGTGGATTTTTCAAGGAGTTCATGCCCGGATGTGGTCGTGGCTGGATGCGGCTGCCGTGCCTAGATGCGACAGCGGCCACGACCGGATGTGGCGGCGGCAATGTCGTGCAGGACATCCTCCTCGGCTGGTTGTTTCGAGGGACAGGTGCGTGTTGTTGCATTGAAAGGTTTTCAATTGCTGCATCGGATTTTTTGATTTGTTTCAGTGGATCAAAGGCCTCGTACTGCTTCCTTCCTCCCCACTTTTTTTTGTTTCAATTTGTTTGATCTCCTTGTTTCAACAAGTGCACACTTGTTGTTTCGAAACACTTTTATTTTCTGTCTGCTTGTTTCAAATTTTGGTTTTGTTCTTGTTGTTTCTTTTCTTTTCTCGCTTTTGTTTTCAGTATAGAAACACTTCTTTGTTTCAACTCTGTCTGATGTTTCATCTATATTTTTTGGTTTGTTTCATTTGCTGTTTCTTCATACAATGTTTCTCCATGGAGGGGGTGGCTGGTGCCTTTATTTCATTATGTTTTTCGTTTTGTTTCATATGTTTTAATTTTCTTGTTTTATTTGTTTCTAATTTTTGTTTCTCAGTTCTTGTTCAATGATTTGGGTTTTATGTTATTTCCATGTTTTGTTTTCAGTGTGTTTCGGTTGTTTCTTTTCAAATGTTTCTATATTATTTTCTATTTTGTTTCAAATGTTGTGCCCATGTTGTTTCTAAAACATATCCGAGTTCTCTTTTTGTGTTGCAGGGGAAGGGTGCAGGGAAGCATGGCCGGCGGTGGGTGTTGGTGCGGCGCGGGGATGGCCCTGCGCTCGCGGGGGGTTGCGGAGCAGTACGGGGATGGTCCGTGTGTGTGTGTGTGTGTGTCGTGTGCGTGTGCGTTCGCGGGGTGGAGCGTTGCGGGAAGATGGGCCGGGCCCTGCTAGCGCGGCGTTCTATGCTAGAACGTTCGAGCGCTAGCAGGTCCCGATATATATATATCTGCAAAGTATTTTATTTAATTGCCCATATGCATGTATACACCAAATCAACGTGGGCAACAATAGCCATTTTGCGTGGGCTTCCAATATATTAAAAGCCACATATAAGTATTTACGTATCCGGCTTGCTTAAAATAACTCAATTCTCTTTAATTAATATGACAAGTATTGTGCCAAAATTTCATCGTACACAGTCCTACTTTTGGAAACCAGGGTCGGTGTTGTTTTTACAAGTGAAAGGACTTCCATCTTATCAACAAAACTGGGTCATGAGATGTGCTTTTGATGAAGAGCATAACCTCGTATAAGGAAATGACAATACCAACTGATGGGTATTTCTGTCAAAAAAAAATGATGGGTGCAACACGTGGGCCTACAACAGTTAAGAGCCCTTTCATGCCTCCAGACCTGCCAGGACAATATAAGCAAGAAACAAATAACAATTATGAATATTTTAGATGCCCCTTATCAAACCAATTACTAAACTAGAACTAAGAGAAATATGTGGAAGTAGGGAGCTCCATGTAACCCATTTTGCCGTTCACATTTGAACAATTCTAATCTAATGGACACAAATGTAGCCAGGCAAGATCAAAGATCTGCAAACTTCTACAATTTCACGGAATATCAAACTAATGCAAGTGGCTAAAACGTTCTTTCTTAATACTATTCCAAAAATGAATAATAATATAGATCTATAATAAACTACTTTCACGAATTTTACGGAATATCAAATTAATGCTAGTGGCTAAAACGTTCTTTCTTAATACTATTCCAAAATGAATAATAATATAGATCTATAATAAACTACTTTCGGGACTTTTCTTCGTGAGGGATGGAGCCGGACCCGGACCCCGACCCCGGGCCCCCACCCCCGCCGCCACCGCAACCAGCTCTTCCCTCTCCCCCTCTAGCCACCCCCTTCTCCCCCTTGTTCACTGGCAGGTCCAAGGCGGAGCGCTGGGCGGAGGGACTCGTCTCCGACGCATCTGACAAGGAGGACGACTACGTCCCGTCGCCGGCCTCCTTGCTCCGCTCCGGCCGCCGCGTCTCGCCCAGGGTGGCTCCAGCCAAGTTGGAGGTCGGGGAGACCCCAACCAAGGCCGAGCCCCGGGTCCTCGGCATGCCCGGCTGGGGCGGAGGGGAGGTGCCCGGGCGTGGCTCCACCTCCTTCGCCGCTGGCGCCGGCGAGTGCGCAGGGCCGGACGGCCGGGCCTCCTCATCGCCCCTGGCACCCGCGCCACCCCTGCCTCCTTCTAGTCCACCCCCTACCGGTCCACCATTGCCTCCTCCCGATCCACCACCGCCCGGCGCCCGCTACCTGCTCGACATTTTGCCAAGCCGCCCCGACCATGGGCCTGGGCTGGGCGCGGGCGGTGCCCGTCGCGCGCGTCGCAGGCCGCGGCGGCGCAACCGCGACAGTGCAGCAACCGGTGAGGCACCCCCCAACGGCGCGACCTCCGGTGAACCGCCTCCCGGCGGCGTGTTCGCAACCTGTACTTCGCAGCAGGTTGGCGCAGCGGGCGAGGCACAAACAGGCGCGGCTGCCACGACGCGTTCGGCCGGCACAGCAGGCGCAGCCAGCGCGTCCTGCACCTCGAGGGGCGCCGCTGTCACAGACTGAAAGTCCCTAGTTTGGTTTTGGCTAATTGATGAAACCTAGGACTAACCTTGTTTATCTAAATGGTTGATTTAGAGAAAGGTTGTCCTCATGATAAGCATATTGCATATGAAGCATGACACGTGTCATGTGATCAAAGATGAAGATCAAGACGATGCTTGGCTCCATGGACCGGTGTTGAAGGTGAAGGGCTAGTCAAGGCTTGTGAGTGAAGGACCATGCGATGGTGAAGCTCGGGCAAGACTAGGCGCCGATGGACCGATGCACGGTGAAGGGCAAGTGAAGTCGAGGTCGATGGATCGAGACGGTCACATGATGGTGTGAAGCGTTCATATCATTTGGAGGAACAAAATGGGCTCAAGGCAAAGGTAAAACCGATAGGGCCATTTTGTTTTGCACTCAAGACACCATAGAGGGTGTGAGTGGTTTAGGATCGATAGCCGCACTATTAAGAGGGGAAGTCTTATCGGCTATTCGACGCACGGGTGCCACTAGGTGAATTCATGAAGTGCATTGCATGTAGGGCCTAGTGAGCTAACCTAACCTTTGGGAAATGATTGTGAAAAGCTAACACACAAGCACATGGAGATGTACACTTGGTGGTGTTGGCACATTTACAAAGGTGGCGTTTGGGCGCGCTGTGGTTTGCAGGGTAGAGATGGGTTCGGAAAAAATGGATGCATATTTTCTATTGCGTCGGATGCAAAATTTGGTTGAAATCATGCTATCTCTGTTGATCAAGTTGGTATACTTGTTGGATAACATGTCTGAGAAGTTGGCGTCATGACGGGCTGAAAAACGGAGTTTTGTCAGCGCCGGACGCGGCGGCCGGACGCGCAGGGCTTTGGCGCTGGACGCGTCCGGCGCGTGTTGGATCGGCTCGGGCAGGTGGCTCTGCGAAGCAAGGCGCCGGACGCCGAGGAGGCGCGTCCGGCGAGCGCCGGACTCGCACTGTAAGTTCGAATTGGTTGTCTCGCGCGCCGGCCGCGGACGCGTCCGTCGGGGAGCCGGACGCAGCGGCGACGCGTGACGCCGCAACTTTCAAAGGCAACGGCCGACTTCGCCGGCGCGCGTGAAGGGCGCGGACGCGTCTGGCGGTCCCGGCGGACGCGTCCGGCGCGCGTGCCGCTCTCCTCCCGAGGGGGTAACGGTCACATTTGTTTGAGGGCTTATAAATAGAAGGTGGCCGGCCCTTGGGGAGGACTCTTGGCTATTTCTCATCCCTTGTTCATTCTTTGAGCTAAGAAACACTCTCCCACTCTTCTCCCTTGCTTGGTTGTTCATCCTAAGAGAGATTGAGTGAATCACCTAGTGCATTGCATTGCTTGAGGGCATCTAGTGGCACTTGTGGGTGGTTTCGCCGGTGGATTTCTTGTTACTCTTGGAGAGTACCGCTCCTAGCCGGCTTGGAGATTGTTGGAGGCGTTGGCAAGAGAAGGTGATTGTTCTTGGCCACCTCCGGTTGATTTGTGAGAGGTTCTTGTGCTCACCTCGCGGGGATCGCGAAGAGTAACTCTATTGGATTGCGTGTGTCATTGAGTACCTCACTTGAGAGTGGCGCCTTGTGGTTTCCTTGCGGGGAAGTGCCTTGCGGGGCAAGTGGCTTGAGGGTCACACCAAAGGACCATCTAGGTGTTGGTCGACACAACGGGTGACGTAGCTTGGCGGTGCCCAAGTGAACATCCGGGGATAAATCATTGTGTTTATCTTGTCTCCCGGTGATTAGTCATCATCCTTTGTGTGTTGCCGATTGTGATTGTTTGTTCATCCTATTGGTGATTGGCAACCTCGACTCGACGTGGTGGTATAACAAGTCTCTATCCCTCTTGCATTACTTTGAGTACATTATTGCAAAGTAGAATTGCTTGTGTGGTCGGTCGGGAACCACTTCTTGTGTAGACTAAATCCCGTGGGTAGAACTCTTGATAACTAGTGGTAACTCTTGTGTGTACTAGTGATCATCTACTAGAATTATTTGGATAGGAGGCTTGCAACACCTAGTAGGCTAAGCATAACTTGCTTTCCGCCGTTTGTGTATCTAACGAAGTTTGCTTAGTGAGTTTGTAAAAATTTTTAAGGCTATTCACCCCCCTCTAGCCATCTAGGACCTTACACAGACCCGACCAATTTACATAAGCACAAGTACGAATATCAACGCCAAGGTGTTGAAGAATGCACTTGAGCCCATGTAAACCTGGCAGTCATCCGAAATCACGAAGGATTTCAAACTTTTCCAACGACACACCAGGAATCATAGTTCAGCAATTACAATCCACCCGATTATACATTTCGTACATAAAGTATTTACAACATAGGTTTAGATAAAACTTGTTACAAATCGGAGTTATAATTTTTCAGCGGAACTAAAACTCTTTTGAAACACACACACCTATTCCCTTAAACTAAAGTGCCAGCTCTAAGTCGATATCCAACAAAAGCAATAGGAGAGATATAAGAGATGATCTTGCCCATTGATCTACATCCTCCCGTAGTGGGATACAGGTCCATCTTGTTGCCACTCCACACGTCTTATGATCTGCAACAAGTGGGAATAAAACCCTGAGTACGTGGGGTACTCAGCTAAACTTACCCGTCTTAAACCAGAAAATAAAGACTCTTATAAGTATATGCAAGGCCATATGGTGGTTTGGTTGACCCTTCTTTGCATAAACGACTTGAGCTTACTTTATGATCTGCAACAAGTGGGAATAAAACCCTGAGTACGTGGGGTACTCAGCTAGACTTACCCGTCTTAAACCAGAAAATAAAGACTCTTATAAGTATATGCACGGCCATATGGTGGTTTGGCTGACCCTTCTTTGCATAAACGACTTGAGCTTACTTTATCTTCATTAGGTGAGCTATACTAAGCTTATCATCTTAAATCAAGCCTGCATTAGCTAGGTTTGCACCTGCACCACAACATCATCAAGTAGAAGTATAAAACAATCATCCTTTTCACATAGTTGATCATAATCCGATATCCCATATCCGTCATGGCAACATAACCCCCTTCCATTTTCCCGTTTGTGCCCTGTATTGCATGTACTCACATCAAGTTATCCACTATCCAGGGACGATGGCGATTATAATCGATTCCTACTCAGCTGAGGGTGATTTCTCACACACGCCACACTACCCCCGTCAGGGTAGATTAGGTCATCATTGGCTAGTTCGGAATTGGGGATCAACAGGAACCAATCGTGCCCAGGCCTCTCGATGGCTGCATCTAGTCGGCTACCAACATCAGTCTTAATGCCACGGCCTATCCCACCCCAACACCAGCACGATGGTTCGACCTGAAACCCCAACCCAAACAAGCTACTAGACTTCGGGTCCCATAAAACCACCTAAGTGTGAGAAGCTGTTCAATCTTGATTGAGGGCTGGAACAATACAGTGTTCTGCTTATATCCCGTTTGGGTATGTGCCAGTTTCCCATTTCGATCCAACCATATCATGTGAATTTCCTATCCTCGCGGATGATTAATCAACCACCCGACTTCTACCGCTTAATCAAGCAAGGCTAAGCATATTGCGTCCTACACTTAATCAAGGTAGAGGTATATCAAGTGGTCAAGGTAGGGTAATGCACCAAGGGTGTCGATCAACGCCTATCACATAATGCAGCATAAACAATAAAATGACACAAGAGTTTTGGCAAACCGTAGGAGAAATGCTCTGGGGCTTGCCTTTCGTTTGTCGAGCGTAGTCGAGGTTCCGAACACTCGATTACTTCACGTCTGGTTCCCGACCACCTCCTGTGCGGGAACTTCCTTCACGACTTGTCCTTCGGGATCCTTGTACTTCTCGACGAATCCCTAATCGCGATCCTGAAATGATGCATTGTTGCATTGTATGAATATATGATCATCGACATATGCACGAACACATATAGTCGATGATTATGAATGCTCAGATGGCAATGATCCTATTACTTCTACCACTAGCAAACAAGCTAGTAAAGCCAAAGAGATGCACTCAAGCATTATCATCCTAATCATTTCATCATAACCTAATCATCTTAACACGCTACTTAACAACCAATCTTACACACATTAGTCACCATGAGCACTTACATTAAGCTTAGCATACAACATCACCTATTCAAGCATCATTACTACACATAAATATATAATCAGCAGATCAGTAAATAAATCATAACTAAATATCTCTAAGTCATATGGATATGATTGAAGACATTCTGGAAAGCTTATGAAAATCTCCATCAAACATCTGAAGACATCACAAACTGATTCCCAGATTTACTACACCTAAAACACATAGCAACAGAACTGATTCTGGCAAAACAGCCACTAACAGCCCTGTTACTCCAATTTGCAACACCCATAACTCCTAAACCATCCATCAAATGACCATGAAACTTTAACAGTAGATGGATAAACTAATAATATAACTATCATCTATAGATGAGTCATTCAGAAAACCATCCTACAATTGGGTTAGCCTAGCATCAATGGACTTAACCCTAATCTGAACATCAATGAGTTGAGCAGGGGCTCCATGATTGGCTACTACTAAAATCCTACAAAAATTACAGAAGGCATAACATAACAAACTAAACCCATAATTCAAGTTTCAACCCATTTGGATGAACCAACTATCCTACACAAAATTCACAAGTGACCGGACAGATGGCATATGGAAAATACTTTGTACTACCAAATCATGCAAACCAAGCATATCAATGCATAAGGGGCTGCACATTGGTATAAAATGAGCCCACAAAAAGTATCAAACTCAGATCACATCTATATAATTCATTTATGAATTATTTCCCCCATAGCATCTATTGCAAACTTATACTACAACTCCTAAATTTCACACAGCAAGCATACCCAATACTCCTACCACTGATAGAGGATGCCAATAGAAGATGATAGGAACAAGAATCACCGTTTTTGCATGTTCCTATAATTACTTATGAATTTTCTAAGATTAATTCCAATCCAAGAATTAATTAATGCTACACAGGAAAACATCACCAATATGACAAATCATATTTTCTATAGATAAATCATTTCATATGAAAAATATAGCAACTTGAATCACTCAATTTGGATACTCCTAGCACCCTCTATGAATTTTGCAAGATAAACAGGAAATCTGGAATTTATTTTCTTAACTCCCTAATGAGACAAACACTTTACGATTAGACCCCTGCGGTTTCCCGGAATTGCGCAAGGGTGGATCTAAAGTTCTCTCTGTCTGGCAAACTTGCACCAAGACCCCTACCTTCTGTTGAATTCTAGGACAGTGGTCCTCGACGGGAAACAGAGGAGCGCGACACGGGCTCGCCGTCCCGGCCGTGGGGTGGCTCCCTGGCGTCGGCGGAGTGGAGGCGGAGGGTCGCGAGGTCCCGGCGCCCTCGCCAGCGGCCTCAGCTGGCCCCGCGGCGACCCGTGGCCCCTTGGCCGTGTGACGCAGGGTGACCGGCGTCGATCCGTCGGCGTGCCACCCCCACTAGCGTCGGCGAGCCAAATTGAGGGAGCGCGCCGGCGTCGGGGTGACGAGGTGACGATGATGGTGATGACCAAGAAGAGAGTGGCGCTAATACAAGGACGCGCCGCGGCGGCTTCGATGGAGAACGGCGGCGGCGAAACGCTCTGGTGCACTGCGTCGCTTGCCGGCTCCAGCCGCAGGGCTGTGGCGAGGCTAGGAGAAACCGTGGCGCTGGCTAGAGGAAGGAGTGGCGCGGCTCGACGGCTGCTACACGCGACGGCCAGCACGCGGCGGCGATGGCGAGGTTCGCGGTGGAGAAAGACGAAACCGAGAGAGGGAGAGCGGCGAGAGCTGAGGCGAGTGGGAGTGAAGTGAAGATGGGGTGGCGAGGTGGGCGAGGCCGGGGTAGGACACCTCGTCCACTTTGGGCAGTCGGAGTGCCGAGGCGATGACACGGAGGCGAGGACGGCCGCGCGGCAAACGTACGCGTCGCCACGCTCGCGGACACGCGTCGTCATAGCGGCAATTTGCCGAACACCTGGCATGCGTATTTGGGCCGAATGGGCCGTCGATTTGGGCCGTTTATGGGCCAAATTTGAGAATGGCCACAAAAGCAAAGTGATTCATCTAATGACGCTGATCACTTTTTGTTAAGGGCCCAAAGTCATTAGAGGTCAGGATTAGGAGATAATCATCTCCAAAGAGGACATTACAAAACTGCTAACTACCATTGACCTAGGGCTGATAATTAATAAAATTGGGTGACCAAACTAACTTGAATCGACCCCAACTTTTGGCATGTCGTGTCCAACTATATTCTAAATATTTTTTTCTAATTGGACCAACTCATGTTACCTAATAGAATTAGGTGAACGCGGCATGCCAACCGACGACTATCCGAAACCTTCGGTAAAAACAGCCCCCTTCTACCTTAACCCCTCCTTTTGAGCACCTTCTAGCCCTTTTCACAAAAAGTCGTACTTGGATGAATTGACCCTTATAAAATCCTCTATAAACTTTGTTAAAGGGTCAAATCCTAGTTTTGAACTTTCGACATAATTTTGAATAAAACCAACAACGGCATTCAAAGGCTAAACAAGTTAACATATTGATCCAAGCCAAATTTGCCAAAGTTATTGACATAAACCTAGGTTCATTTAGTGACCTAAGTATGTCTAAGTTATTTTAGTGATCAAACACTAAGCACTTGTATTACTTTATCATGTTCCATGCATTTCAAGCACAAATCAAGCAATTCTAGCAATCACACATGAGATGACATGTCATGTCTAACTAACATCATGCATGATTATACTTATGCTCATGAAATGCAAATGTTTAACAAGGCCGAAAATCCCAGATGTGACAGCCGGCGGCACAGGCGCCAAGTCTTACGCCATGGCGGCGGCCGGTCTGGAGGGGGGGGGCCTCGGCCGGTACATCCCGCGCCTCCGGTTCCCGCAACCACTCTTCCGCACAATCCAAGGCCGGCGGAACGGCTACCCACACCGGATCGGCAACCACCGCCGGCACGCGCGCTGGAGACGCCTGCCACGCCCGCCGGGTGCTCGACCCCGGGCCGCACCGCCCCACCCCTGCCTTGAAGGTCGGGGGAACCTCGGCAGGGGGTGGGGGGCAGCCAGGGAGGCCCCCTGCCGTGCGTCGCGCTCGGACACCGCCGCCCCGGGCCGTGGCTCCGCACTGCAGACCACGGGTGCGGTGCGGAAGCCTTGCCGCCGACATCAACGAAGGAAGAACTGGGACTCGCCTTCCACTGCTGCAGCCACCTCCGCCCCCACGTCGAGCGAGCAATGACAGGCCAACTCACCTGAGGAGGCTAGGGCGGCCGAATTGGATACCAAGACGCGAGCCAGGGCGCCCATCCCGGCTCCGTGGACGGCCGTACACCAGCGCGTCGAGCCGAAATCGGAGGCCAGGGCTCATGCGCGCCGCCGCTTGGGACCGGAGACAAGAACGGCAGTGCACCGGTGCGTCGGACCTGCCCCGGAGGCCAGGGCGCCCGCCTACAGACACCTCGGCCGCAACCCGGCGCCAAGGGTGCCGGCCGCCGCACGCCTCGGTCCCGACCGTAGGGCGTCCCTGCCCGACCGTGACGGATGGCGGAAGGTGCTGCCCAGGAAGGCCTCCCCGGAGGCGGGGGAGCGGCCACCGCCAGCACGGCCAACCCGGCCGCGGCCCGCCTGGCTACGCTGGGATGTCGAGGGGAGATGTCTCAACTGTCTGGCTGCCGGCCACAAGATCGCTACTTGTAAGAGGGAACCGAGGTGCTGGCGGTGTCATGGGCTCAACCACATGGCGCGGGACTACACCAGGTCGGTGCACGATGACCTACGACGACTCCGAAGGGTCATTGACCGGCGCCGGGGGCGCCCGACAGCGGACCCCAGGCAGGCCGACGGCGTCGCGCGGGGCACGCGCCCGCCGCGCAGAGGAGGTCGGGCCGGCCCCAGCCGTACACGGAGGGAGCGGAGGCCGAGATCGGTGCTGTCAGTAGAGGGTACCACCAGGGGGGCGGATGTGCAGGGGTCCGGGCCGAGCGGGATGCTGTCTGCCGTGACACCCCCCGTCGCGGAGCTCGTGGTGGCGACCACCAACACCCTGGCCGCGGACCACATGACACATCCCACCTCCACTACCCGACGGTCGAGGGCACTGGACAGCGTCGACGCCGCATGGGCGGCTGCGCTTGAGGGGCCGCTGCCCAGGGTCGAGGGGACCGCGGGTGACTTGGCGGGGAGCCTGGAGTCGCCCGTGGCAGACTGGGAGGAGAGGGAGTTCCGGCCGGACACCTCGCCACCCGGCCCACTAGATGATAAGAACATGAGGACAGAGAACGTAGCCGCCATGGGGTGGCTCGGTGTGGAACCTTGAGAAACCCGTGGAGGCTGAGGAGGATCCGGATGCTCAGGGCACGCTGGCGTTGCTCGCCCACTGGGGAGAGGAGCTCGCGACCGGCCCGTCGGGCTCCGGGTCGCCGCACGACCTCGGCCGCGCCGGCCTTGCGGATGCTGAGGAAACATTGAGGGATGCTGAGCTGCCAAAGGACGACCCGTCTACGTCGGTGCACGGTGGCACGACAGCATGACGGAGGGCACGCAAGCCCTCCTCGCCCACTGGGGAGCGGACCTCGACGAGGGTCCACCGGGCTTCCCCGTCCCGAGTGCCTTCCCGCAGCAGAAGGAGCGGCAGACCACCCCACCCCGGTGGGAGACCTTGTGCGACACAGACGACGGGTGGACTGCGGCGTTCGCGGGATTTCCCCCCACAACGCCGCGTCCACGACACCCAGGGGGACGCTCAGGCAGAGGCTGTCGAGTCCGACTCGAACAACGAGCCACCAGGGGAGCAGCAGACGACAAGAGGCCCGACGACCGGCGGGGTAGACCCAGCGTGGAGCTTGGAGTCACCCGCGGGGCGGCTGGGGGCCCTGGGCCGTGCTGCTGACACAACGTCGGCCCTGGGAAGGGCCCACCTGTGCGGGGCTTCTGGAAGCCCGCCCAGGATCGCGATAGCCACCGACGAGGCGCCCCCGGGGTTCTGCATCCCCGTCTCCCTGAGGTCCGCCGCCGACTCGCCGACCGGAGAGGCGGGAAGCCCGGCCAAAGACGGCTCCCTCACGGGGCGGCTCAAGAACTTCGCCAAGAGAGTCTTCCACAAGGCAACCACCCCGCTTCTTCCGGCCAAGGTGGACGACTCCAGCTCCATCAAGCTGCCAACGCGGAGCAGACGCATCGCAGCCAACCCCCTTTCCAAGTACCCGGTGGCAAAGAGAAGCGGGATCATCGCCATGCAGAAGATGGGGTTCATCGAGTCACAACCGACGGTGGAGGGACAACGAAGGCGGACGCGATGTTCAAGGGAAGACCGGGGATGCCCGAGCCTTGCGGAGTTACTCGCGGGCGGGAGCGACAACGACACCGCGGAGCGCCGCGGGGCCGGGGCCACGCATGAGCGCCGGTCCCATCAAGCAAACTAGAATGTTTAGTGCGTGAATAATCCGTTATGTACGCGTTCTGGGGTGGCGGGCTATGTTTCAAATTTGTTAACACCAAAGAAAAACTTGTAAAACTCTCTTCTATTTAATACAATGATGCGTAAATCTTTTACGTATTCGAGAAAAAAAATAATAAACTACTTTCACGATGGCAAATTATTTTTCTGCAGCAATGTGCAAGTTCAACATACTAGTCTTACAGACTGAAGATGTACATCTTCAAGTGCCTCCGGAAGAGAACACTGACCAACATGCAAAGCATAGGAACATTCAGAATGAATGTTAGAATAAGAAGAGCCTGAAACTACTAGTGCTTGCCTAGCTAGCACATCAGCTGTCTTATTCATTGATCTATGGATTTTGAAGACCTTGCCATGTCGTCGATTTGCCTCATTCCTGAAGGTTTGAGTGTGAGGCTTGACCCTCCAATCCGGAAGATGTTCCTGGTCTTTTGTATTGAGGCACTGAACCAGTAGTTGCGAGTCAGACAGGAAAGTAGTTCCATCTAAGTTGAGCCTGTCATTGATGGTAGCAGCCAGCGCCAGTGCTGCTGCCTCGACCATGAGGATCGAGTGAACGCCCAAGGCCTGAGCTTTGATTCAGATTGTTCTAGGCGGCTGAACCTGTTGGTTGACAAAGAAAATTCCAATACCTGCTGATCTAAGCAGTTGGGAGGGCTGATCCGGGGACAAGGAAGCATCAGTAGCATCTGATTCCTTGGATCAGACTTGGTAGGCTGATGAAAGGTTGTTTGGTTGGAAGCCTCCCAAGCAACTTTCAGCTAGACAGCAATCATAACACTTGGTAAAATTCGATGTCAGGATTTATGCTTGGGCTCAAATCAAACAAACCCAAAAATAATCATAGCTTATATGACCTCAAACTCAAGTTGGGTTAGAGTTTTGTGCTGACATTTGTCATAGGCAAAAGTTTGGTTGGAAGAGGTGGTAGAGCAGCAACGTGTACATGTCGATGACAAAAGAAACAAGGATTTATATGAGAACTTGAAAAGAACGATTAAAGGTATGAATAGTGAAAACAACGTTTTTTTTATCTTGGTCACGCAAAAGAATGTGCGTGTTTTTTTATTAAGATAGGGGATTTTGTTTACAACACGACCTTGAGGTGGTCTAGGGCGCAAGAAGGTTAATTTTAAAGAGGCATCTGCTCCGGTACTTCTTTCCTAAAATTTTGCACGCATGACGCATCTCAAAGCAGATAATTAAATAAATTTTCCCTTAATTACTTTCTGTCTGGGCCACGTTTGGACCCAGCCGGCCAGCCCATCCGACCCATCCTGGAGGCCAGCCCTTGCTCAAAAGTAACGTCACCTTCAGGCGTCAACCATTCATTTCCGCGTGGTCCTTTGTGATGACCAAGGAGCCACCGCCGTGACCGTTCTGGAGCAGCAACCAAGCGGCAACCGGTGGACGGAGAGCCGCGCTGGGACCTCCTCCCCCACTTCCTTGGATCACGTTCGGCACGTGAGGACGACGGTGGTCCGTGCCCATCCTGATGCAAATCCGCCGCCAGCAGTTGCCGTTCCAACAGCTTGATGTGGATGGGCCAAATCGTTGATTACTTCATACAATTAAAACATGTGTTTGTGCGGCATGTCTCGAGTAGTACTAGTATTTTTTTTTTTCGAAGGGACGGCATAAGCTTTGCCACGGATTTTATTAGACGATACGAGTAGTACTAGTAGTATCTAGTGTTTCAGTCTTTCAGAGTAAGGTCGGATCATAGGAAGCGAGGCATAGCAAGCAGTCAGGTAGGATGCCTGAGCTGGTGTGCAACAACCAGTCGGCCTTCATCAGGGGGAGGATGATTCATGAGAACTTCAGGACAGTACAGTTGGCGTGCCGCTGGCTGCACGCGCACCGCCACCCAACTGTATTGCTGAAGGTGGACCTGGCCAAGGCGTTCGACACGGTGGCGTGGCCATTCCTGCTTGAGGTGCTGGAGTACTTCGGCTTCCCCCTCCGATGGCGCGACTGGGTTGCAGCGATGCTGTCTTCGGCTAGCACGAGAGTGCTGGTCAATGGGCGCCCCGGCCGCCGCATCTGCCACCACCGCGGCCTCCGCCAGGGGGACCTCTGTCTCCCTCACTGTTCGTCATAGTCATGGAGGTCCTCAACGCCCTCATCTCGACCGCTGACAGGCGTGGACAGTTGCTGCCCCTGCCGGGACATGTGGCTCGTTGTCGTGCCTCCGTTTACGCCGATGATCTTGTGGTCCTCCTCAGCCCAGCGACAACGGACCTGGAGTGCATGCGCCGGCCTCGAGCTCTTCGCGGGGAGCATCGGCCCGGAGACCAACATCCACAAGTGCTCCATCACGCCTATTCGTTGCTCGAGAGGAGGAGGTCGCCCGGTGCTGCAGACCTTCCCCGCAAGGTGCAGCCCTTCCCCGCCGTTACCTCGGGCGCCCTCGTCCGTCTCCCGGCCGACGGCGGGATGAGCAACCCCTCATAGATGCTGTGGCCTCGCGCATCCCGACCTGGAAGGCGAATCTGCTGAATGCGGCGGGCCGCAAGACGCTGGTTCAGAGCACGCTATCGGCCATCCCCGTACACGTGTCCATCTCCTGCGCCCTCTCGTCGTGGGCGGTTGGAGAGATCGACAAGCGCCGGCGGGGCTTCCTCTGGGCAGGAAAGGACACGGTGGCGGGCGGCAAGTGCAAGGTGGCGTGGCAGACGGCGTGCGCGCCCAGGGACCTCGGCGGCCTTGGCCTCCCAGACCTGCGGACCCAGGGCTTCGCGCTACGTCTGCGCTGGGAGTGGCTGAGGCGGACCAGACCGGACTCCGCTTGGGCGTCCTTGCCACACACGACGGAGAGGGCGGTTCAACACATGTTTGCCTCCTCCGTTCACTCCGTGGTCGGTGATGGGGAGACCACCCTCTTCTGGACAGACTGTTGGCTGCCATGTGGCCCCCTGTGCGCCGTTGCCCCTTTGCTGTTCGGCCATGTCGGCCCACGACGACGGAGGCGTACGTCCGGCGGCCCCGCACAACCGGACACGGCGGAGGACGCGCGTGGCGCGCGCAGACAGCGGCTTACGTCGACCGGTTGCGCGCGTGTGGAACCTCACCGAGTCGATCCACTTAGACCCGCTCACTCCGGACCGCTTCCTCTGGCGCTGGACGACCAGTGGCGTCTACTCCAGCGCCTCGGCTTACCAGGCATTCTTTCTGGGACGGACGCGTCTGGCCGGGGCGTCTGAGCTTTGGAGAGCTTCTGCACCACCAAAGGTGAAATTCTTCTTCTGGCTCGCCCTGCTAGGCCGTTTGTGGACCGCGGAGCGCAGGAAGCGGCACGGCTTGCAACAACTGGATGCCTGCGTGTTCTGCGACCAGCTGCCCGAGACCACGGACCACCTACTCGCCGGGTGCGTGCTCACCAGGGAGATTTGGTTCGGCACGCTGAGGCGCACGGGCCGCTCGGACCTCGTACCACCGCCTGACGCGGTGCTCTCCGATTGGTGGCTTCGGACGAGGGAGCGAATACCTCGCCAGTACCAGAGGGGTTTCGACTCGGTCGTGCTCCTCGTCTCTTGGGTGCTGTGGAAGGAACGCAATAGGAGGACATTCGACGGCACCAGCAGGACGTCACTGCAGATCTTGGGGAACATCAACGACGAAGCGGACGCTTGGCTGGCGGCGGGCTTTCGTAGCATCGCCCCGCTTTTCGCGTCTTAGAGCTCACTCTCTGCCTCACGTGTCGCAAATTGTTTATCTTAGCAAGTCACAACATTTAGCACCACCGTTCGAGCCGGTGACTTGTGTAAGTGTGTGCGCGTCCGTCCGTGGCAGCTGGCGGCTTTGTTGGATGCACGCTGTGTAAAACTCTAACTTCCCTTAATGAAAAACGTGCTAAAGCACGGTTTCGAAAAAAAAAGCAAGCAGTCAGGTGCATTGTGGCATAGCAAGCAGTCAGGTGCATTGTTCAGGCGGTTTCAGACAGTTGTTGGTTCAGTCGCGTTACAGTCTATTGCAGTTCAAAATTCGGTAGGAAGACTATTGTGTCTCGTTTGAAGCAGTGAAAACAACAGTTCTGCATGTTTGATGGAGATCATCAACAGAGGGCACCCCCGACACGAGAATGTTGATGGAGGCGCGGGCCTCCTCACGAGCGGTGTCGCCGCCCGCCGGCCCTCCTAGGCGGCTGTCTGCACACGCCGAAACGGGATCCAGGGAAGAGGGGTGTTCAGGCGCTGGTGCACTGCTCAGTCCGCCATTTGTCGCTCAGTCGCTGCAACGGAATGGTCACGGCGGCGCCATCTCCGTCACCAGGGTGGAAACAAACGGTTGACACCTACTTTGGGGGCAAGCCGGTTAAGGGCTGGACTCAGGGCTGGGTGGGCTGGTTTGGATGGGCTGGGTGCAAACGTGGTCCAGACAAAAAGTAATTATGGAAATTTTAATTACCGGAATTATTTGTTTTGATGTTTGTGCAAATTTTCTGGAGAGGAGTACGAGAGTAGATCTCTTTTAAATATACGCTGCAGAAGACAACCTAAGTTTTTTTGTGTCAGCTGACAACCACAGCTCCGCTTCTTGCTTGATCGTTGCCACCATTTGTTGGCACACGTATTTCACTCCTTCCAGATCTCCCAGGCGACCAAAGTGAAGATTGAGTTGGTACCTAACCAGTGGCTCTCTGTCCACTGAAACCGCCATGTCTCCCGGTAACTGATGATGGAATCCAGTTCTTGCAGCACCTGTGCTTGTTCGAGAGCCAGCTGGATGTTCCACGGTCCACCAAACTTGTCGAGAGTAGAAGCAGGAAACTACATTGTGATCAATGGACTTGACTTCCTGCTTGCATAGGAAGCAATGTGTCGGTGTTTCGTACCCCGGGGGGGTGTCACACCAACGAGTAAATTTCTAAGCGTGCTCCCTAATCCGGATGGTGATGCAAGAAGGACACAAGATTTTTATCCTGGTTCGGGCAAAAGAAAACCCTACGTCCAGCGGGGGGAGAAGACTTGTATTATCTTGCACCTAGGTGCTCGTACAGGGGTGAGTGCAAGGCAGTCCTGAGACTTTGCGGGTGAAAGGGTGAGTGTGTGCGTAAGGTGTGCGTATGAACTTTTGAACCTTGCCCTAAACTAAGCTCTGGCATCCCCTTTTATAGGCCAAGGGGAGGCTCAGAAGTACAAGAGTTGGTAGGGCAATCGTAGGCATGACGTCGAGGTATGGGCGTCGAGTCGAGCAGCTGGCACTGTGGATGCCCCTCTTGATCCGGTTCGAGCCTGTGGATCCATGCTTTTACCCGGGCCGAGCCTGTAGCAGCATGGTCGACGATGGGATGACCGTCCTCAGCTGACGCGAGCCGATGTAATCGAGGCATGGGTGATGACGGCCTGCCCCGGAAATCCGCCGAGTGGTCGTCGAGGTAGGATGGACACGTTACTGCACGCTCCGTACGCCCGTCATTTCCGTCATCATTTCTCGAGCGGCTGAGCGCCGTCCCGAGGGGCTGACGATCCGAGCGATGGGACGGAGCGACGTGCTCGGCGGTACGGAGAGTTGACGATGGTGTTTTGAAGGGGTGTCGTGCGCGGCACAGTGCTAGGCATGGCGCAATAGTGGCGCCTGCCATCCTGGAATCCAGGGCATGGGCTGCGTAATGATGGAAATGACCAGCGTACGATCCACTATTGCGGGCCCTGTATCCATAGAGTTAGGCGGTGTCAGTGTACTTTGGCGCTGTTCGAGCCCTGTAGCCACGTGCGTGCTCTGGATAGGCAATTATTGCGGGCAGACTCGAGCGGTTGCTCGCTCGAGCGTTCTCCGTCCCCGCTCGAGCGGTCGCTCGCTCGAGCGGTTTACGCTACCGTCTCGAGCGGTCGCTCGCTCGAGCGGTTTCCGTACTTCTTTCTTGAGCGGGTGTGCGGCTGCCGCTCGAGTTTAGAGGGCTCTGAGGCTTTGTGGGCCTGATAGTGGGCCGGCCCAGTATGAGGAGGATCGGTTTTTTGGGGTTTTTTAGAGGGGAGTAAAGCTAGTTTGCCCATCTTTAATCCACCTAGTTTAGGACCCCCTAATCTAGGTACTCGACAGTAGCCCCCGAGCCCTTGCTTGATTGTGAAACTTCAAGTAAGGGATCATGAAGTGGAGTTGAAGTACCTAGACTTGGGGTTGTGTTGTTTCGTTTCGAGGGGCAAATTTCTCGTTTTTCCGTGGGGGGGCGCGCAAGCGTCCCCCGCGGGGGTAGCCCCCGAGGCCCCAGAGGAATGAGGCATTCCTCTGGGGGCTTTGAACGAGTTGCTTTGGGCAAGAACGTTATTAACTGGAGTCGTAGTAGCTCGAGGCAGGGGGTTTAATGATTTTTCGAGCCCCCGTGCATCTCCTACTCCTCCCATGTCGAGGGAGGTTATCGGTGCGACTCGAGCCCCGAGCCTCGAATGGCCGGGCTAGAGTCGTGATCCGGTTGTCGCTGGATCTCTTGGATCGAGACCCAAGTGGTGGGAGGACCGCGCTACTCGCGGCCGAGCGAGCGCCAAGTCTCCCTGTGAGCTGGTAGCGGGGAATCCAAGTGAGAGTCCGTCTGCTTTCGAGGGGAGGCGGCGTCGAGGCCCGGGGGCGCCCTCATTAGAGCTGGGCGCATAGCTTTTAGAGGACCGGCCTCGTTCGAGGGGGCCGGCGGCTCGAGTGCCTCCCGTCGACGGGATCTCTTGGAAGCTTAGCGCCCTGCCTTGGATGCGCCTTTGGGGTTCGAGAGTTCGTTCTCGAGCGGAACCTTTCGAGGGTCCCTTCCCAACGGCGCCCCTGACTCGGGTGCTCGAGGGCGGCTGTTCGAACTCGTTCGTGGGTCAGCCTC
Source organism: Themeda triandra (assembly GCA_018135685.1). NCBI lineage: Eukaryota > Viridiplantae > Streptophyta > Magnoliopsida > Poales > Poaceae > Themeda > Themeda triandra. Next base: position 390,522 of record JAENPR010000492.1, on the reverse strand, counting down.
CGCTCCCTCGAGTCTTACAGGTGGGACCAGAATCCCAGGTTATCTTACCGTGTAAGGAATCGTTTGTCGAGACGTCCCGTCGCCGCGCCAGTCGAGGAGAATCCGTCCGTTGCTGGTGGCGCGCCTTTTTAGGTGGAAACCGGCGCGTCATGATGATCGTGGCTCGGCGACGGTTCCGCTCCGTCTCGCGACGCGTGCGCCCTGTGAGTGGAGGTAGGTGGCAGTTGTCAGAGGTAGTAAATGCGGTTACCGTTTTTCGTCGAGTCCGCCGGGGGTGCGCGGCCGTTGGATGGCGTGATCTGGGCCGTTGGATGCGATTTACGCGGATCGGCTTGGGCTCTATAAATATGGAGGGGTGGGCTTCCGGTTCCTCTTCCCTGCATTCTGGCCTTTCTTGCCGCCCTTGTCGCCGGTTGCGTTTCCGCTCCCAGATCCAATCGCCGCCGCCCTAGTTCGCAACAGCCGCTGTTGCCGCCGTTCTTGCCTGCGACCGCCGCCGCCGCGCTTGCTTGCGACTGCGTTCGTGCTTTGCACTGCTGTTCTCCGCGCCACCGTTCTCTGCGCTCTATCGCCGTTCCTGCTCCACCATCTCGCCGCCGTCCTTCCGCCGACGCCATGGTGAAGCCAAGCAAGAAGGCGGGCCAAGGCTCCGGCCAGGGCGCTGGGGGCAGCAAGGGCAAGGAGCCCGCCAAGCCTCCCACGCCGGTGGTGATGTACGACGCGCTCCCGTGGCCTCGGTCCACGGTGACCGAGGCGACGTTGACGAACCTTGTCAACGGCGGGTTGCTCCTCCCCAACCCGGTGGGGGGACCGCCGGAGTGGCAAGTGCCGGAGGACGACCACCTCGAGCCCGTGATTCCGCCGGGCTACGTCCTGAGTTTCGTCAAGTTCCACCGGCGGGGACTTGGGGCGCGGCCGAGCCGCTTCATGCGCGCTCCCCACCACTTTGGGGTCGAGCTCCAAGACTTCAATCCGAACTCCATCTCACACGCGGCCAGTTTCACCGCCGTGTGTGAGGGGTACCTTGGTATGGCGCCGCAGTGGGACCTGTTCACCCACGTCTTCAAGGCGATGCTGTTCACCAAGGGGGTGAGCGGCGGTGGTGACGACAACGACGGCGATGATGGTGACGAGGAGGGGGAAGAGGAGAAGGAGAAGGAGAAAGAGAAGCCGAAGGCCCGCCGCTACGTCCGAGCGGGCTCCTGCTCGATCGGCTTGAAGAGGCGGGAGTGCTGGCTGACCGGCACATGGACGTCAAATAATGCCGGGTGGGACGCGGAGTGGTTCTACCCCGTAATGAGGGGAACCACCTCCCGGAGTACACCGGCGCCGTGCTGACCGCGCCCGGCGAAAATTGGATCTACGGTCAGCCGAAGAAGCTTCAGCCCCGTCTCGACCCCCTGCTCGATGCCATCGCAAGCCTCCGTCGCCGGAGGGCCGGCAACCTCACCTTCAACCTCGCCCACGTCGTCGCCGAGTTCCACTCCCGCCGGGTGATCCCACTCGCCGAGCGCCCGCTGCGGCCGGACCCGGATGACGGAGAACGCTGATCCTGAGGCGCTCGAGGCCAGCAGGATGTCAGACGTGCCCCTCTCGACTGCCATGATCGTGGCTCGAGTGCGCGAGGCGATCGACGGCGGGAGGAACTTTGGGGGGAATCAAGTCGGCCTCTTCCCCATGCGCCCGGTCAACAACCTGCTCGGCTATGTAAGTTCTTCCGAGGTCTTTCTCGTCGTTCCTTTTATTCGAGCCGTCCTCATCGAGGTATGCTTTCTCAGGATATTATTGACCACGCGGACTCGGTGCCCCCGGTGAAGGAGGACGCGCCCGACCGTGAGGTAAGACGCCTAAAAAATGACCGAGAACACGCGGCGGCGCTCTCGAGAAAGGAGGAGAGAGCGAGGAAGGCTCGCGAGTTAGAGGAGAAAGAGAAGCATAAGTCTAGGCGCCGCCGGGAGCGGAAGATGCATTTGGACGCGGATCCGGGCGACTGGAGCCCCGGCCTGGAGTCGACCGACGAGGACGAGGAGGAGGACGTCGAGGAGGACGACGAGGCGACTGACAGCGACGGCGCCGCCGCCCCTCGAGCGCTGACGCCTCCTCGTTCTCGCGTGCAGGGGTTGATTCTGGCAGCGCCCCTTCTACGCGGCGACTCGTCGTTGGTACAGACGGGCCAGCAGGAGGGGTCATCTCGCCGTTCCAGCCACCGCGCCCATTCACCGTCACCGACTCGAGCGGGGCGGTGAGAGGAGTCGCCCCGCCGTTCTAGCCATGACGGGCGGGCGCTCTCTCCGACGCGGCGGGACTCCGCCTCTCGTCGCCATTCGTCATCAACGGGCGCGCACACCCGGCAGCCTCAGGCTGCAAATGTGCGCAAATCATCCTCTGTACAGCCCGGCGAGCAACCCGTGGAGCGCCGGGCTCCTTCCAGTGATCGTCGGGCCGAGCGGTCCTCGACCCGCAGGACCCAAGGTCCCGTAAGGGACTCCGTGCCCGACCCGGCCAAGGAGCCGGCGGGAGCGGGGGAGGCCGCCAAGGTTTCGAAGCCTCCGAGCGGTGCGAGCGGCGGGCTCGAGGCCCCAAAGTCCTCGAGCGACTCGAGGGGGCCAACTGAGGCTCGAAAGCCCCCGAGCGTTTCGAGCAAGCCGGCTGGCTCGAGCAGTGCCACCTCGGCCACAGGGTGAGTTTTTCGATCAACCCTCCCTTTACCACTTTCTCTGTTTAGCGTGTGAATGCGTCATCATAGTAGTTTTTTGTTTTTCTCTTTCTTCCAGTGCCAAGCGCCCCCTGCAGTCACTACCGTCCCTCCCTCCCATGCTGCCTACCAAGAGGCTGAAAGTCACAGGAGGGTCGAGCGGCACCCCGTCGATTCCAGGTGGAGTGACCCTTCCTCCTTCTACTCCGGTTTGGCTAGAGCGGGCCAAGGATGCAATTAGGCGTGGCAAGTTGATGGCGGCTGCGTCTCGTGCAGGTGCCGGGGCCATGACCATGGCAATGGGAGAGAAGGCCATCACCACCACCACGGCCTCGACCGTCTCCCCGCTCGAGACCCCGTCGTTGCCAGTCATGCCGGGCGACACGGTGGTTAGTGACAAGGGGGCGACGACGCCGGAGCCGACGGCCACCATTCCGGCGACGGGGGCCGGGTCGGAGCAACGGCCAATTGTGCTCGAGGACGAGAGCTCGAGCTCGGGCCCCAAGACCTCCTGGCCAATCGGCCTGCGCCAACTCGAGGAGGAGCGCAAGGAGAAGGAGGAGGAGGAGCAGACGCCGGCGGCCACCGATCGGCCAGTGGAGGACGTGGAGATGCAGGAGGCGGGCTCGGTGCCCGAGCCTCAGCCAAGCCGGGCCTCAAACCCCCCTCGGGATATGGAGGTCGACCCCTCTGCTGGGCAGCGGGTCGAGGTGCCCGAGGCTTCCTCAGTTGAGCAGGGGGAGGCCCAAACTGCAGCTCGAGAGGGGGTGCCCGAGGAGCACCCCGCCGCCACGCAGGAGGAGGAGAAGGCGGAGGAGCAAGTGGAGCAGCAGGCGGAGCAGCCTGCTGCCGTAGGCAGCAAGGAGCATCAGCCGCAGGCGGAGCGGCAGGCGGAGCCGGTGGAGCAGCAGCTGCAGGTGGGGCTGCAAACGGAGCCGCCTGCCGCCGCAGGTGGCGATGAGCACCAGGACGGTGTGCGGAGGGAAGAGCTACCCAGGGAGCTCCACCTGGTGCCATATCAGGCGCCGCTGCCACTGCAGCGGTTGAGGGAGGTTATGGTGCCCCACCTCGTGCCCGACTCGACGACGGGTGAGGTGAGGTTCGAGGGTATGACCGAGGCCGACCACTGGGAGGAGGCCCAGAGGAAGCAGACGGTGTCCGCCATCATCGACAGCCATATGCGGACGGTCGGCTTTGGACACACCGAGCCCACCGACGTGTCCATCGAAGAGCGGAGGCGGATTGAGGCGCGGGCGCTCGCCCAAGAGGCGTCATCCTCCTGGAGTCAGCCGCAACGCCCGCCTACCCTGGCCGAGCGGGTGGTGACGGCGGACGTCGACTTGGATGCGGTGAGGAGGCTCCACACGTCCGTCGACAAGGAGATGCGGGAGGAGTTCCCCCTATGGGAAAGGCCGCCGCTGGTGCTTCCTGACCCCCTAGACCACGAGGCTCCTGCGATCGTGATGAACGATCAGAAGGAGCTCGAGGCGCACCGGGCGGCCGAGGAGCGCCGGCAGTGGCTCGAGCATGCTCTGAAGGCCGCTCTGTCACTCGTCTCCGAGGACCTGCCCCGGCTTTCTTCTGTGAGTACTCTCGAGCACGGTCGTTTTTCATTTAGACTTATCGTAGTTTATGTTTGATTTTTCTTTTTCGTGATTCAGACGGCGCAGAGCTGCTCATACGCGAAGTCAGTTCACATCCGCGCCCTTTGTGAGAGTGAGGACGAGATCCGGCGATATGTGCGCGTGGGGCAGGATGCTGAGGCGGAGTTGCATCGGTCTGCCCGGCTCCTTCGAGAAGCCAACGCCGCCCTGGACGCCGCCAAGGGAGATGCCAAAAGGGCTCGAGACGAGCTCGCTCGAGCGGCGCAGGAGGCGGAGGCGGTTCAACAGGAGGCCCGCGACAAGCTCGCCCAAGCCGCGTGAGAGGCGGAGACCGCTCGACAAGAGCACGAGCGGCTGCAGGGGGTCTTCGAGCAGCTCAAGAGGGACGCGGCCATTGCGCTAAGAAGCTACAAGTCCAAGTGCCAGCAGGCGGAGCAGCTCGAGAAAGACAAGGCCGCCGCTGAAGCGTACGCGAAGGACCTGCAAGCGGCGGTCACCCGAGAAACTACCGAAAAAGAGGCCCTTGCGAGTGCGCTCGAAGCGGAGAAGAAACGGGCGATCGATCTCCAGACGGAGGTGGCCAATCTCCGTCAGAAAGTGACGGAGAAGGACCTCGCTATCCAGGGCGCCGGCAAGGCCTACGAGGAGCTGCGGGTGGAAAAGCGTGATGTCGGGCGCGCGCTCAAGAGGAAGGAGACCGAGCTCACGCAGGCGCTCGAGCGCGAGCAAGGGCTCTCGACCCGCTGCACCCGTAAGTAGTTCGAGCCTTCTAGCCTTCTTTTCCGTATGTGATTCTTGCGCGCTGCTCGAGTGCTTGACTCTTGTCGTTCTTTTCCAGGTCTGGAGGCGGACTTGGCGGCGGCACGTGAGGACGCCAATTCGGCCCACGCACTGGCTGATGGCGAGATCTCGGCCAAAGCCCACATCACCGGCGCCATCGACACCCTCAGCGCCACCTGGGGTCTTGCGCCCGTGGTGGACGTCGAGGGGCAGGACGCTGGCAAAGGCTACGCCAGCCGGGTCATCGAGTTCGGTGCTCATATGCGGGGCCGCATCCGGGAGGCCCTCGTCTTTGCTGCGCGCCGGACCATGGCCATCTTCTACTCCGGGTTTGCTCTCTCGAGGGAGGCTGCCCAGACCGGGATGGAGGCCGTCGCCGGCGGCTTCACCTACACCGAGGACGAGCAGGAGGGTGGCATGAACCCCAGGATTGAGCAGCTCAAGGTCGACGCCGAGGAGCCCGGGGCGCGTCTTGCTGAGAGCTTCCTGCCTGAAGTCCTCCCGCCTGACGTGGAATAGTTTTCAACCGGCCTGCGAGCCGAGATTTGGGCAACAAGGCCCTTGTAAGAACACAAGCATTTTGGTTGTGAAGTGGCCCGAGTGGCCTTTAAACATTGTGCTTATGTTTTATGGAAGCGTGCTCTAATTTTCCCTTATGCTCCAGGTTATCTTTTATTCTTTGCCTTTGCTTCTTTTTAACTAAGTGCTAGCGCTGCGCTCTAACCGTTTCGAGGGGTGATGAGTTGGGGTACCTAGCTCGGAAGCGTGGGTGGCCTTGTGCTCGATCGTCCTAGCTCGAAGGGCTCGAGGCGGCGCTCATACTTAGTTTTTAAGAGAAAGCTCGAGGCGGGGAAGGAAGACAGTCCATGGAGCGTTTGTGAAAAAATTAAGCGCGTTTTTTCGAGGACTTCAGGGGGTCCCCCCCCCCTGGTCTAGCCCCCGAGGGGGGCTTGACTTTGTGGAGACAAAGTCGAGCCCACCTTGCATATGAACGAATTGAAAGTGATAAACCGGCTCGCGGGGTCTTTATTCATTCATACTAATGGTACACTTAAACGAAAAGATGTGCAAGGCATCGAGGCCTAGGGAAAAAAGCGACGTAGCTGTTCGATGTTCCACGCGTTGGTGAGGATCGAGCCGTCCTCGTCGGCCAACTTGTAGGTCCCCGGCCTCAGCACTTCGACCACGATGAATGGGCCTTCCCAAGGAGGAGTGAGCTTGTGGCGCCCCTTGTTGTCCTGTCGCCGACGGAGCACGAGATCGCCGACCTTGAAATCCCTCTTGCGCACGTTCTTCTCGTGGTACTGTCGTAGCTTCTGCTGGTAGCGCGCAGAGTGTAGGAGCACCGTGTCTCGAGCTTCTTCGGCTTGATCGACGGCGTTGGCTAGCCTTTCCTCGTTGGTCTGCTCGTTGTAGGCTTTGAGTCGAGGGGAGCCGTATTCGAGGTCGGTGGGGAGGACGGCCTCCGACCCATAGACCAAGAAAAATGGGGTGAACCCCGTGGCTCGGCTCTCGGTCGTCCGTAGACTCCATAGAACGGAAGGGAGCTCAGCCATCCACTTCTTGCCGTGCTTGTTGAGGCGGTCGAAAATCCTTGGCTTTAGTCCTTGGAGGATCATACCATTGGCACGCTCGACTTGGCCATTGGTTCGAGGATGGGCGACTGCCGACCAATTCACACGGATGTGGTGTCGATCGCGAAGTCCGGGAACTTTTTGCCCGTGAACCGGGTACCGTTGTCGCGATGATGACATTAGGCACTCCAAACCGATGGATGATGTCAGTGAAGAACTCGACCGCTCATTTCGAGCGAATGTAGGTGATGGGCTTGGCCTCGATCCACTTGGTGAATTTGTCGATGGCCACGAGCAAGTGGGTGTAGCCTCCCGTCGTCTTTTTGAGGGGTCCGACCAGGTCGAGCCCCCAGACCGCAAATGGCCACGTGAGGGGGATCATCTGGAGTGCGTGTGCTGGAAGATGCGTTTGCTTGGCATAGAACTGGCATCCTTCACACGCTCGAACTAACTCGATGGCGTCAGCCGTAGCCGTGGGCCAATAAAAACCTCGACGGAAAGCGTTTCCGACAAGGGTTCTTGGTGCAGCGTGGTGGCCACAAGCCCCCGAGTGCATGTCTCTGAGCAATTTCCTGCCCTCATCGATCGAGATGCACCGTTGGAGTATGCCAGTCGGGCTCCGGCGGTAGAGCTCTCTGTCATCCCCGTAAAGGACGTAAGTTTTGGCTCGACGAGCTAGTCGTCTCGCCTCCGTTCGATCCTCTGGCAGCTCTCCTCGAACAAGGTATTCGAGGAAGGGCGCTCGCCAATCTGCTGGTGGGCTCGAATCCCGATCGATCTCCATGACCTCGGCCCCCTTCGAGGGGGGATCGGTCGTTGGAGCGAGCTCGATGACTGGTTCTGCCCCAGCCCCCGAGTCCCACTTCACAGATGGCTCGTGAAGATCTTTCGAGAAGACGTTTGGGGGGAGCGGTGCTCGAGATGACGCGATCTTGGCTAACTCGTCTGCAGCTTCATTGAAACGTCTCGGGATGTGGTTGAGCTCGAGGCCATGAAAATTTGCTTCCAGTTTGCGTACCTCGTTGCAATACGCTTCCATCTTTTCGTCATGGCAGCTCGAGGCTTTCATCACCTGGTCGATGACGAGTTGTGAGTCACCTCGAGCATCGAGGCGCCGAATCCCGAGCTCGATAGCGATACGCAACCCAGTAACGAGCGCCTCATATTCTGCCATATTGTTCGAGGCGGCAAAGTGGATCCGCAGCACGTAGCGCATATGTTCTCCGAGAGGTGAAATGAAGAGCAGGCCTGCGCCCGCTCCTGTCTTCATGAGCGACCCGTCGAAATACATGGTCCACAGCTTGGCTTGAATCTGTACTGGGGAAAGTTGGACGTCGGTCCATTCAGCCACAAAGTCAGCCAATACTTGGGATTTGACAGCTTTTCGTGGGGCGTACGTGATGGTCTCGCTCATGAGCTCGACCGACCACTTGGCGATTCGACCCATGACTTCCCGGTTCTAGATAATTTCTCCAAGTGGGAATGATGATACCACCGTCACCGGATGGCTAAGAAAGTAGTGCTGAAGTTTTCGACGGGTGAGCACGATTGTGTAGAGCAATTTTTGGATTTGGGGGTATCGAGTCTTGGCATCTGAGAGTACCTCACTGACAAAGTACACCGGCCATTGGACGGGGAGCGCGTGCCCCTCTTCCTGCCTCTCGACCACTATGACTGCGCTGACCACTTGCGTGGTCGCGGCAATGTAGAGGAGGAGTGGCTCGGCGGGTTTGTCTGGTGTAGCTGGTCGAGGTGGCACGAGCACGGGAGGGGAGGTGAGCATGCTTTTCAGCTTCGGGAGGGCTTCCTCCGCCTCGGGTGTCCATGCAAAGTGCTCGGATTTTTTGAGGAGTCGATATAGAGGCAAAGCTTTCTCTCCTAGACGCGCAATGAATCGGCTAAGGGCGGCTAGGCACCCCGTGACTTTCGCACCCTTTCAGTCTCGACCGGCCCCATCCGCATGATGGCCGTGACCTTCTCGGGGTTGGTCTCGATCCCGCGGGGAGACGATGTAGCCTAGCAAAGACGCCTCGAGGCACTCCAAAGACACACTTCTCGGGTTCAATTTGATGTTCTTAGCCTTGAGGCATCCGAACGTCAACTTGAGGTCCTCGACAAGGTTTTCGACCTTACGTGTCTTGACTATGATGTCGTCTACATACGCCTCAACCGTTTCTCCTATATGTTTGCCAAAAACATGAAGCATGCAGCGCTGATATGTTGCCCCGGCGTTTCGAAGGCCGAAGGGCATCGTGACATAACAGTACATGCCCACAGGTGTGATGAATGAAGTCTCGAGCTGGTCGGACTCCTTCATCTTGATTTGATGATAGCCAGAGTAGGCGTCGAGAAAGGAAAGTACTTCACAACCCGCAGTGGAATCAACAATTTGATCTATTCGAGGTAAAGGAAATGGAACTTTGGGGCATGCCTTATTTAAACTAGTGTAGTCTACGCACATCCTCATCTTTCCATTCTTTTTCTCTACTAATACGGATTAGCTAACCACTCGGATGATGTACCTCCTTGATGAATCCGGCCTTCTCGAGCTTCTCGACCTCCTCGCGGATGATCCTGCGCTTCTCCTCGTCGAAATGGCGCAGGCGTTGCTTGACAGGTCTCGAACCGGGACGGATCTCCAAGGCGTGCTCGGCGACATCCCTCGGTATGCCAGGCATGTCCGAGGGACTCCACGCAAACATATCAGCATTTGAGCGGAGAAAGTCGACGAGCACTGCTTCCTATGCGATGTCGAGGGAGGCGCTGATGATCAGCGTCTTCTCGTCTGAGGAGCTCGGATCGAGCGGGATTTTCTTGGTGCCCTCGGCGGGCTCGAAGTTGCCGGCTTGTTGTTTTGGCACCGGCGCGGCGGCCTCGGCTGCTAGGCAGTCGAGTGTCTTAGCCAGCTCTTTGGATGCGACCAAGGATTCCCCATACTCAACACATTCCACGTCGCAGTAGTACGCGTGCTCGTACGTGGAGTCGACGGTGATGATCCCCTTGGGCCCCGGCATCTTGAGCTTGAGGTATGCATAGTTGGGGATTGCCATGAACTGGGCGTAGCATGGACGTCCCAGGATCGCATGGTAGGTCCCCTCGAAGCCGGGCACGTCGAAAGTGAGGACCTCTCGACGGAAATTCGAGCGTGTGCCGAAGTAGACGGGGAGGTCGATGCAGCCGATCATGAGCGCCTTCTTGCCGGGGACGACACCGTGGAAGCCCCCAGCGCTCGGCTTGAGCTGTGCCCTCGTGATGCCGAGCAGCCGCGAGCGTCTCCATGTAGATGATGTTGAGGCCGCCGCTCCCATCCATGAGGACCTTGGTGAAGCGGGCGTTGAGGATGACCGGGTCGACGATGAGATGATACGCGCCGGGGTTGGTGACGTGCTCAGGATGGTCATCACGGTCGAACGTGATGGGAGCATCCGACCAGTCGAGAAATCGATGCGTGGCGGGCTTCACAGAGAAGATCTCCCGGCGCTCGTTCTTCCTTTCCCGACGCGACATCTGAGTTGTAGGGCCGCCGTATATCATATAGCAATCGGCAATGGGCGGGAACCCGTTGTCGTTGTTGTTGTTGCCCTGGTCGTTGCCAGTTTTATCCTTCTTGTCATCGTCCTTGTCGATCCCGAACCGTTTGAAGTAGCCTCGAAGCATTCGACAGTCCTCGAGGTTGTGCTTGACCGGTACCTTGTGGTTCTGCTTCAACATCTTGTCGAAGACGGCCCCATCTGGAGGGGGTCGAGGCTTCTTGCGGTCGGCTGCAGCCACCTCGTCTTCCGCGACCACGCGCTTGCCTTGCCGGTTGCCCTTCTTCTTCTTCGATTCTTCTTCTTGCCCTTGCTCGAGCCCTCACCGTCCCCGGGGCGGCGCGGGCTTCTTCCCAGCACCACCAAAGAAGGCTCCCACGGCCTCGTCACCGGCAGCGTAGTCGGCGACGACGTCCATGAGCTCGTCAACCGTCTTTGGGCGATTGCGCCCGAGTTCCCGCACGAGCTCTTTACACGTGGTGCCCGAGACGAACGCCAGGATGACGTCGTGATCGGGAATGTGCGGCAGCTCGGTGCGCAACTTGGAGAAACGTCGAGCAAAGTCTCTGAGGGACTCCGTGGCGTTTTGCTTACAGTTGCGGAGATCCCACGAGTTGCTCGGTCGGATGTATGTGCCCTTGAAGTTCCCCTCGAAAATCTGGACCAGTCGGTCCAATCGTAGATTTGGTTGGGGGGAGCTCCTCGAGCCACCGTCGAGCGGTGTCGAGAGAAAACAGAGGAAGCTGGCGTATGATTGCCTTATCCTCTCGAGCCCTCCCGGTGGGCAGCCCGCCGAAAGTCGCCCAACCGAGCTCGGCTTGGTCTCCCCGTTGTATTTGACCACGCTCGTAGGGGGTCGAAACGGGTTGGGCAATGGTGTGCTGCGGATGGCTCGACTGAAGACTCGAGGGCCCGGCGGCTCGGGAGCCTGCCGGTCCTCGTCGCTGTCGTAGCGCCCCCCTCGATGGGCCTTGTAGCCACGGTCCTCGGCGCCCGCGGCCTTGCGTCGTCGATTGTCGTTGATATCGTGTCGCGCATCTTGAGGCGCACGGTTGTCAAGGATGCGATCACGGGCGGGGGCCCTACCACCTCGAGGGGGTGCCTCTTGGTGGACCGAGCCCTCTCGCTCGTGCCGTGGCTGCTCTGGGTCTACCTCACGCTGTCTTGAGGCCGAGCTCTCGGCCTGTTGAACGGCCGCGACTTGGAGAAGCCCTTGGACCTCATCCCTTATCCGCGGCGCGTGCGGATTCGAGGCGCAGCATGTCCCGTAGCAACATTGCCGCCGCCGCCAGACATTCGCTTGCTCGAGGGAAATGGGGCGGCTCGAGCGGCGCTTCGGCCGCCCGTCGTTGACGATACGGTCGAAGACACCCCGGGCCTTTCCTCGAGCTCCAAGAGCTCGAGGCGGGGGAAGCTGGTTCTGCTCAAGGGTTCGCTTGAGCAGCTCCAAGTTCGCGCGCTCGGCGTCCATTTTAGCCTCGATTTCCCGGATCTGAGCCCATTGTGCGGCCCGGGCGTCCTCCTCAGGTCGTGGATTGGCGTGTCCTTGCGGTCATTCCTCGTGGGGAGGAATTACCTGCAAGGCTCCAGCCGCTGGTGTCCCGAGGACCGGCGTTCCGACGGGGCGGTTGGCTGCCACGGCGGCTGCCGCAGCGCCGTCTCCAGTCTCATCGTCCGACGGACCGTCGTTCTCAAGGCGGAAACACTCATGAGCCGGGTCGTAGCACCCCGAATCCGAGTCATCGGAGTCTGGGTCGGCTCCAGATGATGTCCAGGGCCTTCCCATGCTCTCCTCCTCGATCCGACGGCGCATATTCCCGACCGTGGTATTGCGTCGCGAGCCAGGCGCCCTATCGAACCCGCGGTCCACTGATGCTGGCCACACAATTTCCAAGTCCATGGTGGCGCGCAAGAGGGGGCCAGGGCTCTCCTCTTGCGGCCCCATAGCTGACTGGATCTCGCGGGCGTACGTGGCGGCGGAGTTGGTGAGCCCAAACGGGAGCTTGCGACGGGCTCGATAGAGTCCGTGCGGCAAGAGGTTAGGCGACGTCGGCCGTGCGCTTGCTCGAGGTGCCACGTCGGGCTCTCTCGTCGAACGCATGGCGAACGTGAAGCCAGGGTCCTCGTCGAGAGTTCCCTTCCCACGTGCCACTCCCTGCCGCGCGCTCGGTACCCCTGCTGGGTACGTCGCGGCGTCCGGCTGGGAGGGCACCTGAGCTGGGTGCTCAAGGCCCTGGGTCAGCTGGCGATGACGCTGGTGCTGGTGGCGTCGGCGCCGTGGCGGCGAGCCATGGTGGCGCGGTCGGCGCGCGGCTCCACCAGTGCGTGGGGGTGACGAGCGCCCCCCTCCTGGTTCACCGATCGAGAGCAGAGCCATGTCGTAGCCCGTACCGAGCGACACGAACTCTAAGCTCCCAAACCAGATCACCGTAGCGAACGGAAGCGAGGAAGTGGATGATGCCATCCGGACAAATGGCGGGAATCGGGCGAAACACGCAGTACCCCTACCTGGCGCACCAACTGTCGGTGTTTCGTACCCCGGGGGGTGTCACACCAATGAGTAAATTTCTAAGCGTGCTCCCTAATCCGGATGGTGATGCAAGAAGGACACAAGATTTTTATCCCGGTTCGGGCAAAAGAAAACCCTACGTCCGGCGGGGAGAAGACTTGTATTATCTTGCACCTAGGTGCTCGTACAGGTGAGTACAAGGCGCCTCCCGAGACTTTGCGGGTGAAAGGGTGAGTGTGTGCGTAAGGTGTGCGTATGAACTTTTGAACCTTGCCCTAAACTAAGCTCGGCATCCCCTTTTATAGGCCAAGGGGAGGCTCAGAAGTACAAGAGTTGGTAGGGCAATCGTAGGCATGACGTCGAGGTATGGGCGTCGAGTCGAGCAGCTGGAACTGTGGATGCCCCTCTTGATCCGGTTCGAGCCTGTGGATCCATGCTTTTACCCGGGCCGAGCCTGTAGCAGCATGGTCGACGATGGGATGACCGTCCTCAGCTGACGCGAGCCGATGTAATCGAGGCATGGGTGATGACGGCCTGCCCCGGAAATCCGCCGAGTGGTCGTCGAGGTAGGATGGACACGTTACTGCACGCTCCGTACGCCCGTCATTTCCGTCATCATTTCTCGAGCGGCTGAGCGCCGTCCCGAGGGGCTGACGATCCGAGCGATGGGACGGAGCGACATGCTCGGCAGTACGGAGAGTTGACGATGGTGTTTTGAAGGGGTGTCTGTTGGCGTTTCTTAGCGTGTGCAGCCAAATCTGCAAGCGCACGGAAATCACCGTTATAGCACTTCACCCGGTGAGTAATCGGGTATCGTATTTCTTTCACGAAGAACGGCTTGTGAGTTAATTCTAACCAGAGGTTGCCCAGAGATGGAGTAGGATAGCTTAGGTAATGAGGTTTTCTAGGGTAATGGGCCTAGGAGATGGCTAAACTCGTTGCTAAACTTCTTACTTCGGGCACCGGATCGCACCTGGTCTGCCAAGTGATGCCGGCCTGTAGCTCTACGCCGTAGCCGAACGTGGGGGATTACAAGGGACGGACAGGCTGTCACCACCTCGCCGCCTACCACCTCAACCGTGGACTACGAGGCAAACGAAGGTAGGTCCTAGCCTAGACACCACGTCTATGCCGCTTGCTACAACTCTAGCGGTGGCCGGAGCTCCCGTCTCTATCGGGGTCCTCTTACTAGAGCTTCCATCACGGGGACGAACGACAAACCCGCAAGAAGATAACAAGCAAGAATAACTTACTCAAAGGTATTACCGAAAGATAAACACGATGTCTTACTTCAAGTAGCAAGACGCCGTAGAGGTACAAGCGAGGAGGGAGCCGACAAGTCCGGCACTCCACCCCGTGGAAGACTAGCTTCCCGAGAGCTCTCTTGAAGAGATGCTCTACTCTTGCTCCTCTCTCACTCCTTACTTCTATTCTAGCTAGGCTAGGTAGAGTGGCTCTACTCTCTCTATTGTACACTTGTGGAATGGAGGTATGGTGAAGAGTGAGAACTAAAATGAATAATGAATTGTTGTTCTTAGGGGGGAGGCTTGCCCATGCTTATATAGGAGTGGGATGGTCGGTTTCCGCGGGGCAAATGTCGAAATCACCCCGAACCGACCATCGAGGCGGCAAACAAGCCGACCAACCAAAGCCGGGCCCCCGCCCGCGCTGGGCGCGCGCGCGCCTCAGGCGCGCTCGCGCCTGGCTGGGCCCCGCCGGCCTTCAGCTTTGGTAGGTTGCCTCTTTGTTGGGCCCCGGTCGGCCCATGCCGGTTATTCGGTTGGGCCGGCCTCGAAGTTGGATTTCCTTCTTTTTCTCTTGTTTTGCTTGGACCAAAATAAAAGGTGTTTTCACCCATGTATTTTTCTTCATGTCTTGGTCCATTTTAGGTGTGAATCAAGTGTGTCCTGCAAAATAAAGGATCTGCACCATACTGTGGAAATAGTTAGAGTAGAGCCCTATTCTAGGTGAAAATTGGTGTTGCCTAGACTAAAGTTGGCGGGGTTAGAATTGAGTTAATGACCGCCAACAACGCCCCCACACTTAGCTCTTTGCTCGTCCTCGAGTAAAGGATGAAGAACTAGGTGGTTTTATTCTCCCAAGAGTTGACCTGCATACAGATTATTCCGAGCTTCTTCCTGCATTTGTGAACATTCATGGTGGCTACCAAGTTATCTTACCGCTATTGAAGGAGGAATAGCTTGAAATCAAGTCAACTCACACTACCCATGCTTTGAGACTCGGGTTTTAGAATTTTCGCAAAAGTTAGCCTTAGCTCCTCATGTGATACTCTCAAGTCGCTCTTTTTCAGTGGCTAGTCCTGTCCCGGTGTTCTTGATCATCCTACCACTGCAGCCGATATGTGGAGTTTTGGGTATGGATGATGAACAGGTTCCAATGTCAAGCCACTGGATGTCATGAAGAGAAGGCCATATCCCTAGATGATGCAAGTGCAAGTGCAAGTGTAGAAAATATTTGTGGACTCCCGATCATGTTTCTCTCTTGATGAATGAAAATGCAAGAAGGTAAGGACCTTGAAGAACAATTCTAAGATTTGCGTTATTTCTTTTTTTTTTTCTCGCTCTTTTTTTTTCTTTCTTCTCTCTTTTTTTCTCTTTTTTTTTTTTTTTCCATCTCAAGACCTTGGAGAAAAAGAACTCTTCCTTATTCATGAACCATGCTTCTCTTTGTAGGATTTTCTAATAACAGTCCATACCTTTCTTGAATGAATGATGGAGAGAGAGATGCATGACTTGTTGACAGGAGTATTTTGGTGGAAGAGGGAGAAAATATGGAAAATATGTGCTCAATTCTCGGTGTAAGAATTTGAGCGTTTTTGGTGGAATGGTGGATGAAATGAGTGCGCGACTTTCACCGTGAGAGTCGGCATATTTATTTGGCGGGCGAATGTCAGTGCGCGGCTCTCAATGTGAGAGTCGCATATTTATTTGGTGGGTGAATGCAATGATCTTGAGGATAAGGCCATCTCTAGCAAGAATCTCAAGACTTGACATCGCTATAAGTGGCTAAACAGTTTTGTAAGTGTAAGCGTAGATATTTGGCTCGTAGGACATAGCACTTATCACATGAGGAGCATTTGCTAAAAAGTTTTTTTTTGAATTTTTGCATAAAAATACCCAAGTCCATTGCACGAGTTGGTAAGCATCATATCATTCTACTATATCTCACCTGCCAATAACTTAGATAAAACATGGGGTCCCTATGGCACAAGTTGTTCACATAATCAAGATAAGCAAGGAATAAAAAGTATGCAACTCGTTTCTCGATTGGTGAAAATAGGAGATGGAGTTTTGCAAAGTTTTTAGTTTTATAACTTTTATTTTCAGCAATAAAGAGAATTAGCGAGGGAGTGAGAGGGTGCACAAACTTGTGTTTTTGCCGTGTCGAATATTTTTTTGTGCACCAAGGAGCGTGGTGCCTCCCCACACTTGTTTTTGTACCTGTCTTTTTTCTAATATGCACACAAAAACAAGTGGAGACAAGACACAATATATAGATATATAACAAAGAAATATTTCATTGATAATCAAGATTGATATAATAGGCGGGAATTTAAACCGAATGGAAATCAAAAGATGATTGGATAGGGAAAAAGCGTGTGTGTGTGCCTAATGCTTAGTGATGTGGTTCTTCAAGGGTGAACATGACCCGCAACCATGTAATTCACAATGTTTGCATACCGGGGTTGGAGTCCGTCACCGCCAATAGCATGTCGTCGAGGAAGTCATTGATGGGTAAATCCTGCATGTTAGTGACTTGCAATCGCGACAAATGATCTCGCTACGGTATTCTCTACTCCTTTCTTATCTTTTATTTCTAAATCGAACTCTTGGAGCAAAAGAATCCAGCGGATCAAGCGTGGTTTCGCGTCTTTCTTAGTGAGCAAGAATTTTAAGGCGCGTGATCTCGTGTAAATGATCACTTTCGCGCCCACTAAGTAAGACCGAAACTTGTCGATAGCGAATACTATAGCAAGAAGCTCTTTTTCTCGTTGTGGCATAATTGAGCCGAGCTCCCGTTAGAGTCTTGCTTGGCATAAGCTATCGCGTGATGCTTTTTATCCTTGGTTTGGCCCAAGACCGCACCAACAAATAATCGCTTGCATCACACATGATCTCAAAAAGGTAGAGACCAATCGGGAGGTTGGATGATAGGTGCAGAGATGAGTGCTTGTTTGAGAGTGTTAAATGCTTTCAAGCGCTCATCGGTAAACTCAAAGGGAGCATCCTTAGCTAATAGGTTCGTGAGGGGTCTAGAGATTTGTGAAAAGTCTTTGATAAATCTTCTATAGAACCCCGCATGACCTAAGAAGCTACGGATTCCTTTTACGTTTACCGGGGAGGCAGCTTGCTTGATAACCTCTATCTTAGCCTTATCTACCTTGATTCCCTCTCGGACACTAAGTGTCCCAGACAATGCCCTCTCGGACCATGAAATGGCACTTTTCCCAATTAAGTACCAAATCTTTGTCCCGACACCTTTGCAAGACCCTGTCTAAGTTGTTCGAGACAATGATCAAAAGTTTTCCCATAGACGGTGAAATCGTCCATGAAAACTTCCATGATTTCTTCGATCATGTCCGAAAAGATAGACATCATGCACCGTTGAAATGACGCGGTGCATTACACAACCCGAACGACATCCTACGGTACGCGTACGTTCCGTAGGGGCATGTGAAGGTCGTTTTGCTTTGATCATCCGGATGGATGGGAATCTGATGATATCCCGAATACCCATCAAGGAAGCAAAAGAAGGAGTGTTTCGCTAACCGTTCCAACATTTCATCAATGAAGGGGAGCGGAAAGTGATCCTTCTTTGTTGCCTTGTTAAGTTTTCGGTAATCAATGCACATTCGCCATCCGGTGACAGTTTGTTGAGGTATGAGTTCATTTTTAGCATTCTCAATGGCTGTCATTCCTCCCTTTTTTTTGGGAACCACGTGGACTGGGCTAACCCAATCACTGTGTGGTACGGGATAGATTATCCCGTGTGAAAAAGTTTCGACTTCCTTTTTCACGACTTCCCGCATCGCATTGTTCACCTTACGCCGAGGTTCCCGAGAAGGTATGCTAGATGGCTCTATGGGAATGCGATGGGTACGAGCGTTGGACTTATCCCCTTAAGATCGTCTAGGCAATACCCAAAGACCGACTTATGTTTTTCTAGGACGGCTATGAGTTTGGTCGTCTCCTCATCACTAAGTTGGTCACTTATGATGACAGGAGTTTGGGTGTCGCCGTTCGCAAAAACATAACGTAAGCCTTTGGGTAGGGGTTTAAGCTCAACTGGAGGTCTAGGCGGCTTCTCCCCTATAGGAAGATCAACTGTCTCCCCGAACTCGTCTTTTTCTTCTACAAAGAATTTGGCATCTTTGTCTAAAGACGACTCGGGTGACTCAAACATGTCAACCGCTAGAACCTCTATGGGCACACTAGGGGAGATTGAGTTCCTGGCTCTAGTGACTTGAATCGGGAATGTTTCTCTCCCTAGTTTCATGTTGATTTCCCCTGTTTTTGACGGATTGTCAAAGAGTGGTTCCAGGGGGTGCCCAATGAGTATGTCGAAGTCCTGGACGTCAAAGACAAGAAAGTCCAGGGACATTTCGACATCTCCATGGTGGAGTGTCACATTATGTACAATCCCTAGTCCTTTTTGAATAGAATCTGGCGTTCTTAAGGACCGTGTTGTTGGAGTAAATGACTCCATTCCTAGACACGTAGATGCATAGGAATGGGACGTCAAATTCGCCCCAACTGTGGGATTATACAAAGTGTCCACCCAATTCCGCTGAATTTTGCAACGGCGGGTAGAAGATGGAGCGCGAATCTGAATTACTTCAGACGAGAGCTCACCTTCTGCTACCCACTCCGTGCTCATGACAAAAGTCAACTCTCTAACTGACTCCTTGAGAAAAAGTTCATCAAGGTGTTCGCTAGGAGCGACGGAAATTGGTGGTCTGATGCGACATCCATATTGCGAGGTATTTCCTAGATTTTCGAAAAGCTCATCCTCGAAAGCCTAAGATCCATGGGTTCTTCCGTCTTGGGTTCTGGTTCGGGAGAGGGTCTCTCTAAAGGTTGGGAAGGTTCGGCTGATGCCGAAGAGACATCCTCTTTTATTGGCTCGGGTTCTACACGGATGGGTTCTAAGGGAGGAGCATTCTCTTGGATGCGATCCAAGAGAGCTTGCCCCTCTTCGGTGGTTTTGTGCTTTGAACGACCCTCCGGCCTACATCGAGTAATAGGGCAGAATTTCTGTCTAATCCTAACCAAAAATGTTGTAAGAGCACATGGTTAGAAATAGACAGTCCGGGCCTCGATCGTGTTAGGATCAAAAAGCGTTCCCGTGCCGCACCTATGGTTTCGTTCTCTTTTTGTTGGAAGTTGAGCACCTCCTCGTCAGAGAAGCGACACGAGAAATAGGGTAGAATGTGAAGCAGAAATGCTTATGCAATTCTTCCCAATCTCCGTTTACTTTCCCTACATTTTGGGTGTACCATTGCTTCGCCTTTTTATGGAGGGAAAAGGGAAACAATTTCCACCGCAATGTATCTTGTGACATGCCCGCAATGGTCGTGCATGCACGAGTTGCTCAAACTCCCGTAGGTGATCATATGGGTTTCATATTCCAAGCCTGAGAAGGCTTGGTCCCGAACCATGGCTATAAAGCCAGGGCGGAGCTCATACTCGGAAGCTGTGATAGGCTTCGAGGATTGGGGTGTTTGAATGAGCTCGCCCTTCGGAGCGGATAGGTTGTAAATGGTTGGTTGCTCCATGAATATTTTTGTTTTCTAAAATAAAACAAAAGAAGTGGAGCAAAGGTAGGTCAAGGTACACGGCAATCTAGGTTCGAGCTAACTGCGACAACCGTTCCCCGGCAACGCGCCGAAATGCTTGTTGGCGTTTCTTAGCGTGTGCGGCCAAATCCGCAAGCGCACGGAAATCACCGTTATAGCACTTCACCTCGGTGAGTAATCGGGTATCGTATTTCTTTCACGAAGAACGGCTTTGAGTTAATTCTTACCGAGGTTGCCCAGAGATGGAGTAGGATAGCTTAGGTAATGAGGTTTTCTAGGGTAATGGGCCTAGGAGATGGCTAAACTCGTTGCTAAACTTCTTACTTCGGGCCGGATCGCACCCGGGTCCGCCAAGTGATGCCGGCTGTAGCTCTACGCCGTAGCCGAACGTGGGGGATTACAAGGGACGGACAGGGCTGTCACCACCTGCCGCCTACCACCTCAACCATGGACTACGAGGCAAACGAAGGTAGGTCCTAGCCTAGACACCACGTCTATGCCAGTTGCTACAACTCTAGCGGTGGCCAGGAGCTCCCGTCTCTATCAGGGGTCCTCTTACTAGAGCTTCCGTCACGGGGACGAACGACGAACCCGCAAGAAGATAACAAGCAAGAATAACTTACTCATAGGTATTACCGAAAGATAAACACGATGTCTTACTTCAAGTAGCAAGACGCCGTAGAGGTACAAGCGAGGAGGGAGCCGACAAGTCCGGCACTCCACCCCGTGGAAGACTAGCTTCCCGAGAGCTCTCTTGAAGAGATGCTCTACTCTTGCTCCTCTCTCACTCCTTACTTCTATTCTAGCTAGGCTAGGTAGAGTGGCTCTACTCTCTCTATTGTACACTTGTGGAATGGAGGTATGGTGAAGAGTGAGAACTAAAATGAATAATGAATTGTTGTTCTTAGGGGAGGCTTGCCCATGCTTATATAGGAGTGGGATGGTCGGTTTCCGCAGGCAAATGTCGAAATCACCCCCGAACCGACCATCGAGGCGGCAAACAAACCGACCAACCAAAGCCGGGCCGGCCGCGCTCGGACGGGCGCGCGCGCGCTCAGGGCGCGCTCGCGCCAGCTCAGGCCCCGCCGGCCTTCGGCTTTGGTAGGTTGCCTTTTGTTGGGCCCCGGTCGGCCCATGCTTGGTTATTCTGGTTGGGCCGGCCTCGGTTGGATTTCCTTCTTTTTCTCTTGTTTTGCTTGGACCAAAATAAAAGGTGTTTTCACCCATGTATTTTTCTTCATGTCTTGGTCCATTTTAGGTGTGAATCAAGTGTGTCCCGCAAAATAAAGGATCTGCACCATACTGTGGAAATAGTTAGAGTAGAGCCCTATTCTAGGTGAAAATTGGTGTTGCCTAGACTAAAGTTGGCGGGGTTAGAATTGAGTTAATGACCGCCAACAGTGTCGTGCGCGGCACAGTGCTAGGCATGGCGCAATAGTGGTGCCTGCCATCCTGGAATCCAGGGCATGGGCTGCGTAATGATAAAAATGACCAGCGTACGATCCACTATTGCGGGCCCTGTAGCCATGGAGTTAGGCGGTGTCAGTGTACTTTGGCGCTGTTCGAGCCCTGTAGCCACGTGCGTGCTCTGGATAGGCAATTATTGCGGGCAGACTCGAGCGGTTGCTCGCTCGAGCGTTCTCCGTCCCCGCTCGAGCGGTCGCTCGCTCGAGCGGTTTACGCTACCGTCTCGAGCGGTCGCTCACTCGAGCGGTTTCCGTACTTCTTTCTCGAGCGGGTGTGCGGCTGCCGCTCGAGTTTAGAGGGCTCTGAGGCTTTGTGGGCCTGATAGTGGGCCGGCCCAGTATGAGGAGGATCAGTTTTTTGGGGTTTTTTAGAGGGGAGTAAAGCTAGTTTGCCCATCTTTAATCCACCTAATTTAGGACCCCCTAATCTAGGTACCCGACATAATGTTTGTAGTAAAATGGGTGCCGCCAGTACAAATTTCCCAGCGTACGAGTGTTCGCCTCCAACCCAGACCGGCGTCTACAATTTGCCGCTCAGAGCCTGCGTTTAAAGGCAACCCTCAAGAATATCTTGATGCGCAAGGGCACCCACCTCTTGTAGATGAGTGAGCATCCGGGCGTTGGAGGAGACACAATGTGCAGAGCCTCGTATGGAGAATGCACGCGTTGAACATGTCCTCGGACGACCACCTCTACCAGCTTGTCTGGTTCGTTGTTGAGCACCATTCCCTAAACTACATTCCAGACGTATTGTTAGGTACTCCGCAATGGTTGTCATCGACATCTAGCCTCTGATTTAATGCATATATATATTTTTAATTACACAAGTAAAGACGCATACACTCAACATGCACGCACACTCACCCTTATGAACACACTTATGCAAACCTTACCCATGTGAGCAACTCTGTAAGACTGCGTCGGCACATCTCGAGATTGACGAAGTCACCAGCGCCTCGCTATCGACGGAAATGACGTAAGTTGAAGCTCTGCGATGAGTTTTAAGCTCTGAACGTCGGGGTATTGTTGTCCAATATATAAGCAGAGTTACATCATCATAGATTATGTGTGCATTTGATATATTTTACAAGTGTTTCGACTTGTCAAGTACTCGAGAGGCTTCATACTAGTATCAGTAGTTGTGTTTTCATAATAATATTATGCATTGGCTCCCGTTGAAAATCATCCATGTTACCACTAGCTCTGACTTAGCAGATATATTATTTTTATATCAAATCTGAAAAATAAGCTGCAGATTTGTTATTTGGTTCTGTTTATATTACTGTATCCTGGAGATTTGTAGACATATTAAGAGACAATACAAATGTTGTTTGTACCATAACTAGAACCAAGTGCCTTCTGATTTAGTTACAGGGTCATCGAGCCACGACAGAAACGAGAATTGCTACTTCACGAACATGCTTTTGTGCGTTTCTTAACTAAATCTAGATATATCTTGTATATTGCTGTCTCTGTCAGCAATCAACAAACGAAATGTCGCCGAAGCCGAAGCCACCCCCATCGATCAGCGGCCCATCCCCTGCGCGGCCGGCGGGGACATGGAGACGCCGCCGGCGGCGGCAGCCCTCTGGGCGTGGAATTCCCAGCCGAGGACGGGCTCGTAGCCGCGCGCCTTGAGCTCCCTGTACTCCTGGCAGAGGGCGCAGTGCCAGCAGCTGCGGTGGACGACGAAGTCGGGGCAGGGCGCCTCGGGGAGCCCGAACAGCGCGCGCATCCTGCCGCGGTACGTGCACGAGTAGGCCCACGTGAGCAGCGACAACGACAGGCAGTGGATGACCGCGAACAGCGCCCCGCTCGTCCCGCACGACGTTGTGCCGCGGTCCACGATCTCCGCTGTCCGCCCGAACGTGATGCACGGGCACCAACACGTCAGGCAGCCTGCATGACGGTTAGCTTAGCTATCTACCTAACTAGCACAAAACAAGATTGAGCTGAGCATCGGAGAGGAAGGAGATCGAGGAGGGAGGCCGGCCGGCCGGCCGTCGGAGCTTACATGTGTCGCAATCGTTGAAGCAGTCGAAGAGGCCCGATGACCACTGCCCGGACGCTCCGGCGCCGGAGAATAAGCCGGCCACCGGCGCCACCACCACCCCGGGCGCCGCCGCGTAGGGACTCGCCGGATACATCGCGAATAACCAGCTGGCCTAGACTGCGCTTGCGTTAATTAGCTAGCCTTGCCGGGAATGGTGAGCCTGGGCCGGCCGGCAAGCTGCTGTGGCGGTGGGTCGATCGATCGTTCTAATTAATCTAATGGCGGCCTACGAGCGCGCCGCCGGTTTAGCTGGCTGGCGACTTGGCAGGCAGCAGCGCAGGTGATCGGAGGCAACCGGATCTAAACCGGAGACTCACGTCTACCTGCACGTAAATATACGTCTCGCGATGCTCTAAGGATGGATCGAGTTGTTGCTGGTGTTCGCCGCCGTGGCCGGCCGGCGTGTGGTCGCGAGGTTTTCCCGGCGATGATCGCGCGCGCGATATCGTCCCGCGAGGACATTACAACGACACGTTGTCTCCGTTTTCTGCTCTGCAAGTGCGCTCCTCTTCCCAGGGCAAAACTTTGTGCTACCTATCCGGTGAGGCATTTGCTACGGTACTTCGAAATGACTGTGGACCGTCCATTTATTCCGATCCAACGGTCATGATCATCTATTACCTCCTAGGAGGTAATATTATTAATTAAATTTTTATTTTATAAAATTGGGTAAATAAGGAAAGTTTTAAATATAAAGATTTTATTTAGATTTGCTTGATGCATGTGTAACCTGCAAATGGTATGGTAAATCTTTTATATTTTATATTTTTATACTTGATATCTTCAAAAAAACTTTGTACGTGACATAATTAGCGTGTATGTACGTGGTCGTGCATGTTAGTGTACGTGTCCATGCATGTTAGCGTGTGTGGCTAGGTACATGTACTTGGTGTGTCCATGCATGTCCACGTAACGTGTCATGTCATGTGCATAACAAGCCACAATTTAGTAACATGTAACTAAAGTAGTTTAAAGTTTTAGTCTTTTAACTAACCAAACTTTAGAACGGATATGTTTGTTACATGACTTTTATTTAATATTTACTTTGTCTGTTGATTCTGTTTAGTTTTAGGAAATAAATAAAAGTATATGTTTGTTACATGACTTTTATTTAATTATAACTATTTTCAGACATATTATAACTAGTTGGTATCGTGACCCAAAGTTTCAGAAATAAAAATAAATAATATGTCAATCCAAATAGTTATAATTAGTTGTTTTTAAATGAGATCGAAATAGTTAGTTGTTACATGCCGTGATTAGGGAACCACCGGATCCCGAGCGGCTCTCGTGATGTGGGGAATCGGCATGCAGGGGATGCGGGGGTTTATTTTTGTTATCCCGAATTTATTAGTTTATTTAGTACATCATTAAATTATAAAAAATCAATGGTCCAGATTCATTTGAGATATTACCTCTTTATAGGTAAACGGAGTACAGGGAAACAAATAGAGCATTGCTTGATGATTGCTACAGAGTACAAAGGATTGTTTGGTTGGAAGCCTGCCAGACAAATTCTAGCCAGACAACAATCTGAACCCTAGGTAAAATTGGATGTGGGACAAACCAAAAAAAAAAAATTGTAGCTTATTATGACCGCAGCCTCAAGTTGGATTATAGGTTTTTTGCTGAGGCTTTGGGATTAGACAAAAGTTTGCTTGGAAGAGGTGGAGCAGCAACGCGTGATGAGAAAAAAAAAAAGGATTATATGAGACGAATTAGGAAGAAGTTGATAGCTGGCATCAAACGTCACTTCTACCTTCCCTTCAAAATGTACTAATTCAATGCTTAGGCGAGATTAAGAAAACCCAATGGCTTTCAACTTCGGGTATGTTTGCCCAGTAAGATGAAAGATTGTGTGCATTTTCACATATAACAATTGTTTTGACTTGTCAAGTAGAGGATTAATATATGTACTAGTATCAGTAGCTCTGTGTCATAGTTAGTGCATCGAGTTGAAAGTAATCAATGTTGCCACCAGCTCATAGCCGAAAAAAGTACTATATGTCAAATGTAAATATCAGCTGCAGGAGAACGCTGAGGCTTTGCAGGAGAACTTTATTTGGTTCCTTTCAATTTGCCACCAACGCTAAGTACTATATGTCAGACTGACTCCAACAGATAACCTATATAGCAACTCAATCCCAAAATGCATCTTGGATAGGAGAAAAATAGCCTCCAACGGCATAGCCAAACAGCCACCGATTTTCCCTACTGAGGAGAGAGAAAACCCAAATATAGCTCCTCCTTCGGCCTCTTTGCGTCGTCCTGCAGCGTGGGGCCCACGACCGCGCGGCTGCTCCCGGCCAGCATCGAGGGGCACTCCGCCTCGCCGCCCCAGATCCGTGCCAGGCCTCCACCGCCGCCCCGGATATTCGTCTGCTGCTGCTCAGCCCCGCGCCGCCGGAGCAAGCGCGCCGGGGATGAGGATGGGAGCCATCGTCGGAGCTGCCCTCTCCTCCGCCGCCTCTCCGCTCCCGACGCGCGAGCTGCCCTCCCTCCGCAGCTGCCTCCACGGCCCACGCCGTGAAGTAGGACACGACGCTCTGGACCCCGTCGCCCGTCTCCGCCGTCAGCGCCTCCACCATCGACGGCCACATCTCCTACGTCGTCGTCGACCTCTCCAACGCCGCGTACCTCGCGGACTCGTGCACAACACCGGGGCAGTACCTCAAGGTCCACGTGGCCGGAGAGGACGAGCTCAAGCCGGCGTTCATGGCCATCGCCTCGGCGCCCGGCGCGGGGCCCCGGTTCGAGTTCGTCGTCAAGTCCGTAGGCCGGGACCACCGCGGAGCCTGCCCACCTTCTTCAGCCTGAGGCGCGAGAGCGTGGCCGGCTGAGGCTGCTGCTCTTGGTGGAGAGCGACGAGGTCTCGAACCATCAGGCAGGCTGAGGCTGCTGCTCTTGGTGTTGCATGAGAACCGGAACACCGTGCTCTCTGGCGAGGACCCCGTGGGACGGGGATGTCGTGGAGCTCGGCTCCGGCACGGGGGACGGGTTCGCGCTCGACAAGATCAATCCGCCCGACGTCGCGCAGGCCGTGCTCCTGTTCGCCACGAGGACCTGGACCAGGGGCGCGGCGTCGATGTCGCCGGCGGCCGCCGCGAGCTCCGCGTCCGAGCCCGTTGGTGGAGGGGACGAGGGCTTCGATGGGGGTGGGGAGGGGATTTGGGTTCTCTGTTTCCCTTCGCTGTTGGAGACTAGTTAATTTTAGCTGAGGATGTTTTCACTGTGCCTTATCCAAAGGTGCTGAATTTGCCTCTTCATTGTTGGAGACAGCCTCACGAGCCTGTTTTGCAGGATTTTTTTTTCCTCGAGTGTTTTTTGAGGAGGAGCCACTTTTTATATTTGTGTCTGATTTTTTTGTCTAAAGATGGTTCTAACACTACTGGATGCCGGGTCTTTGCCGAGTGTTTTTACACTCAGCAAAGTTCACTTGGCAACAGTTTTCCCAGCAAAGGGACTTTGCCGAGTGTTTTAGGCGACACTCGGCAAAATATAAATAAATTTTACCGAGCGTTTTAGGCGACACTTGGCAAAATATTTTCGACCGTCACGGTGTCGGCCGTTAACGGCTATTTTGCTGAGTGCCAGCCCAGCACTTCTCTATCGTTGATCATAAAACTGCGTCTCCTCTTAGAGCATCTCCAAGGGACTTGGCAAATGGACTTTGCATTTGAGAATTTGGCAAAAAGCTCAAAAAAAATGCCTCCAATGGTTTTGCATTTGTGTTTTGCATTTTGAGCAAGTTGGCAAATGGGGGAGGAGAATTGGCATAAATGCCAACCCATCCACGGCTTGGCAATTTGCGGTCACAGGAGCAAACGACCCGTTCGCATCCCCCGCGAGGTCTCGCATGGCCGCATGCCGACGACGAGGAGAGGTCCGCACACCAGATCTAGTCAAATGCCAAGTTAATTTGCCAAATCCCTTGAAGTAGGCCTATTTTTAGTCTTTGCATTTTTATTTGGGAGTTTGCAAACAAGAAGAAATGCCAACTCTATTTGCCAAGTCCCTTGGAGATGCTCTTAAAGTGTACGGTAGAGTCCTAGCTCCTCCACACAAGCTTCTGCCGGGGCTAGCCGTGCCAAACATGATAAGATTTTTTTGACAAAAAATAGGATAGAGTATGTATATGTTGTTCTTACCATTTTTACTAGTCATGATCTATAGCATGATTTAATTCATTTCTACATCACCTTGTTTGCTGATTAATTAAATGCAATTAATACAAGAGTAGCGTGACTAAGTGTAGAAAATGTCATTAAAAATTTGTTGAGGATGTAAAAATGATTCTGCAAATGCATTGTGTGTGTTTAAAAAATATAGGTGATTTGACGATTCTTCAAGACTACTACTAGTACTGTAACTCACACTATCTCCACACCATGTGCTGTTGTATATAGTAATCAGTTCCCGTTGACATGCAAGTATCCATGTTGCCACCAGTAGAGTTGAATGTTGAATCCGGTTTGTACTATTGGAGCAAAATTTGGAAATCAGTTATGACCCGCAGCCGCAGAATAATAATGTTGCGTCTCTCTCTCTGCAAAGGATATAGAAGCTGAAACCTATATTTCTATTTTTTTTTAAAAAAATGGAAATGGACGTAAGAGATACTATACATGACAAAAATCAAACGTACGGCCCGGTCCTTGTCTGAAAAAACACAAAAACATTGTTTGTGGTACTGACCAATCCTGACATTATCACATCACACAATCCACGTCGTCACCATAAAAAAACAAAAGAGACATATTTCCCATTTTTAAAATTTTATTGGAACCATGCATATGTATGCACGCAATCAAGAAATACAGTAAACAAAATAAAAAGGATCGAATTTACAGTCCGTCCTGATGGAGTAGAAATCTACATGCAAATTATTTTCCTCATGTCTGAAAAAAAAACATACACACACACACACACACACACACATGCTATGTGACACCAACAGTAATCCTGACATATCACCACATCGATCACAACCACGCAGGTCGTCACCACAAACAAAGAACAACAAGCATGAATACATGGAGCCGCGGCGGCCGGCCGGGAAGTGCGTAGGTATAGTCGCTCAACGTCCCATCCCCTGCGCTCCCGGCGCGTGCATGGCGGCGGCGGGGGCGCCGGCCTGCTGGTCCCAGCCGAGGACGGGGTCGAATCCGCGGGCCTTGAGCTC
This sequence comes from Themeda triandra, assembly GCA_018135685.1. Taxonomy (NCBI): domain Eukaryota; kingdom Viridiplantae; phylum Streptophyta; class Magnoliopsida; order Poales; family Poaceae; genus Themeda; species Themeda triandra. Next base: position 362,312 of record JAENPR010000492.1, on the reverse strand, counting down.
CCTGTGCTGCTGGCAGAGCGCGCAGGGCTCGCAGCAGAAGTGGACGCAGCAGTCGCAGCAGGGCGCGTCGGGGAGGCCGAACTGGGCGCGCATCTTGGTGCGGTACGTGCATGAGTAGATCCAGTGGCAGCCCGTGAAGTAGAGGAGCAGCCCGTAGAGCGCCCCCGCGGTCCCGCACGACGTCGCGCCGCGGTCCACCATCTCCGCCACGCGGCCGAACGTGATGCACGGGCAGCAGCACGTCAGGCAGCCTGTGATCGATGAACACCAACCGCAGGAACGAGAGTTAGCTGCTGCTGCGCTGAATAATACAGGTGATGGTGCACGGTGCATATGTGGTTGATGATGCATGGTGCTTACAGAGGCCGCAGTCGTCGAAGCAGTCGAAGAGGCCGGAGGACCACTGCTGGGTGGCGGCGGCGCCGGGGCCGCCGACGGGGATGCCGGTCACCGGCGCCGCGCCGGCCGGCTCGGTGGGCTTGGACGGATACATGATATCGTCGAGCTAGCTGCTGGCTTCTCTGATCGCTGCGCTCGCACGACAGTGCTATCGATCTACCGACTCCTCGGTCTCTAGCTGTAAATGTCTCGCTGTTTGCCGCCGTCGTTGCCGGGAATGAGCGAGCCAGGGTGCTGTTTTTATACTACGAGCTGGTGGTGGATCGATCGTGCAGGCTAGTGGCGGCTGTTCCAATCCCAATCCGCGTCGCGACTTGGCACACCGGCCCCACCAACCGTACCACTGTACCAGCGGTCGCGTTGACCGGCCGGCCTGAATAAGGAATACCTGAGCCCTGAGCGGAAGGCGACCGGAAACTCTCTCGTTCGTCTGCATGGGTGCATCCACGCGGCACCTGGCTGCCATAATCTTTCTGCAAAACTCCATCGATTTTCTTGTTTTGGACGTGATCAATTCATCTGCGTGTATAGCTGTAATAACATGCATTGCGTGTTCGTTCTTTCCCTCTCGGTTATTGCGTTGGTCAGTTGCTCGTGCACGTAGTTGCGTCTGAGTGCCCAAGTCAATGCCGCTTGCCCAGATATGTAATGTACAGTACTCGTACTTTCCAGCTTCGAAGCGTTGGAGAAGGGATGTGCTTGTGCACATGGGATCTTCTCATCACACAGAGCAAAAAGAAATTAAGGTGCAGTCATGGAACGGTGCATGGTTTGAATAATTCATCAGGGCAATGGTTTGGGGACAAATTGAGCCTTAATTACCTCAACGACGACCTTATCATCAGGTTAAAAATCAATTGTTGTATCGTGCAAGGACTTGTTCAGAGTTTAACGTACGCGGCCCGGCCGCTGTCGCCTAGCGTTGTCGTCATTATCTTCCTAGCTTAGCTGGTGGCCGGGTCGATCTCCCTTCCCTTTCCTTGTGCGCCAACTTGCGTTTTGTTCAGTTATTTCTTCCATATATTTTTGCCAGCTAGCTAGGAGTAGTATATTTCTTCCATTATATTTTGCCCAAGTCAATATATCAGTCAATTGAAGATACATTGTTTTTATTATGCATCTGTAGTTCTATACACATAGTGTGTATATCTAAACTAGGCTCATGCCCGTGCATTGCTACGGGACAGCTAAACTTTTATACGCATGATAAAATATTTTTTTTCGAAAATGTGGGCTGCACGTGCCTCATTAAGAAGAAGAAAGTTTTGAAATACATTCCGTCGTTACAATTAGCGAGCTGCCATCGGATCGACGGACGACACACATTACAGGAGGCGCCGGCTGAAACGGCGGAGCTAAGTGGTTGTACTTCCTAGGTGAAACTATGGTGCTCCTTAAACGTGTGACCTAGGTAGTGGTCAGGGTCGCTAAGTCTCTGAAGCCCGACGCCACCCAGTCGTCTGCCTCGTCACGGATACGGCCTAGCAGCACGGCTGGCGTGGAGGCTAACCCGTCGAACGTACGCCGGTTGCGCTCCTTCCAGAGCATCCATGCTGTGAGCAGGATGGCACGGTCAAATCCCCGGCGAAGCACGCCTGACACCAGAGTCCGTGCATTGAGCCACCAGTCGAGGAGTGAGTCGTTCGCCTGTGGCGCTAGATGCTGTAGGCCGATGCGCAGCAGCACAGTGTACCAGACCTCCCTAGAGTAGGGGCAGGCGAGTAGCAGGTGGTCCGTGTGCTCGGCGTGCTGGTCGCAGAGGGCGCAGGCGTCGGATTCCCGAAGTCCATGCCGTTTGCGGCGCTCAGCCGTCCATAGGCGTCTGTGCAGGGCGATCCAGAAGAAGAATTTGACCTTGTGCGGGCAACGCACTGACCACTGTTTCTTAGCTCCACGCATGGGTACACGGCCCTCGTAGAAGGCGCGGTAGGCGGAAGCGCTGGAATAGGATCCGTCTCGTGTCCACCTCCAAACCATTCACATGATAAAATATTAATTATGTGAAATTAAACATGGATGTTAAAGTGATAATTAATTCAAAAACAAAGTTCATGAAAGTAACCCAGTTGTGGAGACAATGGAGAGCTCACTGGCGCATGCTCAAATAATGTTTATATCGGCAGAACAAAATCTCTAATAATTGTTTCTTTTATACACCAAATAAATCGACGAATAAGTTCCAACTTCATACCATCTTGTATATAGGTTCGGATAAATATATAAATATTAGTGCTTTGTCTAATATTTACACTGACTCACTTAAGTAGCATTGAACGAGTGGGGGCATTAATGTGCCTAAGAATAGTTCCCTCACAAAGACATATAGACCAGCAGAACAATGGAAGTTACTGTCATCAAACTCGTGCAAGCACTCATGCACCAGATCACATGCTGAGTATCTCTTACCACAAGAATTCATCGATCAGATCTGTAAGCCCAATTTCACTAATCGGAATTCAAAATTTTCACTATCTTTGGTTCAAGTCATTGCATCTCTTTGATAGAACTAAACAAAAATAACAGGATATATAGAATACTTGTCAGACTTTATTGATGAAAGCAATTGATTCCTGCAAATTACTTCCTTTCTTTACCAAAATAGCAAACTGGCAGCAGACATCAACTCAACCTCCATCGATTCTTCCTTCTGTACTCTTTCTTCATGAACACAGTAACATGGTAAGCCAGCACAAACACAATCTAGTTCTGAACCTGATAATTATAAGGCTGAAACTTATGGAATAAATACATCGGGATAAGCATATGACATGACTGAAAGGAAGAAACTCAGTCTATAAAGATAGGATAGGCACTTATCTCATAAACTGCTGCTCCTACACCGGCTGAAACATAGGAATAAATACATGGTAGCAAAGACAGTGAAGAAAGAGGAGCTAAACTGCTGCTCCTACACCGGCTGAAACATAGGAATAAATACATGGTAGCAAAGACAGTGAAGAAAGAGGAGCTAACAGGATCCTAGAGAATGCCTCCCTGTTCTCCTGCAGCGTCCACTCGTCCTTGGCGCCGGACAGGTAGTAGTCACAGATAATCTTTGGAAGCTTCTGCTTAGCGATAGCCTGGTACTCCATGACATTGGTGATCTCCCCCATGTCAGCGTTGTCCTCAGATTAAATTTCAGTCCATTTTGCTTAAGCATGGAAGGCACAATCAACAAATATTTTGTGGCAATAATCTTGATGAGGTAGTAATGACGACAACAATTACCGATCTGTGGCTTTAGACCTTTGCTCTGACGACGGCCAGCTGATAACGGAGGCCACGGCCCACGGGCAGGCGATGTGCAGGTGGAAGGCATCGCTGCGGTGCTGCCCTCGTCGTTGGGGTCCGTGTCCCCGCGTTTGTGCCCCTACGGCGTGCTGTCCCGTTGCCGTCGTGACGCCGTCGGCGTGTGCGGCGCAGCACGGCTGGCAACTCGCCGCGCCCTGTGCCTCCAGCCGTCGTGGCCGTATGCCGCCGCCGCCGCCCTCGCCGTGGCCTCTCGCAACCTTGTTACCGGCTGGTGGACACTGGAGGAGCGATACTGTCCGCCGACTCGCGAGGCGGACAAGGCCCGAGGCTGCCGGCCACGGCCCTGCGGAACGGAGCCCCAGAGCCACGACGCCGCGGGATGGCTGAATCAGGGGCGCAAGGCGGGGACGGTGCGACGACGATGTTGGGTTCCGGTGGAGGTGCTTTGGACCGGAAACCGTCAGGCGATGGGGCAAGAGAAGGAGGCCGACGTCGTGGAGAAACCAGCGGTTGAGCGCGTGCGGCTGCGTTGAGCGGGGCGGAGGCTGGAGCCGGCCGCCGCGAGCGGGTGGCGGTTCTGCCCGACGGTGGCGACGCCCTTGGCTTCGATCGGAAGGAGGTGCGGTTGTGCGAGGAGGGAGTGAGAGCGAGCGCCGCGCGCACCTCGGTCATGCGCGGTAGGGGGTTAGGAGGGAGCGGAGGAGAATTACCGGGAGGCGATTAGTCTTTTTTTTATTTTATTTTTTTGCCGGAGGAGAGGATTAGTTGGGCGGAGGTTTTACCGCAGGAGGCAGGCCGATTAGCGATGGCTACGATATCATTTGATTCCTTTTAGTTGTTAGATGTTAGATATGGAGTACAAGAAAAACCAAAACATCTTGTAATTTAAAACGGATGGAGTATAAGACATTTCGAATTTTTTGGGTTAGCTTTTGCAACACTCTAATATATATTTTATATCTACAGACATAATAAAAAACTATGATATCTTACAATTAGAACAGGGAAGTAGATATTTTTTGAGGGAAGGGAAGTACATATTGAATGAGAGCTGCTGGGAATTATTGGAAATTATTTCCAAGCAGTGTAAAAGGGCTCATATTATTATCTACCTTTTTTAATGTAAGCGATGGCAATAATTGACGCACAAGTTGCTCGTATTGTTCTCCAACAAGACTTCCAGCTCACTCGAAAGGACATGATGTAAGAACATTCAACGCTACGGTAGCTACATGCTCGAATTCATGCATATGGAACAGCCAGACTTGATGCTTATCAGTTGACACAATGCAATTTGAGTTGTATACTAATCGCAAGCTAGAATATGGGTTATGTTAAATAATATCATGCCTTATTGGTTGGCTACCAAAATTTGTCATACCAAGGATTTGACAAACCATAATTTTAGCAAGTATACTTGGTTGGCTACAAAAACTTGTCAACTTCTCATATTTGACTTATCAAATCTTTGGCAATTTTTTCTCCTAATAACTTTTGGCTTGCCAGATCCTTAGCAAGGTAACTTTTGGTACCTAACCAATTAGGCCTGAGCTTTAATTAAGAATGGATCAAGGGCTTTAATTAAGAATGGACCAAGGACACATATTCTGGAAAGGGCTCTGTCAGATGCTACCTTTGTCAGTTTATCATTTGTCGCTTCATCGATTCTCTGCCAATCCGGATCGGTTCATAATCATTATCAGCTCAAATATATATACTGGGTTATTTTAGTTTTGCCAGTCAAAAATCCATAACCTATACCAAGTTTGTAGGAAAAATATCAACATATACAAGTACAACACCACCTTGATTTTATTCATAAAATTCACCATGTTATGAGAATGCATTTATGAGTCTTGTAAATGTAATGTATTTTAACATACAAGCTCATTCAAAATTAAAGGATTTTGATTTAGGATATAATTAAATAAAACAGTTATATTTTGGAACTAATATCCACAGCAGATGCCCAACTTAGCGCATAGATGTTGCAGCAAGGCTATTTGCAAGGTCCAATCTAATTATCTAATATTAAGGTTTTATTGGATCCCTTGGTCCACTAAACTTTAGACCACTTCAGCAAACTTGTGTGATCTAATAAACTAGCATCTCCAAGGGCCTTTGCAAATGAGTTTTGCATTTGAGAATTTGCGAAAAATCTCAAAAAGAGGGCTCCAACGGTTTTGCATATGACTTTTGCATTTGTGCAAACTTTGCAATTCTCCCTCTTGACTTGGCATTTATGCAGAGTCCGCTCCTACTTAGAGTCTCTAAAGTTTAGTAACTGAACTTAGACCATGAGAATCAATATGGCCCAACCGCCCAAGTATAGTCATATGACAGAGGATGCAGTTGTTCATGTGCGCACACAATCATATGCTTTCTTTCTTATTTTCTTTCCGCTTACAGAAGGGAGATTAGCACTTGAGCAACACTTCTTTTGACTTGACTTGCATTCTTTTTTTTTTCTAAACCATGGACCCAAAAAAAAAAAAGATATTTTAGACCTATAATATTAAACGATATCTCAATGCACCTCACTGCATTCTGTCCGCATCTTACTAACGATCCACACAATTCTAAATCAGTGGTAGTACAGACCAATTCCAACGATGAGACCATGTTGCAAACAACACAAGTATATATGTGGCACAGAGTCTGATTTTAAGACGTATGAGAACTATCAGAGATAATACGATCTTTGCATAAATTTTTGAACTATAAGTCGTAGTTGACCAAGAACTAACAAACCATATAAGTCGCCGCGCTAGTTGACCAAGAACTAACAAAGATGCATGATACGATCGTTGCATAAATTTTTGAGCTATAAGTCGTCTAGTTGACCATACAATTAGTACGTTACATATTGCAAGTTTACAACACAGGAGCATGTCTGCTAGTACTAAATAAATAACATCAGTTAGTTTATTAACTTCCATGCATGGAATTCAGATTTCAAGGGAAAGCGTTTTCGCCGGGCTAAGAAAATTCAAACGTGCAGTCCGTACTAATCTTTGAACACAAACTACACATTTTTTGTGTACCAGTCCTGACATTACATAACAAATACACGTCACCATACGATACATGTACGTACATACGCGATGATCTGCCTGACACAACAGAAAGTTTACCGATGGAGCTGGCCAAGACGGCCGGCAGGCCGGGCGGATCTCGCGCGCGATGACGCAGCTAGCTTAGCGGCCCATCCCCTGCGCCGCCGGCGGGTACATGGCGGTGGCCGCCGCCTTCTGTGCGTGGACGTCCCAGCCGAGGTCGGGGTCGAACCCGCGTGCCCTGAGCTCCCTGTACTCCTGGCAGAGCGCGCATGGCTCGCAGCAGAAGTGGACGCAGCAGTCGCAGCAGCCGACGTCGGGGAGGCCGTGCTGCGCGCGCATCTTGGAGCGGTACGTGCAGGAGTAGATCCACTGGCACCCCGTGAAGCAGGCGAGCACCGTGTAGATGGCCCCCGCGGCGCCGCACGACGTCGCGCCGCGGTCCACGATCTCCGCGATCCGCCCGAACGTGATGCACGGGCACCAGCACGTCAGGCAGCATAGGCCGCAGTCGTCGAAGCAGGCGCAGAGGCCGGAGGACCACTGGCTGGCCGCGACGGCGCCGGCACCGGCGCCGTGGGCGTGCATGGGGCTGCTGATGGGGATGCCGGTCACCGGCGGCGGTGCCATCCCGACCACAGGTTCGCTGGGTGCGGTGGCGGTGGGCTTGGCCGGATACATTCTCGCTAGCGGCGGTCGTGCCAATGCAATGCAAGCTGCTGTTGGTGGCTGCGTCGATCTGCCTTGGCGTTCGCTTCGCTTTGCCGTGAATGAGCGAGGCCGGGGTGCTCTTTACATAGGACCAGCAGCAGGCACGGTGGCTCATGGCTTGGTCCAATCCTAAGGCGCGTCGCGCCACGCAACGACCTGGCCCAGCCCCACCCCGCCCGGCCCGGCTGGTTTCGTACGTTGACCGACTTGGCAGCGGCGACCGCGACCCCGTTCGACGCGTTGGGAGGAGGCTCTGCATTCTGCATTGCATGCAGGGCAAGGGTATGCATGTGCTCGCCGTCGCCGGCGGTTCATAGCGGGCCCAACCAGCGTTTGGCCTCCTCCCACCACTTGAGTCTTCAGCAACAGTAGGCAAGTCGTCTCTTCCATTATGTTTTCAGTGTGCCCGGGTCAGTCAATGGCTCTACTCTGCAGATATTTTTCTCTATCTCACTCATATATTACTCCTTTTTTGCCCAATAATGCAAACGAGATGACGGCAAATAATCTCTTTCATTCATAACCAAACACACACGCACATGCACAGTATCATAGTCCTTTTCCACAGTTAATAATGCCAGCGAGATGATGACAACTAATTCGAGCACCATCAGTTTCTTTTTTTAGAAGAAAGGTTTCCCCCGCTTTATTCAAAGCGAAATAGAGCACCATCAGTTTCTCGTATACAGTATATTTTGAGTTTTGATGGACGATTCTGAGAATCTCCGTAAGAAAAAGACGCGGTTGTGGGTTGTGACCCTCGAAAAGGACAAGAGGTGAAGTATACCACACCTTCCTGCTCGAGCTCATGAACCATTGACTTGACTTGCAGCTAATTAGTGCACACAATGCAATTTGAGTTATACTAATACACGGCCGGTTAATTAGGTGGTGTATATACAAGCTAGGCATTTATGATTGATGTATATGCAGGCCGCTGGAGTACAACGGTGCAAGTGTTGATGTGCTCCAGCTCCACTCCGAAACCAAACCAAAACCTGCTCAGAGCCTGCTTCTATTCCATCTTGCATAAAGCCAGACACCACGAGGCGGCTACAGCTTGCGGGGCCGCCCCGCCACGCCAAGTTGCCATTGCGACCGGAGCGCCGACCTGCCGGCAGCCGCGCACTTTCCTGATCCACACACATACTGCTGCTGCTGCTGCTGCTTTTTATTTAACGGCGGCCCACTGCATTCCAATGTGCAGCCCACATAGTAAGGCCCAACCATTACTGAGGTCCTGGGCCAACCATTCCCGAGGTGAACTAGTCCAAAATTATTCGACCAAGGCCCAGACAATCTATCACTCTTTTCTTTTTCCACAGGTAGGGAGATAATATTATCCCCACTAGACAACGATAATGTTTCCAAAAAAAAAAAAAAAAAAAAAAAAAAAAAAAAAACTAGACAACGGTAATGTTTCTAAGAAAATCTAGACAAAGATAATGCACCCTGTCGGGCGTCTTCTGTCTGCCCTACGCTTCTGGCTTCTCGGAACCTCTAGCACCGGAGAAAACTCCAACCCCCAAAATTAACTAGTTATAGTGGAAGATACTAAATGTGTTTTGAGATTCTAGAGGTCTTATCTCCAGCACAATAAGAAAACTAGTCAGTATAGCAAAGATCTCGATCGCTTGCCCCACCCCCACCCCCACCCCACGTCGTCCGTACATGGCGACTCGCCTCCACCCGCCAGAAGGCCACCGCCGGAGCTACTTTCCGGTCGCTGCCGCCGCTCTTTAGCACGTGGTGGCGGCGGCCAGCGCGTGGCGCTCAAAAAGGTGTCCGCTCGCAACTCACAACATTTCATGGTGGCAAGGATGGCTGGCGGCGAGCTCATGCCTTGCGGGGTGGCCGGATCCGGGCCCCTTGGGTCTAAATTCGACGTCCCCCATCCTGGATCCGGAGTCGCCTGGCCAGTGGCGACGACCAACGATCCACGTATGGCTCGCCATGGCAGCTTCCCCTCGCTGGAGGCCCAAGGCGTGCGCAGCCAGCGGCACGGGCAGTCGGCAGCGAGTTGCGGTTGCCAAGGCCCGGATCTGGCAAGAAGCCGACGTAGGCGGACGTGTGCAGCACCGGCGGCTAGATCCGCACAGTCGTGGCCTGCAGCAGTTCATGGCAGCCTAGATCTGCGAGGGTCCCGTCCATGGTGACCAATTCCGGGCCGCCCCCTTTGTCTTGGCCTCTTCAACGCGACGCCAACTCAATTCTGAAGTAGTGTCGTGGATGTTGTTGCGGTTGATACGGGGTCGTGATTCGCCTATCCTCTCCGAACGCACAGCTAGGTAAAAACCTTGTCCGATTGGCGTGCACAAGGGCCATAGTGAAACGACAAGTATGCTAGGTGAAACCATGTCCTGTTGGCGCGCGCAGGCCCCCGTGAAACGGCAAGTATGCTAGGTGAAAACCTTGTCCAGTTGACGTGTATAGCTAGGTAAAACCCCTGTCCGAAAGACGCCTATCCTTCATGGAGTGGTGCCGGGCACAAGGGCCACGTTGAAATGACAAGTATGCTGCTTGGTGGGTGGTGCAAGTTGACAACTGGTTGGCGTCTTTCGGTTTCATCTAGGATTACCTTTGCTGTTATTTTGTGTTGTTGTTTATGTCCTGTGTTGTGTGTTGTGTAATCTGCTCCTTCATGGCTCCTTCGACCTTCGTGGGTCAACTTGTGTATTAGGTGCTTTGCACCCCTTTCACCTATCGGGGAAAAGAAAAGGAAAACTAGCCACCAATGAGAAAAAAAAAAGGTGGAGTGGGTGAAGCAGAAGTCTCCTATTTATTTGAGGAGTGAGAGACTCTGATTTTAGGATTGAGAAAATTTTTTATAGTCCGTACTAATCTTGGACCACATGGACAATCTTTGTGTACCAGAGTACTAACATTACATCACAAACACAGGTCACCATACATTACACGCACGTACGCGAAGATCTGACTGAAACGACAGAGTTTACCGATGGAGCTGGGCCGGCCGTCAGGCCGGGCGGAACATGCACCCGATGAGGCAGCTAGCTTAGCGGCCCATCCCCTGCGCCGCCGGCGGGTACATGGCGTTGGCCGCCGCTGCCTTCTGGGCGTTGACGTCCCAGCCGAGGACGGGGTCGAAGCCACGGGCCTTGAGCTCCCTGTACTGCTGGCAGAGCGCGCATGGCTCGCAGCAAAAGTGGACGCAGCAGTCGCAGCAGGGCGTGTCCGGGAGGCCGAAGTGGGCGCGCATCTTGGAGCGGTACGTGCAGGAGTAGATCCAGTGGCAGCTTGTGAAGCAGGCCAGCACCGTGTAGATGGCCCCCGCGGCGCCGCACGACGTCGCGCCGCGGTCCACGATCTCCGCGATCCGCCCGAACGTGATGCACGGGCACCAGCACGTCAGGCAACCTAGATGTCAAGGAAACGAACGCACGAACAATTAGCTGCTGTGCGCTGGATAATAAAGGTGATGCCGTGATGGCGCGGTTGATGATGATGCTTACAGAGGCCGCAGTCGTCGAAGCAGTCGCAGAGGCCGGAGGACCACTTGCTGGCGGCGACATCGCCGGCGCCGTGGACGGGGCTGCTGGTGGGGATGCCGGTCACCGGCGGCGCCATCCCGACCACGGGCTCGCTGGATGCGGCGGCGGTGGGCTTGGCCGGATACATTATTGTTTCTTCTTCTTCTTTTTCACTTGTTGCACAGAGCACAGCCGCAGTGCTCTGGTACGTGCCTTGGGTCTCTCGTTGCACAGACCTCGGCGGGTGCTCTTAACATAGGCGGGGCTGGGATGGCTGGTCAATCCAATCCCAGGGCGCGTCGCGACGACTCGCGACCTGGCCCCGCTGGTTACGATCGTTGACCGACTTGCGATGGCGACGAGCGAGAGCGAGCGGCGACGGCGAGAGAGCGCGGGTCTTGGCTTTTCACGCGCGTTCCATTAATTTCCATGCGACCAAGCTGCCCAAGAGATAGTGTAGGAGTATACGTACGTACGTGAGTAGCAAAGATCGACTCCGCATTCTGCACCCAACTCTGCGGTTGCATTCGGGTGGGGCCCAACGCTTGGCCTACCACCACTTGTCACTTGTCACTTGTTCAACAGTGGCTGGTCCTTGTTTCTAGTATGCCCGGGTCAGTCAATGGCTCTACTCTGCAGATATTTTCTCTATTCTTTTTTTAAAAAATCTTACTACTAAAAGACACATACATTGGAGTAGTTCCTTTTCCAACAATGCAAGCTAGATGATGGAAATAATCAACAAAGGCACAAGTTGCTCATATTAATGATGGGTTTTGATGATTCTAAGAGCATCTCCAACAACTCCCTAAATCCACTTGGTAATCTATTTTTTAGCAAAAACACAAAAACACCTCTCCAACAGCTCCCTAAATCCACTTGGTATTTTTCCAACTTGAAAAAGAACCCCTCCGTGCACGTATCTATCCGCGCGCGTAGGCTGCGCGCATCGCCGATTTCGGCCCGCTCGCCCCGCTCGCCTCGCTCGCAGCAGTCTGCCTGTTCGCCCCGCTCGCCGGTACTGACTGCCACAGCCGCACGCACGTACTGCCGGTACTGCCACAGCCGCACGCACGTACTACCCGTGAAGCATCGGAACAAGGAAGCGGACGAAGGCCGCCTCCCGGAGGCCGCAACGCCGAGTTCCTTACAGCCGCCCAACAATTTGCCGTGGACGAGCACGGTAGAGTGCTCAATATTTTCATGGGAAATGCTCAAAAGTTTCGCTTTTTCGTTACGATCGCGTAGGATCAAACCTCACCCGATTTGGTGTAGCCGTTGTCGAGAAATCGCGAGTCAAAATTTTCATCCCGCTGGTCAACGTCGCGTTCTGGACTAATCCTATGATAGATTTTCTTTTGCGGACTTTTCTGAAAAAATACCAGACACAAAGAATTATATATATGTCCTTGGTTGATTTCGGGAAAGTTTATGGACTAAAGCTATGCAAAGTGGTCATCTCGGGATTCTGCAGTAGGAATAGGGAGTTGTTGGAGAAAGATCTTTTTTTCACTTGGAAAATAAAATACAAAGTTCTTTATAACGGATTTACAGTGAATTATTATGAGTTATTAAAGATGCTCTAAGATTCTCCCTGTCTCATAATAAAGGACAAGATGTGAGCATAGCGTAGCTTCCTGCTCGAGCTCATGGAAATTAAAGCAGTTTTTTGCGATCACGCCTAAGCTTGTTTTTCAACAGTTATAGGCTTATAGCCAATCAGTACTTTAGTAGAGCAATTTGAGTTATACTAATACAAGGCCAGTTAATTAGGTGGTTTTAGTTTTTTTTTTTAGAAGGAACATGTATTCATCGTAATGTCTTACACCGGCCCTTTTACAGACTGAACTCCAAAGAAAAGAAAAATTACATAGAAGTTTACAACTCCTATTCATCTTCCTCGAAGCCTTCAGAGATCCGCGTACCAATCGTCGTCAGGCACCAGAGCCAAACTCCACAGGGTGGAGGCCGCAGAGGAGGACTTACTTCTGGGCGAATCAACCGACGTTGCCTCCCAGGCGCATCGGCCAACTCCTGTACCCACGACGCATCCTTCGATTCCATCGCCGGCAACCCGAGCAGTGCTCAGGTTTCCACCAAACATGTTCCTCGAGATTAACAGGGTCAACAGCATCATCATCTGACGAAGACAACGATGCGCCGGCCCTCGACTCCAAGAGAGTTCTCCCCAGCCTCTCCGTTGACGTCGGAGTAGATCGCCATCGGAGAACGGAAGAGACTGGGAGAAATTATTCCTCTGCGCCGCCGCCGCTTCCGCATCGCCGGCGTCGCCAGGAAGACAAAGTCGCAAAGGAGCCACGCTCCTCCGACCAAACCTAACTCCGCCGCTGAACATCGACGGCGAGCAAACTCTAGACCTAGAACTCGATTAAGACCCTATGAAAAACAGGAAAACTGGAAAACGAGGCGGACCCCCGCTCCGCGTCACCGCCGACAGCGAGGCCGGAGGCGAGGGAACGGGGGCCGCAGCACGTTAACATCTCTATTCTCGTGAAAGGAATAAGTCACTCACTGTAAAGGGAGTTTAACATGAGTTTTTTTATATATATTACCTAGGATGGTAGGAGTAGTTCTGTACTCTATGACGAGCTACGCTTTTTTTGCAGGCGTGCAAGTGTAGCATCTTCGTTTCCTTTGATCTTGGTCCAATCTAAAAAGAAAAGAAGTCCACTTTTCATTCATGAACTTTAAAACCGGGCAAAACATAACCTTAATTTTGAAACCGTGCAAATTTCGTCCCTGGCCTAGTTATGGGTGGTTTAGAAAGCGGTTTTGTCTTTTTCTTTTTTGCTTATTTTTGCTAAATCTTTAAAAATCATAGTGAATCACATAAAAATCATAAAATAAAAAATCTATCTTTTTGAACTCCAATAAGTAGATCTATATAGTGAATATATAATATGCTATACTTTAAAAACAAAATTTTTGTTGTAGCTTTTGATCTATGCTTTTCTATAATTAATTAGAATAATTCATAACCACAATTTCTATTTTCCAATTGTGGTGAAATTTATATGGTGGACTAGTTATTATATGCTTGAGCTGGAGTAAAACTTTCATATCCATTAGATCATGTATAACTTAGTTATAGATTTATTTAGGTTTATGCTTATAAAATCTAAATAAATCTATACCTAAGTTATACATCATTTAATGAGTATGAAACTTTTATCATCATTCAAACATACAATAATTAATCCACTATACAAATTTTAACACAATAGGACCATAGAAATTATGGATATAAATTATTCAAATTAATTATATTTAGAGATTGTCCTACAACTGTCTAATTATATTTTATGTATATCAGAGTTTTTATAAGCACAACCCACTAGACAGTTGTAGGACAATCTCAAAACACAATCAATAACCTGATTTAATATTATTACCATTCTATATAATCATTTCCTACACAATCAGCTAGTACATGAACATCAAGCACTACGTACATGTGAAGATAAATAGTGGAGTTGCGACAGTCTAATCAAATTAGAATGATACGATACATAAAGGTACCAACAAGGATATATATATATATATATATATATATATATATATATATATATATACTACTACAACAAATACCATATCTACGTGCATGGCGCGCGCGCGCGGATTAATCAGTCGATTAATCGTGACTTGAATTGATGAATCATGCTGGCGCGGGCGCCGGAGCGCCGCCGCTGCCGATGGCGCGCTTGATGAGCACGTTCGCGACGCGCATGAGCGCCTCGAAGTCCTTGTTCTTGGCGATCAGGCCGTCCTTGACGGTCGTGTTCGGGGCGTGCTTGCAGCCCTCGTCGCAGGACCACGTGTCCTCCTCTGCCGTGTCCAGGTACTCCTTCACGTCGCGGAGCTTACCGTCGTCGAGGTTGCCTTCGCTGTCGTCCAGGTGGTCCAGCGCCTCCTCGATGTCCTCGGCGCACTCGTTCAGGCACTGCCACATGAGGTTGTCCTTGACCACGTTCAACTCGTCTCGCGCGTAGTCGCCCACCTCGCCGCCGGCGGTCGCCGTCGCGCGGAGCGCCGCCGTCGCCAGGTCCCGCGGGGTGGCCGCGCCCGCCTTGATGCTGTGGTCAGCCTGGAGCACGCGCAGGCACACGTCCGGAGAAGGCGTCGCCGCGCACGACGCCTTGAGGTCGACGCCGCCGCCAGCGGCGGCGGCGGCGCGCACGCCGAGGGATACGGAGAGGAACAGCGCGATGACCAAGGCCAGGAGGGAGCCGCAGTACCAGCTCATGGCCAACCTGGCCTCCATTGCCGTATTATTGATGGATGGGATAGGAACGGAGATGTGCTAGCTTGCTACTCAGGCGGGCCGGGCCGGTGGGCGGCGAGAAATAGCTAGCTAGAATGCACGGCTGGCATGCGGGCGCACGTATATATATGCGCGCAGTGGTTCCATGGACGCAGCCGCCGAGAAGGCCGCGCCACCGTCTCGTACGCACCTGAGGCCGGGAGCGTTTTGCGAGCTAACTGCATCTGATGACAAGGAATGCATCGGCCGGCCGCCCCATCGATCGGTTGTCTCCATGGCTCCATGCACGGACGGCCGGCATAGTAGTTTAGCTGGTAGCCGCCTATTCCCAACCCAATGTGTCATATCATCCATCCACATATATATTATCAGACAGTGAATGAAGTTTGTATCTTCTAGAGAGTTTGCGCTCGGTAAAAAAGAAAAAAAAAAACTGTTGCCCTGATGCGCGCATGAAAGCTGTACTTTTTTAAGTAAAGTTCACAGGAAGCTTTCAAATTAGCAGAGATGTCATCCCAATCCTTAAAATGCTATTTTGACTCTCTAAGCTTGGGTCCGAATGTCATCTCGGTTCCCAACCTTAGGAAACACCGTTTTCATAATCCTGGTCCCAACATTGACATGGAACGGCAGGCTCACGTTAGACCCATCTCTCGCCTACTACCACCTTGTACCGCAGTTTATTTATGAGAATCTCTTTATAGAATTGGCATAGAATCACTTTGTCAGGTACCAGGCATGGTGGGCCGTGATACATGGGCTTGGCTGCAGGCCTCGGCCCAGGTACCAAGAAGTCCAGACTATATTGGATCGGAAGCACGGCTCCAGAACGATGGAAGAACAGAGAACCCGAACTCGACTCGTCTTCTTCCTTCCGTCCGAGACCCTGAGCCTTGCTGTTCTTGCTTCCTGCCTATGATCCTTGCTATTCCTACCCTAAATTCCCTCTGATTCTCCAGTTATTGTATCAAGTGACCTTTGTATTCGAGATTTATAGATAAGGATCGTGACACACTTCCTTCTAGATTTAATCTAAAAGTTAGTCATGAAACTCTAACAAACAAAAATATCCTTTATATGAACAATATATTTGTATAGCCAGTGTTAACTTTGTTCTGACTACCGTGATAACCACATAATCTGGAGATGGGAACCCCTACGTGTCAAGATCTTCCTAAACGACAGACAGGAGGCAGCGGCACGACCTGGCCATGCACCGAAACAATGATTCTTATGTGTGATCAGGAACCGGAGACAATCGACCACATAATCACATTGTGCTCCATCTCCAAGCAAGTATGGTGGAACATCTTCTCTGGTCTTGGCGCCGATGATTTGCAGGCGTCCTCTGTCTTGGCTTGGTGAGCATAGGCGATGATGGAACTGTGACAAATGCAAGGGAGTCGACTCACTCTTCGTGTCAGTGGCCTGGGGGATTTGGGGTGGGGGGGGGGGGGGGGATTTGGCCTGGGTGATTAGTAGGTGGAACAATGAGTTTCATCGGTTGGGATCAGAGTGTACCAATACTAGTCTGGAGTATCCTATATGCAGTTGTCTTGCAGCTCACAGGCTTGATGTATTGCCACTTCCATGGCCACTAGTCCCATGTGAAGCTGATGCAAGTGTTACTCAGAGCTTCTGGATTCATCTAATATTGCATCTATTGGTTCAGTCAAAAGTTTTTTCTGAGATGTTGCTTCAACGAAATATTGGCATCAAGAAGCACAGTCCTATTCTTGGGCTGCAGTTTTCTCGCTGGCCATTCAGTAGTGATTGCCATTTCAGGATTCTCTGCTCAGTTGTTGTCCGCGGTACTTGGTTCGCAACTATGGAATGTTGTTGTGCAACTAATATGCTTGAGATGCTGCCACTGTCACTGTCAGTACAACTGGTTATCAGTACAACTATGCTTCCAGCGACTACTATTTCCTCAATATCAGTCACAGCTGCAATTGTTTCATGGAGCACAGCAAGCAGCTACATCTTAGAAATTGCAATGGGTCAGTCGTGTGCCGAGGCAATGCAGACCAACACAAGCCATTCTCCAGCAATTGATACTCCACTGTGGTGTTTCAACATTGATGCACATGATGTGTGCAAGATGACTGAGTTCTACAGAGCATTTGTGGAAATTTCAGTCAGGGACACTATGGTTTTATGGCCAGAATCAAAGTCGAAAGTAGATATGCTGGATGTTGGAGAACGAACAAGGCCAATGCCATGGCCTTCCTTCCAATTTAATCAAAATTCTTACTGCGGCCATCAAGAAGCATGTGTATGGGCACCAAATGAGAAGAGTGTTTACGGTGGACTCACACTGAAAGCTACAGCTTTGCAAGTGAGGCTCACTAGTGCTGACATCTATGAAGGAGTTGACAGAACAGCAGCTAGCAGCTTGCAGTGTCACATGTTCATTTTGATGGGAGGATTGATAAGCATTTTTGGACAATATGTTGCATGCTCTCAGATTACAGAATGGTTTGTTCAAAATGCATCAATTGAGCATGTTCAGAATATACAGCATGTCCACTTGCTATTTCATTGGGCTGGGCGCAACAAGCAATATTGCATTCTCATTGTTCACTTCCTTATACTTCTTCGGACATTTGATGAGAAGTTGTCACTAGGAGAGGAGCACCACTACTAGTATGGATACCTTAGGCTAAATTTTCTGGAGTAAGAGAAATGTATTTCCTCTTCAGGGCTGGAGTTGGTTTATTACCTAGCAGTGTTCAGATGATGCAGTGGTGTCGCTGGTCGTGGTGCCGTCTTACAGCATGCTTTTCTGACTTTGATGATGGACTAGGCAATTTCACTTGGGACTTGGCAGTATGGACTGACAGCAACAGTTGCAATGACTTGTTGACTGATTTGGAGAAAGTACAGTGGAAGCCTCCTTGGTTGTCTATGCAACAGAGTTATGCTCACCACATATCGCAGATGATGCATACGGCTGCAACCATCAAGTTCATGGGCAGTTTGTTTTACAGTGTGGAGAAGTTACAAGCTCCTTGGGACCCCGGTGGCTTCAAGAGCGGCTTGAGGGCAAGCCGCATTTTAAGCGGAGGGGAATGTCAGGTACTAGGCATGGTGGGCCGTGATACATGGGCTTGGCTGCAGGCCTCGGCCCAGGTACCAGGAAGTCCAGACTATATTGGATCGGAAGCACGGCTCCAGAACGATGGAAGAACAGAGAACCCGAACTCGACTCGTCTTCTTCCTTCCGTTCGAGACCCTAAGCCTTGCTGTTCTTGCTTCCTGCCTATGATCCTTGCTATTCCTACCCTAAATTCCCTCTGATTCTCCAGTTATTGTATCAGTGACCTTTGTATTCGAGATTAATAGACAAGGATGGTGACACACTTCCTTCTAGATTTAATCTAAAAGTTAGTCAGGAAACTCTAACGAACAAAAATATCCTTTATATGAATAATATATTTGTATAGCCAGTGTTAACTTTGTTCTGACTACCGTGATAACCACATAATCTGGAGATGGGAACCCCTACATGTCAAGATCTTCCTAAACAACAGACATGAGGCAGCAGCACGACCTGGCCATGCACCGAAACAATGATTCTTATGTGTGATCAGGAACCGGAGACAATCGACCACATAATCACGTTGTGCTCCATCTCCAAGCAAGTATGGTGGAACATCCTCTCTGGTCTTGGCGCCGGTGATTTGCAGGCGTCCTCTGTCTTGGCTTGGTGAGCATAGGCGATGATGGAACTGTGACAAATGCAAGGGAGTCGACTCACTCTTCGTGTCGGTGGCCTGGGGGATTGGGGGGGGGGGGGGGGGGGGTGGGGGGGGGGTATCAGAATGTTGGATGCTTTCGCAAATCCTTGGCAACAGTCACACACAACTCCTAGGCGTCATTTGGCATCATGCCGGCCTAAATGGATCATAGCAGGGGCGTGGAATATTTGGTTGTCTAGTGTATGAGTAATAGTCTTTGTAAAAGCATCTCCAAGAGTTTGCCAAAAGCATTGCTATCTTTGGTTTTTTGGCAAAACAAGAAAAAACATTGCTCCAATAGTTTGGCATTTGGCTTGCCAAAATTTGGCAACTTGCCATCCAGTGGCTCTTTACGTGCAAATATGCGCGCAGAAGACGAGTTGCCATCGCGCCAACTGCCGGCCCCGCCTCCTCTCGCGCGCAGAGATGGAAGTTTCGTGGCCGTTGCGGAGGGGAGAGAAGGAGAAGGGCACTGGGCAGCGGCCTGCTTGCCGGGCTCGCCCGCCATGGACGCAGCTTCGCTCCGTCGCGCGCCGCACCCTCATCCTCCATGGACGGCAGCGCAGTGGAGGTCGCGCCGCCGGCCAGGAGAGGCAGTCCGTCCTAGCCGTCGTCGCATGCCAAGGAGCGGGGTCGGACCGGCCCACCGCGGCCGAGGAGGAGGGGAAGCCGGCCGGGAGGGGTGGATCCACGACCCACGCCCCCGGAAACGGCCGTCCGCGGCCCACCCCGGCGCCGGAACGCCATGCCCGGCGACCAACCCCGCCGCCACACGCCGAGGAGGGGGGACGAGGTCAGCGCAGCCGAATCGGCCGGATCCAGCCCGCGGGGGTGCGGATCTGGCCGGCCAGCGCCGGCGCTCGCCGGAGAAGCGGGGGAAAGGCCGCCGGAGGAGGAGGGGGGGGGGCGACGGGGCTCGGGGACGGGAGCTCGGGGAGACGACGCGGGAGGGGGGTGTAGTTGGATTAGTTCCTGTGTGGACCTCTTTTTTTTAATTTGGCAACCCAGTTTGGCAAACCATTGGAGAATGTCCTTTATTTCACTTGCTATATCTTTTAGCAACTTGCCAAATCACAAGATTTGGCAAGCAATTTTTACCAAACTGTTGGAAAATGCTCTAACGGTACGCTAGGGGGAATGAACACATTGTACACCTAATGTCCCAACTAGCGCGGCGGCAGCAAGGCGCGTCGTTGTATCATCCAACTTTTCTTGACCATAATACGGTGCAAACCTTTTTTGCATTCGAGAAAAAACTTTGCTCTGACAAAAATAGTAGAAAAATCCCCCTCCATCCTTATTCCTTAACAAGAATACTGTCACTCTAGACTGAGGGGGTGTAACCTTGCTAAACATGTTAACGGATACATTCAATGCTAGCCACTCCATATCCGTTACAATAACATTTGTTTTAATATTAATATAGGGGAAAATAGTACTGTGTCGTATACAAGAAATGCAACAACGATAGTATATAACAGCTCAGATTAAACATGCGCCGATCCGATGCAGCACGCTGCACGCATATGTACGTCTTCTCAGGTGGCCGCGGCACCATTACGAGAAGCATCGGTGAGGGACATGGCGATGGAGCACATCCTGCCGAGGTCACCGATCTTGTCGACGATCTGAATCTCGCCGCCGCCCTCCACCTTCTGGCAGTCTTTCATGCACGTGTCGCCGTCGATCTTGGCCGCCGAGAGCCACGTGTTGACGGCGCCCGCGTCGGCCTTGGCCTCCTCCACCGCCACCTTGGACCGCTGCAGGTCGGCCAGCGCCCCCTGGAACTTGGCTAGGCACTCGTTCAGGCACACCGGCGGCATGCCCCCCGGCGTGTTCTCCAGGCCCTTGACGAACGCCACCGTCTCCGTGCCCACCTGCGCCGCAAGCGACAGCGACAGCTCCGACAGCCCTGTCAGGCCGCCCTGCTCGGCCTGCGCCTTCTCCTCCGGCTTCGCGTTCGACAGCGACTTCATGCACAGCTCCGGGTACTTAGTGTGCAGCTTGCACGCTTCGTCCACGGTGATGGCGGCGGCGCGCCGGAGGGAGACCGAGACGACGGCGAGGACGACGATGAGGACGCGAAGGGTGGAAGCCATGTTGACGATCCGCGCGAGCGATGGCGATGGCATACAGCAGGAAACGCGAAATCCTTGTCTCACGGAGAGGGCTGGACCATTAATTAATTCCATTTGAGAGGTGTTCTTCTCTTGTAGCGTGAGGCCAGGGAGGTTTCCGTTTGCAGCAGCTGCATGCATGCAAGTCCGAGCGTACGGACGACGTCCACGGCGAAAGGTCAACGCAAACGGTTTCAATCGGTTGACCGGCTAAATTTACTCGGTTGGTGCTACGGTGTGGTGGCTTTGTTCGGCTCTAGTTTACTGTTGGAAGAAACTACTTTCGTTCCAAAATAAGTGTTGTTTTAGGTTTTCACGACACAAATTTGACTCGATTTATAAAAAATCATGCAATATTTATATTTTTAAATAAATTTGTTAAAAAACTAGACGTAAAGATCTTTCCGATAATACTAATTACTTAACATAAATATTTATATATTTTAATATATAATTGCAGTTATTTATTTCTCGGGAAGCGAGAACGACATTTATTTTGTAACGGAGAGAGTAGACGTGAATGACTTCAACTTCAAATAAAGACATACTAGATGAGGGTCCCGCTATGGCTTCCAATAGCTTATTGAAAGCTTCAGCCAACTAGTCACCCACCCAACCAGTCAGCCATCCACCCACATGCAAGTGCTGACGCGCACAGGTGCTGACTCAGCAGACTGGACGCGTACAAACCAGTGTTTGAGTGCATATAAACCTCTCTGCGAGCTGGTTGTTCCACTTGACAGGCTGACGCGGGCTGACTCAGGCTGACACATGTTGACATGTACGAATCCACTCGAATTTCTTACGTTTTTTGGCGATAATTCCTCAACGAAACATCCGATTTGAAAACGATTTTCACCATTGTACTCCTGACATTTTTGCGCACAATTCAAGATCCATTGTGAATATATTTTTTAAATTATTTTGAAATTCATTAATTTAAAATTTGAATCATGGCTTGTGACAGTTGGTTGCATATAGCCACTACTCAAGATGCGTATAGAAGTTTTTGGATGGCTCATTGGATGTACATAATCACAAGTAAAAATGCATACATATTTCAAATTTATGATAGCCTTCTTCAAAATTTGAAATTTGAATTATGACTCGTGTTGGACGATAGTATGCATATAACACTAGTCAAAATATGCATACAAAGTACTTTGCACCAACATTACATATTTTCCAATAATGCATATAAGTGTGCTCCAACAATGTATACAAACTTGTTTTGAAATTTGAATTCAATTCGAATGGGGACTACAGAAATATCTAGAAACGCTACAGCATAATACACGCATAAATTTGTTTAGAAGCATACAAGTAATCGTTCCAACAAAATATGAATACAAGTGTTAAGTGTTCCCCAACAATGTATACAAACAACTTTGAATTTGACATTTGAATTAGAAACCTATTAAACTACGCATATCACGGTTTTTCTCCATGCATCTAAACCTATCCTTGCAGTCGCAGGCCGCTCGGCCACACCCAAGCAATACCCATCCTTGCAATCGCCATCATACAAGGACTCTTTATTTCCTACAAAATAAGCATATAATCAAATCAGATATGCATACAAAGCATTTCGATCCCAGTTTCACCGTGCATATAAACATGCATACAAAACTATTTCACCCACATATAAACAGGAATTAAAGTTCCACCATGCATATAGTAGAATCTGTAATACGACCATGCATATTAACCCAAGGAGAAGAAAAAAATTACTCACCTCCGTCCCATTAGCAGGCGCAGCCTGCTGTTCACCGTGCCACCAAGAGCCTGCATATAAGACAACTTAATTATGAGTATAAACATTTTATGCATGATGTCAATCAGAAAATCAATTTCTAGATAAAAATGAAGCATAAAAATCAATTTCTGCATAGTGAATCTAAAATTTCCCGATTGGTGCCTAATCACTCGAGCCTCCCGCCTAATCAATCCAAAATTACTAGGATTGTATGCACAGTTTCACAAAAAAATCAGATGAGTCTGAGAGTGCTTTGTATGGACAGTTTTCATAGATGGACAACAATGCATATAAACCACTTTCAAGCGTGCATACAATTTCACCTTGCATACAATACAATTTCACCTTGCACACAAACCGCCGTCAGTCCTGCATACAAACCCCGATGCAAATAAACCACGATGCATATAACCTTGCATACAAACCGCCGTCAAACCTGCATTTGCAGTCACAGTCCGATCGCCCACCTCGACACAGCTGCCAACCTTCTAGTCGTCGTCATTCGAGCATTTTCACTTCTTACAACACGAACCTACAGCCAAAAACAGATATGCATACAGACTGTTAACACAAAGTATACAAAAATGACAAGCATGTTAAATTTGTCTAACAGTGTATACAGAGGTCACATAATGCATGTCAAACGTGTCCAACAGTGTATACAGAGCTCCCATAATGCATGTCAAATGTGTCCAACAGTGTATACATAGTTCTTTTGAATTTAAAATTCAAATTCAATTTAGGTAGATACCTATGGAACTATGCATTCACATTTTTAACATAGAAAAGTGTGCTTTGACAATGCATAAAGAAAGTGTATCCAGTGTATTGCAACAATTTTTTCTAATAATGCATATGTTTCAACAATATATAAGAAGACATGAATAGCTAACAATGTGCAAGATTCATTTAAGGATTAATTTCCAGAGCATAAATATGTGCATATAAACAATCAACAGCAGTGCATATATATAATCTTACACATGAAGCGGGGACAAAGTTTTTATGCATAATAACCAATCCATGCATAGAAACCTATCCCAAATATCTATGAAAAACTAATACTGATCTCCATATACGAAAGTTTGGTATCTCTGCATATAAATCAGCCCCTGCCCCCCATTTTTTTATCTCTTAATTTCAGCATGCATATAAACATGCAGACAATATTTCCGCCCTCGGTTTAACGATGCATATAAATATGCCTAGAAACATGCATACAAACATTCTTGTAACAATGGAAACAACAGCACGAAGGCTGGGCAGACGAACTCCGGCAAGATGGCGCTGCTGTTCGGCAGGGTAGAAGGAGATGGGAGTCCAGGCAGTCCTGTACAGTTAAGGAATTCGGCACGAAGGCCAGCTGTCAAGCAAGATCGGCGATATAAAATGCATAGAAACATGCATACAAACACGATCTTGAAGAAGCTGCATTCGAAAACACGTACTTGTGCATACGAACCACGTCGCATAGCTGCTGAACAGAGGAAAGGGTGTCGTTGTCGTCGACGAAGGGGAGCCGCAACCGCAGCCTGATCTGCAGATACAGGCCGACCTCGCTAGGTCACAGCCTCCCATCCTGTTCCCCGCTGAGCTACCAACACCGCTGCATACGAGGAGACGCATAAAAATTTGAGACCAAATGCATACAGACCTTGCTTCCCCCAGCAGACGATGCACACAAACCTTGCAGGACGATGCGTAGAGGTCTCGGCCAATGGTACGGGGAGCAGCATGCCGCTGAGCGCGGTGGAGAGCCGCCGGGCGCCGTGGAGGTAGGGGATGTCGCCGGTGGCCGAGCTGTGCGCGACGTGGAGCTGCAACCGGCCGACTGCTGCACCTCCTGGAGCAGGACCCGTTGGCATAGAGGTCCCGTCGCAGGGAGGAGGGCCGGGCTGCTAGGGGACGAAGCCGTCGCCCGTCGGGGAGCGGCTAGGCTGCGCGGACGGGTAGGGGTGGGAGACAGGCCTGCTCCCCTCGCACGTGCGCCCGTGTCGCGCGCGGCGGCGTGCTCGAGCCCCACTACGGATCTGGGAGGACGGCCCACGACGAGGCAGATCGGGGAGGGGCGGACGGGGATGCAGCCAGGGCACGCCACTCGAGATCCCCTCTGCGCCTCGCGCCGCCGGGATCTGCCACGTCGTGGCTGGTCGGGGTAGGGGTGTGGACGCGTCGCGCCGCCGGGAGAGCCGCTCCTGGGCGCCGTCCGCGCACCAGCCGTCATTCGCGCGCCGCCGCTGCGCGCCAGCAGCAAGCACGCCCGCGCGCCCCTGGCCCGCGACCCGGAGAGAGGATGAGGGTCCTCGCTGCGCCATCGCGGGAGGAGAGCCCGTGAGACATCCAACGCTGCCTGCAGGGGAGAGCCGCCGTCGGTGCGTCGCGGATCCGCCCATCCGAGTGACCCAAGCATCGATGGTCGCGTCACGGGGCGAGGAGGCCGCGGAACGGCGGCCGCCGCCGCGGGTCGGAGCCGGGGACGCGCGTTCCAGGGAGGGGCGGAGCCGAAGAGGCGTGGTCTGGGGTGGGGGAGGGGCCTCGTCGCGCCGCCGCTGGAACAGGAGAGGTGAGGCGTCGCCGGCGCGGGGCCGCTGCTTGGGTGGGAGCGCCGGGCCCGCTGCTAGGGTGAGGCGTCGCCGGCGCGGAAAGCCTCGCTGCAGCTCGCCGGTGCTCGCGTAGGGGCGGCGGAGTGCCGCGGCGTGAGGAGGGCACGGGACCGCCACCACCGTCGCGGGTCGGGGCCTGCACGGGTCGGGGAGCGGGGTAGCGGCGGCTGGACGGGATGAATGGGTGGGCCGACAGGTGGGGATTAGGGTTTGTACTAGTGTTTATATATGGCCTAGAAATGTTGGGCCTGGATGGGCCGGCCGGTGGACTAGCGGGTTGCTGGTTTGGTGGAACCAGGTTGGTACGGTTTTGGCTGGGGCTTCTTCTATGTTATTGGAAGCCCATGGATCCCTATAGTAATACTATACTAGATGATATGTATATATATCCAAGCATAAATGCTGAATTTTTATTCTAGATTTACTTTATTTTTCATTATGCATGTATTTATTTTTAAGGATCTGATTTTACCTTAGGGTAAGAAGTCCATTGGCAAATTTGCGGATGTCTTCCATGGATTGGTTCCTTAAATTCTGAATATTTTTTATTTCCATAGAAAAAAAATCTGAATACTTATACCTCGATTATGAAACTTAGCTATTTTTAGTTGAATCTTGGGTTTGGACTAGATTCAGATTCTATAGTTTTGTATTCCATACAAAATTGTTTTTTTTTTACTTTAGAGCATCTCCAACAACTCACTATAATTCACTTGGTATATCTTGTGTTATAGCAACTTGGTATTTTATTTCCCAATTCCTTATTCCACTTGGTAATTCCCGTAGTGACCACTTTACAGATTAGTCCTTGAACTTTTTCGAAATCAACCAAGGACGTATCTATAACTCTCTGTGTCTAGTACTTTTTCAGAAAAAGGACGGAAAAGAAAATCTATCATAGATTAAGTCCCTGCAGGTGCAGCGGTGCGGCGGGGCGGCCGTGCGGCGGCGCGCGGCCGGCGGCGAGGACGACGGGGACGGGTGTAGGATCTCTGGAAGAGTAAAACGGCCTAGAGGGGGGGTGAATAGGCCTGCAACAAAATTTCTTCGAACTGTTGTCAGTCCAGAGGGCGCGGCACTGCCGCGCTGTACCCGCGGCACTGCCGCGCTATGCAGACAGAAACAGAACAGAGTGTAATTCAAAATCTGTGCATAAACAAGTTTACCAATCGACTTTCCAAGCTTCCTATACCTGCAGGGATTACAAATCGAGATCCAAACACAGCCCAACAGGTGGGAGGAAGTAGATCGACCTCAAACCCTAGAAAACACCTCAACAACAAGTATGAATATGAAAACCAAACAGCACAAGGTGACACAAGTATTTAACCCGTGGTTCAGCTCGCCACCAAGGCTGGCCTACGTCCACGTTGTTGAGGGAGTCCACAGACTCAAGCTTACCACTAAGGCTAGCTTACTCCTCGGTCTCAAGTCAAGAGAGTGAACACTTGAGATGAGGGGTGATTTCTTAGTATTGGGGTGAGGTTACAAACCTCCCTAGGCAGCCACACGAGTTGGCAGCTCTAGGGCGACGCCTAGCCGGCTAGGAGCAAAGCTCCAAGAGTAATAAACCCTAGGGCGCCGGCCAAACGTGCACCAAATGCTCTTTTGACAGTGGGAATCAGTGGATCCACTCTCCAATCGAAGTTTGCTGCCCTTTTGCTCAAGAATCCGTGGTGGATTTGATGGGAATGAGTTAGGAGCTTGAGGGGAGCAATGGAGGGTGAGAGAGAGAGAGCTTCTGGTGTTCTTCCAACGGATATGTCGCGAGGTAGACGAAGAGGTAAGTGATGTGGCCGACAGATGGGTATAAATACCCCTGGGTCCCAACGGTCACTTATAGGCGCGGCACTGCCGTGCCCCCCAAACAAGCAAGAAGATATTGAGTTGTTGGTGGCTGTTTTGGTAGCTAGATGAGGTTGGTGTTTTAAGGATTGAGCATTTGGTAACACTTTTGACTAACAACCTTAGGATCCCTCTTGATAGTACGGCTTTTCCTAAACTCAAATTCAAACCGAAAATGAATTTAAACCTTCTTTGAATTCGGCAAAGCCTCCTTTTAGAAACGGGGACCCCTCCAACCTGTACGTCAATCTTCCGTGTTTCAATGCCTGCTTGTCATCTCAATAAGTCTCATTAGTTCCCTAATTTGGTGGTCATCAACGCCAAAACCCACATTAGGGCTTGATTGCACTTACAGTCTCCCCCTTTTTGGTGATTGATGACAACCTAATTAGAGCTCACAAAAGATATCAAATAAACTGAGACTTTTCGAGATATGAATGTAGGGCCTCCCCCTAAATATGTGAATAGGATTTGAATTCCTAGAATTGGTATAAGAAACCAATATTCACATTTTAGGAAAGAGAAGGAAGGGAAGCCTCCCCCTACATTCATGCCTCCTGTGGGGTGCTAGAAAGAAGTGTCATAAGTATAAGACATGATGCGTATGACAGATCAAATTCACAACAGAGATACTTGCTGTCAGCAGGGCGCGGCACTGCCGCGCCTGAGAGCGCGGCACTGCCGCACTAGCCAGGACAGCAAGTGGCCAGCAAGCACCACACAGTGAGTTGGAGCAAATAACGACAAGCTATCTTAAGTACACACAAAATACATGTCCATATCCAACATAAAGAGAGTCATAAAGGTAGCATTATTACACAAAATAGTTTTGAACTACACTCAACTCACAAACTAGAGAAACTACTCTCACACTCAAGCTCAAACTAGCTAATGGGATAGGACATGCTGCTGCAGCTGAGCTGAATAGCATCACCACCAAGACTCAAAAAAGTTGGACCCCTCTAATTTTCTCCCCCTTTGTCACCAAGCATCAAAAAGGGAGAAAAGAAGCAGAATGATCACTCCTCATCATCACTGTCAATACGAGCACGACCCTGGCGGTGAGTGTGTGAAGTGAAGCGTGGAGGTCTCGGCCGAAGTAGAAGGAGCTGCTGCAGGATTAGGATCATGAGCTGCCTTGCGCCTCCTTTGAAAAACTCTCTCAGCTCACTGCTCCTCATGAATATCATCATCACTGTCATCCTCATCGATCGCCGCTCGATCAAGGCGCAACCTGCTCCTCATCCTCCTCATTCTCCTCGAGATGACTCAGTGAAATGCGGTGAATCTGGAATAGGTGGAGGAGAAGGTACTGGAGAAAGTGGTGGAAGTCCCTGCTGCTCTCTCACAAGCTGAATGGCCTCTCTGCTCTGCAGGCTGTCCTTGTAGGCTCTCTGGGAAGCATAAGTGCAATGAGACATCATTGACTTCAAATAGGATCCAAGCTTCTTCCACCTAGAGGACTTCTTCCTGTGCCTATAGCTGCTGGAGGGACGAACTGGGCTATCCTCAGGAGTGTCATGGTGGCTACCCTCTTCTTCTTCTTCATCACTTTCCTCAACTACAGCTGCACCTGCCCCCTTATCGTCAGCGGAAGTCTTCTTAGGAGTATAGGGTGTGTGAGTGCAGTCCTTGGGAAAGTGCTTGCCTGTCACTCTCTCAATCATATACATCAAGTAAGGAGCATATGGCAAGTTCCTTCTTCCATCATCCATGGCAGTGGCTAACTCAACCCACATGAATCTAGGCACATTGAATCTTCTGCCTCTGGGGAACCGAGCAAGCACATCTCTCACATAGTCATTCAAATCTGATGCTGCTCCATCCTTTGGATTGATGGTGTTTCTGATAATGTTGTTCACCACATAATATATTCCAATTAGCTCATTCCTCTTGCCAACATTCTGGCTATCAGGATTCTTCCATACATGCCTAAGCTCATCTGCATGTGCATCAATAGGGTCTCTCTGAGAATGGATCCTGTCATAGCCTCTGTGCTGCTCTCCAAAACCAAGGATCTGACAGAAGGTGACAAAGTCAACTCGATAGTGCATAGGTCCTGTCATCCAATGAACTACATCTGCCTCCTGATCCCAAAAGTAAGTGGCATGAAACTGAGCAAGCACCTCCCTGTTCCAGTCATACCTGAAGGCCATGATGTCCTTCATCTCAAATCTCTCACAGATCTTTATAGCTGCATTGAATTCAGGCTTCTTCTAATCTTTCACCTTGTCCCACTCAATATAACCCATATTGCTGATTTTCCTTCTCATGCACACAGAGCGATAGAAGTTGGAATGAAAGACATTCCAAAATCTGTAATCAATGCCACTGGCCTGCCTCTGCTCATAGGGATTTCTCTCTCTTTCAGCCTCAACCATCTTGTATTTCTTGAAGTAATCGAACACTTGATGAGGTTGAGTATCTTCAGGTGCATGCATCTCATAGCTATCTGTCTCATTTATGATATAACTGTCATCAAACTCTCCAATGTGCTCAGGTGTACCTTGCTGTCCAGCTGGAGGAATGGTATAACCTTCTCTAATTCTCATCTCCTCATCTCTGATCTGCTGCTCCCTTTCTTCTCTTGTCAAATTGGCTGCATGAGAAGATGAAGTTCCTGCACCTTTGCCTCTGCGAGGTGGCTGCTTAGCAAGAGCAGCACCCTTCCTTTTTCCTTGATTTCCACCTCCTTGATCCATCTATGCAATCAAATGAGTCGTGTAAGAAACTATAGAGAAACAGAGGATTAGGTGAATAACAGTGTTAGTTGAAGGAGTAACTTGATATATGATGCAGTGAGCAGGACAGTCAGCGCTGCAGCAGGGGTGCGGCACTGCCGCGCCTACAGAAGCTCACAAAATCATATATCATTTTACTCTTTCAACTACTTCTGTGATCCAACTTGTCCTAAATATCTCCATTATTTCAGTAACACAACAAATAAGATAGAGTGATTTCTTGACTATGGATTCTTTAGAAAAAATAGAATGAGGTTTTGGAGTTAGGTATCAATGTTTGATTCTCAACTTCTTCAATGCTTTCAGAGATAGAGAGAGCTGCAGATCTGCAGTTGCCAAATGCACAATGCACTTAGGCCACGGCACTGC
Organism: Themeda triandra; assembly: GCA_018135685.1. Classification (NCBI taxonomy): domain Eukaryota; kingdom Viridiplantae; phylum Streptophyta; class Magnoliopsida; order Poales; family Poaceae; genus Themeda; species Themeda triandra. Next base: position 331,950 of record JAENPR010000492.1, on the reverse strand, counting down.
CGTGGGACAACCTTCTCTCCATCAAGAAAACTCCAAATCCATTGATAGCAGCGATCAATTCCTATCCCCTATCCTTCATCCTTACCCTAGACACATGAATCCATAGCCCAAGCATCACCATTGCATAGATCGGGTTGGTTAGGGTTTACCTTGCCACGTGGAATGGAGAGGGAAGAAGTGAAGGGGTTCGCCCAACCCCTGGCCGGTGGCTCTCCCGCGCGAGTGGAGAGTCCCTGCCCAAGCCCGGAACTACCGCGAGGGGCAGTGGCGGTGCCGGCGACCTCCCCCGGTCGCCTTCGCGAGAAAGAGAAGGAGGAGCACCTCCGGGCGACGGAAAAGAAGGAAGGAAGGGAAGAGAAGGTCCGGGGGCCGAAGGGATAGAATAGAAAAGAAAATGGGGCCCACCGGTTGAGTTGCGGGCCGGTCGAAAGCCCGGACCGCGGCACCGCCGCACCCAGGCGCGGCAACTGCCGATCAAGGGCGGGCAACAGAGAGTTACTTGCTTAACCCCTTTATAAATTCCTCTATATTAGATATGGACACATATTGTTGTAGAATTATGGCCGATACAAATCATCAATACAAACTATGGCCATGATTTTACAAACGAGATTTTGAAATCATTTTGAAAGACATAAATGTAACTTTGCAGATTTTGACCTAGCATACTAGTGTATCAATCAGAGGCATGCTAGTTTTCAAACCACATTGCTTTGGAATCAAGGATATTTAGTTCACCACGCACTCACGTAACCTTGACTCGTCAAGAGGTTTAGTGAAGATATCGGCTAGTTGTTTTTCGGTGCTCACATAGCGAAGTTCGATATCTCCTTTGGTTTCGTGGTCTCTCAAGAAATGATGTCGGATGTCTATGTGCTTGGTCCTTGAGTGGTTTACAGGATTGTTTGCAAGCTTTATGGCACTCTCATTGTCACACAAAAGTGGGATTTTGGTGAATCGACATCCGAAATCAAGAAGGGTTTGCTTCATCCAAAGTAGTTGAGCACAACAAGCGCCGGCTGCAACATACTCGGCCTCGAGTGTGGAAAGGGATACACAATTTTGCTTTTAGAGCTCCAAGACACTAGGGACCGTCCAAGAAATTGACATGTCCCCGAAGTGCTTTTTCTTTCTACTTTGCAACCGGCATAATCGAATGCGAATAGCCAAGTAGAGTGAACTTGGAGCCCTTGGGATACCACAAGCCAAGGTTAGGTGTGTGAACTAGATATCTCAAGATCCTTTTAACAGCCGTTAAATGGCACTCTTTCGGGTCAGCTTGAAATCTAGCACACATGCACACACTAAGCATAATATCTGGCCTAGATGCACAAAGGTAGAGCAAGGATCCAATCATGGAGCGATATACCTTTATGTCTACAGATTTTCCTTTTGAATCAAGCTCAAGATGTCCATTAGATGCCATGGGAGTATTGATAGGCTTGGCCTTATCCATGTCAAACTTCTTCAAAATATCATGGGTGTACTTGGTTTGACTTAGGAAAGCCCCTTCCTTTAATTGCTTGATTTGAAACCCGAGGAAGAACTTCAGCTCACCCATCATGGACATCTCAAACTTTTGTGTCATAGTCCTACTAAACTCTTCAACATACACATGGTTAGTACTACCAAATATTATGTCATCGACATATATTTGGCACACAAAGATATCATTTCCAACTTTATGAGTGAAGAGAGTAGGATCAGCTTTGCCTATTTCAAAACCTTGTTTGAGCAAGAATTCCTTAAGGCATTCATACCATGCTCTAGGAGCTTGTTTCAGCCCGTAGAGCGCCTTTCGGAGTTTATAGACATGATGTGGGAACTTGGGATCTTCAAAACCCGGTGGCTGCTTGACATACACTTCTTCTTGTATAGGACCATTGAGGAAAGCACTTTTGACATCCATTTGATGTAGCTTGAAGTCATGATGGGCAGCAAAGGCTAAAAGCATTTGAATTGCTTCAAGCCTTGCCACCGGTGCAAAGGTTTCCTCAAAGTCCAAGCCTTCAACTTGTGTGAAGCCTTGAGCCACCAATCTTGCCTTGTTCCTTGTCACAACTCCATTTTCATCTTGCTTGTTGCGGAAGACCCATTTGGTACCAATGATGTTTGTGTTGGGTCTTTCCACCAAAGTCCACACTTGGTTTCTTTCAAAGTTGTTGAGCTCTTCTTGCATGGCCATGACCCAATCCGGATCACAAAGTGCTTCCTTTACCTTGAGAGGCTCCAAAGAGGAAACAAACGAATAAAATTGGCAAAAATTGACCAAGTGAGAACGAGTTGTTACCCTTCTTTTGATACTCCCAAGGATGTTATCAACGGGATGATCACATTGAATAGTTTGCCTTAGCCTTGGATGCTCAATACTTTCATCTTCATTATCTTCAGTTCTTGCTCAAGTATGGGCTCCAGGTTGAGCCCTTGAACTGGTGAAGTAGGAGTTGGAGGAGCTGCTGCTGAGGTGGAGGGTGCGGCACTGCCGCACCTAGGCGCGGCACTGCCGCACTGCTGATCTCCAGCAGGTGAGTGCTGCACCTTCTTACAGAGTTTGTCAGTGGAAATTGGTGCAACAGCAGCTTGGGGACCCTCATCATCTGACCCTTGTTCTTCTTGTGGTCTTACATCACCAATGGCCATTTGCTTGATTGCCTTACAAGGTGGGTCCTCCTTTCCTACAACACTTGAATCAATTTGCTCTACTTGAGAGCCGTTAGATTCATCAAATGTCACATCTACCGTGACCTCAGTTCTACCCAAGGTTTTGTTGAAGACACGGTAGGCATGCTCATTTGATCCATAACCAATAAGAATTCCTTCATCTACCTTAGATGCAAACTTAGAGGTTTTGGGCCTTTTACTAAGTATGAAACTCTTGCACCCAAAAACTCTAAAGTAAGACACCTTTGGTTTGTTACCGGTGAGAATCTCATACGAAGTCTTGTTGAGCTTCTTGTGTAGGTAGAGACGATTGATGGCATGGCAAGCGGTCTTGACGTCGTCAACCCAAAATAAATCCGAAGTCTTGTACTCATCAAGCATTGTTCTTGCCATGTCAATGAGTGTTCTATTCTTCCTCTCTACTACACCATTCTGCTGGGGGTGTATGGTGCTGAAAATTCATGCTTGATGCCTTCATCTTCAAGGAACTCTTCAACTTGAGTATTCTTGAACTCGGTCCCATTATCGCTTCTTATTTTCTTGATTTGGAGACCAAATTCTCTTTGTGCCCTCCTAACAAAGGTCTTCACCTTGTCCTGTACCTGGCACTTATCATAGACAAAGAATACCCAAGTGAAGCGAGAGTAATCATCAACAATAACCAAACCATACTTATCACCCCCTAGGCTGAGGTAGGCAACCGGTCCAAAGAGATCCATATGAATCAACTCCAACGGTTGAGTGGTGGTCATGATGCTCTTTGCTGGGTGAGGTACACCTACTTGCTTTCCTTGGCATGAGCCGCATATCTGTCTTTTTCAAATTGAACATTTGTTAGTCCTAGGATATGGTTGTCTTTTTGGAGTTTGGCCAAGTTCCTCATCCCAACATGAGCTAGTCGGCGATGCCATAACCAACCCATGCTGGATTTTGCCACTAAACAGGTCTCAAGCTTAGCTTTCCCTTTGCTGAAATCAACTAGGTAGAGCTTATTCTTGAGTTTTCCCGTAAAGACAATAGAGGAATCCTCCCTCTTAAAGACTTCCACACCCACATCGGTGAAGAGACAATTGTAGCCCATCTCACATAGTTTTGAAACAGACACAACAAATTGAACTTGATTCAACATGAAAGACATTTGAAATTGAATGCTTTATAGCCAAAGACCAACTACTCCCCCTTTAGAGTTATCAGCAAAGATGATGTTGTCACTGACTTTTGTAGTTGGGGAGTAGGATGAAAACATACTCTTATCTCCGGTCATATGATTTGTACATCCACTGTCAAGCACCCAACTTGACCCACCGGAGGAGTATGCCTGCAACACAAGTTTAGTTGCTTGATTTAGGTCCCCAATCTTTCTTGGGGACTTCAAGGTTAGTCACAAGCACTTTAGGAACCCAAATAGAAGTATTACGAAAAACATTTCTACCATTGCCAACAAATTTGGCAAACACCTTCCCCTTAGTGTCATGCTGCAAAACAAAGTTAGAGTTCAACACTTGGAGAGGTGTCTTGGCACTTGATTGATATAAACTTTCTTTCTTAGGTGCCATGGTAGGAGTATTTAACTTCTTGGGAACTTGTTTCTTCTGTGGGACCTGCTTCTTGGGCTTGACATGATAAGTAGCAGTGCTGGTAGCCTTCCCTTTCTGTGGGGGTGCGGCACTGCCGCGCGGCATGCTTACTTTAGCCCTTGGTAGCCGGCAGTAGGTACATACGTGCCACACTCTGTGCAGGTTTATCTGTACCAGCCTTGCCCTTACTCATGAATTGGACACACTCGATGCCATTTACCATCTTTCTTCCATTTGTCTTGGCACCTTTCTTATGTCCAAGCCCATCCTTGATACGAGGATTTCTTCCATCTTTATATTGTGGCATCTTTGTTTGATTTGTTTTGCCTTTTGTGTCCAGCATGCTGTTCAACCTAGCAATCTCATCCTTCATAGCTTTCATATTTGCAAAGTTAGTGGAATAAGCATTTATATCAAGATTATAACACTTTCCACAACCTTCACTTGTAGAGGCCTTAGAATTGTCATTTGAGCTAGAGAGAGGTGGGGTGCTCTCACAAAGATGACTATATTGCTTCTCAAGTTTGTTGTGCTTTTCAACTAAGACACAATACTTGTCATTGAGAGCAATATTAATCTTCTTTGTAAGAGCAAGCTCTTTCCTCAAAGACCTTGTCTCCCTTTTCTCTTGCTCAAAAGCTTCCTCACTATCAATATAGAGATTTTCAGTCTTTTCAATGGCATTTTCTCTATGTTCTAGCTCAGCTTTGACATGTTCTAATTCCTCCATGAGAGCTGCAATAAAACGCTCGGTTCTAGAATCAAGATTCTTAGCGGGCTTCAAACACTCACTAGAATCTTCATCACTAGAATCACTGAGATCACTACTAGATATGTCACTAGGAGATGGAGAAGAAGATTTCTTGTTCAGTTTTACCTTTTCACCTTTTGCCATGAGACAAATGTGATGAGAGTCATCATCATCGGACAGGTTGTTGAAGAGTCTTGGTGGAGAAGATGTGTTGTGAATAGCTACTGTTGCAACCTCCTCATCTTCATCACTTGACTCTTTAGTTGAGTCCCACTCATGCCCAATGTGTGCCTCCCCGGCATTCTTGTATCTTCTCTTTTCATCTTTTCTCTCTTTCTTGTTCTTGCTTTGATTCTTCTCAAGTGGACAGTCAGCAATAAAGTGTTCGGTCTTTGCCACATCTAAAGCATGTTCTCTTTTTCTTGCTCGGAAACCTTCTCTTGGTGAGCTTGTAGCTATTGTTCTTGATGTCTCTGTTGTAGTTCTTTATAAACAATGACATGTCTTCTATTTTCTTGTGATCAGCCCCATTGTCCTCACTTTCACTTGATGTAGATGTTGAATCTTCTTCTTGAGGTGCTTGCTTGATCTCCTTGGGTGACTTGTTGAAGCTTGCTTGCTGCCCTTATGATTGCAAGCTGAAGTATGCTTGTGAGACTTGCTAGCTTTGAGTGCAACTTCCTTGATCTTCATCCCATCAAGCTTGGATTGAAGCTCACCAAGCCTCTTTCTCTCATTTGCTTCTTCTCTTTGCATATCAAAGGTCAACAATCGTCCAAGCACATCATTTGGAGTGAAGTGCTCAAACTTCTTCTTGTCTCTAATCAATGTCACAATGGTTTCATTTCTTGGAGAGTAGGCTTCTAGCATCACCTTCACCACTTTGTGATCATCAAGATCCTCACAACCAAATCCTTTGATTTGCCCAACCAACACCATCAATCTATCAAACATTTCTTGTGGCCCTTCTTCACCTTTAATCACAAACCGGTTGAGCTTGGCCATCAAGACTTCTATTCTTGCCTTCCTCACTTTATCAACACCTTCATGTGCAATGATCAAGGCATCCCAAATCTCTTTTTCCACATTAACATTCATCACTCGGTTGTACTCATTGCCATCAAGAGCACTCAGTAGGATGCTTGTGGCTTGACTATTGAACTGGGCAGCCAAGAATTCTTCATTTGTTGGGTCTTCGGGGTTTTGTGGCTGTTGCACTCCCTTCTCCACAATCTCCCAAAGCCCTTGATGAACACACGAAAGATAGTTTCTCATCAAGTGCTTCCACTTGGCATAGTTAGTCCCATCAAATCGGGTAACTTGCCCATGGGCACATTGACAATAGACTTGCGATCACGATGGGTTAGATGAGAATAATTAAAGGATACGAGAGGTGTATTTCTTCTTGTTGCTGCTTTTGCCCTTGTCCTTGATGCTCTTCTTCTCATCCTTCTTGTGGCTTCCTTTGGGATTTTTGGAAGAGTGATATGAGACATCATCATCACCATCATCTGAGCTGCTAGAGAGCTCACTAGATGATGATAACTCTATCTCCTGCTTCTTCTTCTCCTCCTCCTCCTTAGCACGTGCCTTGGCTTTTCTTCTTTCTTCTCTTTGTTCTCGGACAAGCCTTCTAGCTTCTTTTCTGCTCAACTTATCCTCAAGCTCTCTTCTTTTCTTGAGAGCTTCTCTTCTTTCCTTCTTTCTTCTTCTTCTTTCTGCTTCACTCGCATCTGTGGTTTTGCCACCATCTTTAATAGTGGCATTATCAGCAGTGGACATAGAAGTGTCACTGCTGTCCTCTGTAGAGTGCAGTTCAACACTCTTTGCCTTGGGGGCTTGCTTCGATGCTCCGGCTTCTTCCATACTTCACGCGGTTAAGCGTATACGAAGCAACGAGGCTCCGATACCACTTGTAGGATCTCTGGAAGAGTAAAACGGCCTAGAGGGGGGTGAATAGGCCTGCAACAAAATTTCTTCGAACTGCTGTCGATCCCGGAGGCGCGGCAACTGCCTGCCATTACGCACCCGCGCACCGCCGCGCTATGCGCTATGCGAAACGAAAGAATAGAGTGTAATTCGAAATCTGTGCATAAACAAGTTTACCAATCGACTTTCCAAGCTTCCTACACCTGCAGGGATTACAGATCGAGATCCAAACACAGCCCAACAGGTGGGAGGAAGTAGATCGACCTCAAACCCTAGAAAACACCTCAACAACAAGTATGAATACGAAAACCAAACAGCACAAGGTGACACAAGTATTTAACCCGTGGTTCAGCTCGCCACCAAGGCTGGCCTACGTCCACGTTGTTGAGGGAGTCCACAGACTCAAGCTTACCACTAAGGCTAGCTTACTCCTCGGTCTCAAGTCAAGAGAGTGAACTCTTGAGATGAGGGGTGATTTCTTAGTATTGGGGTGAGGTTACAAACCTCCCTAGGCAGCCACACGAGTTGGCAGCTCTAGGGCGACGCCTAGCCGGCTAGGAGCAAAGCTCCAAGAGTAATAAACCCTAGGGCGCCGGCCAAACGTGCACCAAATGCTCTTTTGACAGTGGGAATCAGTGGATCCACTCTCCAATCGAAGTTTGCTGCCCTTTTACTCAAGAATCCGTGGTGGATTTGATGGGAATGAGTTAGGAGCTTGAGGGGAGCAATGGAGGGTGAGAGAGAGAGCTTCTGGTGTTCTTCCAACGGATATGTCGCGAGGTAGACGAAGAGGTAAGTGATGTGGGCCGACAGATGGGTATAAATACCCCTGGGTCCCAACGGTCACTTATAGGCGCGACACTGCCGCGCCCCCCAAAACAGCAAGAAGATATTGAGTTGTTGGCTGGCTGTTTTGGTAGCTAGATGAGGTTGGTGTTTTAAGGATTGAGCATTTGGTAACACTTTTGACTAACAACCTTAGGATCCCTCTTGATAGTACGGCTTTTCCTAAACTCAAATTCAAACCGAAAATGAATTTAAACCTTCTTTGAATTCGGCAAAGCCTCCTTTTAGAAACGGGGACCCCTCCAACCTGTACGTCAATCTTCCGTGTTTCAATGCCTGCTTGTCATCTCAATAAGTCTCATTAGTTCCCTAATTTGGTGGTCATCAACGCCAAAACCCACATTAGGGCTTGATTGCACTTACAACGGGGACACGGAGAGAGACGGCCTCCGCGCGCGATACGCAGTGCCTCCGCGCGAGGATGTATACGCGCGCGGAGGGAGATTTTTTCCAAGTTGACAAAATACCAAGTACATATTGGGAGTTGTTGGAGATGTGTTTTTGTGTTTTTATCAAAAATAATAGAATACCAAGTGGATTTAGGGAGTTGTTGGAGATGCTCATGGTGTGTCTCTTTCTTCATCTGAAATTTACTTTTAGTGCAAGAAATTTGGGGTTTGGATTATTATCCAACATCTACAGATATGTCTTTCATAGCAAAATGTTGAAAAATTGTTTTGCCTTTTGTTTGTCCATTTGTGCCCCTAACCCTGTAGAATTACAGAAATATAGTGTAATTACTTGCTTATTATTTTCATGAAAATTTTCATTTGTGGAGACAGAGAAATAGATCAGTTCTAAAACAGAAGGAGAAAATCCTAAAACGATGATGGAATTTGGGAGAGATGTTCTTCCTGACACTCGATTTTTTATCTGTAGTCTCTAATAAGTATGAGCTGTTCTTGTACCGTATACGTTGGCCAAAATACAAAACCAGACTGTCTAAAAGTTATAAACCAGCACCATGATGCTCTAACCCACACTTCACAGTTCCATAGTTTCGATTTGCCGTATGTGGAGATCGAGTACAAAATGCTATAATACACAGTCAATATATCCACGGGGCTAGCTACTATCATCTCTGTAGACATCGAGAAAGTTTTTTCTGCCCCCTCTAGACATCATCATCAGCACTTCTGCGGCCTGGAACACGTCCTTGGTAACATTCCGCTCCGTTTCTGGCGACGACGATGGTAGCGCGGCTACCTCGTTTACCGCACCACCGGCATTCGAGTCCAACGATGATTGTGTGGCAGCCACCTCCTCCACTACCAGTACCATTAGCGCCGCACCGCCGGTCTCTGCTTGCTCCTCCTCCTCTGTTCCATCGCCGACGCCCAACGTCAATGGTGCGGTCACCTCGTCGCTACGGCCGGCACCACAATGCAGCTCTGATGAAGTCGACGGTGCGTCGTCAGCTACCTCGCCCAGAGCACCACCCTGTTCCTCGGCTACCTTTGCACCAACACCATCAGGTTCCGACGAGGACGATGCGGCTGCCACCTCTCCTGGTGCAGCGGCAGCGGCGGCCGCCTCTATTGCACCACCACCACAAAGCTCCGACGGGGACGATGGTGCGGGTGCAGCTCCCGCCTCTATTGCACCACCACTACCACTAGGCTCCGACGGGGACGATGGTGCGGGTGCGGCCGCCGCCACCTCGCCGTTCACGCCAGCGTCCTCGTGCCCCTCCTCGCTCGGATCACCCACGGCGTCCTCCATAACAGCGTCGTCGTCGTTGGCGGCGGCGTTGCTATTATTGTTGAGCATTTGCTGGAGCCTCTTCCGTTCCACTTCGTCCAAGGCGGGGTCGGCGTGCGCGGCGTCGCCTCTGCGGTAATGCAGCATGACCATCCCGACCGTGCCGGCCGGCGTCCGGAACATCCACAGGTCGACCATGACGTCCTCGCCCACCGGTACCTCCTCCCCTTCGGCGACGACGAGGCCGTTGCGCCTCAGGAACTCGCCCCACTTACTGATGAGCCGGTAGGCCCCGTTGGATTCCAGGAACCTTAACGTGATCTCGTACGCGTCGCCGCCGCGGTCGTACGCCGTGATCGGCATCCCCTTGCCGTGCGCCGCCACCTTCTCCTCCTCCGTCAGGAGCGCGCAGAGCGGGAACTCGACGCCCTCGGCACGCCACTTCTTCCACGACATGAGCAGGCGCGCCTGCTGGTTAAACCTGTCGCTACTGGTCAGCACCTTGCCGTAGAGGCGCGCGGGGGCGGCGACGCCGAGGCCCCTCAGGGAGGTCCGGAGCCTGTCACTCACGACGCCGATCCGGTCGAACGAGTAGTCGGCGTCGGACCCCGCCGACGATACCCCGTCTCTCCCAGTGCCCCACCAGAACCAGGCGCCGCTGTCCATCTTCGTTGGCTTGTTCTTGGGTTTCGATCGTGGTTTGTTTGGCTTCTTGGGTTTCGTTCGTGGTTTCTCGGGCTTCGTCGTTCTCGATGGTGGTTTGAAGCTGCCGGCCACGGCGGTGCTCCCGTGGGACCGGATGGCGTCGCCCAGAAGCTTGCCATGTCCGGATCCAGCAAAAGTCCGGCGAGCGACCGCTGCGCATGCGTCGTCGTCTTCGTTCACGACCGGCGTCTTCCCCTTGCGGCGACGCTCATTCTCCGCCCAGTCAACGGACGTCTCCGCTTCACTACTGCTCGCCGACGACGCTGCCGCCGCAGCAGCTGCTGCCTTATCCTTGTGCGAAAGCGCTAGTGCCATGCCGCCAAATACGCCGCCGTGGCGGTCCAGAGCGCCGACGACGCGATACTTGGCGTCCTCCGGCTCCGGCTCCTGGATGGGAACCGGCCGGTGCCTGTGCTTCTTGGGCACCTCGATGGGAACCAGCCGGCACTTCTTGGCCCGTGGAACGTGCTCGGCGGCGACGCCGGCGGTCAACGAAGCAGGACGCTTATTGGATGCCACCGACGTCGCCGTCGGTGGTGGCCCATTATTGGAGATGCTAACACCACCGGGATCGCCACCGTCGGGCTCGTCCTTGCGCGCGGCGCTCCTCGGCCGCCGCGGGACGTTCTTGAACAACGGATCTGGCGTCGTGTCGTCGTCGGCCATGTCGTATGGGTGAGTATCCGTGCCGATCAAGGCGAGAAACCGGGTCGATCGTGCCGTTCTCCAAGGCGTAGTAACAAGAACGCAATATATGAGGAAGTGGAATCGGACTGGGACAGGACAAGCTAGGTAACTGTCGAAGTGGAATCGGATTGTGTTGGTCATGGACTTTCCTTTTCGGGGATTAACTAACCTCTGTATCGTATCGGACTGGAATAGGATTAGCAGAGCGTCCGGGACGAGTACGGTGGCTTCGTTGCCTTCCCTTTCTGTTTGTGGCCACCGGAAGCGGAATTAATGGCTGTTCACCGTGGAGCCCAAGACACACACCACTCGTCGAGTCATCGTTGGGCAGGACATATGAACGATATCACAAGTTTTTTCATCGGCACAACCTCCGCTTGAATTGCTTGCATTATTCCCATGTGCTAGCTTTTAGACTTTTCACCGTTTTTCAGCTGGTATTGTTTTCTTGTGAGAGAAAAAAACATTATACTATGCCTGATAAGTTCAAGCGATCAGGCCGAACTGATGATGGAATTCTAAGCAAAAACTCTATTGTGCGTCTCGTTGCGCGATGTGGGAAGGCCCATGCACGGACGAAACCAGCAAAAATTTTAGGAGAGGCTAAACAATTGCGCGTCCCTACCCCCAGCACCCTGCGGCTTGTGGCCTGGCTGCCCGCCGCTAGCACTTGCAAGCCTTGCCGTCGTGTCGCCAACGCCTGCTTGCCTGCCGCTGTGCCATGCCTGGTAGCCCGTGCTCGCCCTTTGCGCCTGGCGCTGGCTACTCGCTCAGCCACTCCCCACTCGCCCACTGGTGTAACACGTCGCGTCGTTGCCGTAGACGTCGCGCGGGGGAATGTGTGTGATGCGGGGACGGGGACAGTAAATTGGGATGTTGGGATATGGTTTCTTTCACGGTTGGACATGGGGCCTTTGCTGGTCCAATTATCAAAAGAGGATGTTTTCTACTTTTATCAAATCTCAACTCCTCCTACCTTACACATCTACGATTGAAAATTCAAATAGGGCTTCAACGTGTTCCACTGTCCTGTTAGCGGTAGGGGGGCTGGATTGAGGGATGAGGGTGAGGGCGTCGATGCAGAGCTCGTTGGCAAATTAGCCTATAATTAGGGGAGGGCGGAATCATGAAACTGGAGCAGGAGGTGGACTGGGAGACGGTGGGAGCCGCCTGCATTTTGTATTGGAGGGCGGGGGAGGGGCGGAGGAGCGGTGCCAGCGAAGCATTTCAGAGAACAAGAGGCCGCAAAGAAAAAGGGGGCCTAGACAACCTGTCGCGCGTCCAATTCTAAGGCAGAACGTTAATGACATTTTATATATTACTAAAAAAATTGAAACTCGCATGACGAAACTCGCACGTGTTGATTAATCCATCATTTCACTCAAGAGCCTTTTAATTTCTTGAAGACGTTAGCGTCGTCCTGGACGATCAAACAGCAGGAAACCAAAGTTACAACACATTATATTATTATAATAATGTCGCGAATGCATGCTGCATGCAGCATGAGCTAATCTCAGTCCGTCGTATTCGGCGTCGAGTCCGACGTAGCCTGCGCCGGCGCCGGCGCGCCTTCCAGGCCCACCAGGTCGGTCATGGCCTTCTCGCACAGGCCCGGGTTCGCCGTGAACGAGCACGTCTCCTTGACGTTGACCTTGGCCACCGCACCCCACACGGAGACGGAGAGGACGGCGAGGACGACGACGAGGCCGCGCAGAGCGGCACCACCACCACCAGAGACGGCCATGTCGATCCTTGCGAGAGATGCAGCAGGCTTACGGGTTGCAGAGGAAGGCAGAAAGGGACGGACGGACGCCTGAATTGTTTCAATGATGAAGCCTGGAGGTGCTCGCTTCTATTGTAGCGTGAGGCCGAGAGGGAATCCGCAAGGCTCGGCATGCATGCCCGCGTGGCGAAATTCCATTTCAGCGCTCGAGCGCTCGGTTCGCTTCTGAGCGAACGCTCCCACAACCGCCGAGCCAGAACCAGAAGCGTGTGTGCGCCTGTGTTACTGTGTACAGTGCTGATGACGTCACGTAAAATTTCAATATATTTATTTTAACTCTCTATAATTTCTAAACAGTATATTCGTTTTTAATTAGTTTACACCGATGTGTTCTACGTGACGAGCCCAGAAACTAGACCCCACTTTGATATATTTTGAAGATTTTTTAATTATTTTTTTCTATACTGTAGTCACTTTGTGTGTATAAGTTTTTTTTTGCTATGTTCGGTACCTTAGTTACAAGTAAAATTTACGTGTATAAGTTAGATTCTAACTTTACAACATTGTAATATATGTATTTTTACGTGATAAGTTAAATGTGTAAGTTATGAACATAACTTATACACATTGAAGATCACACAAATTACGCGTATAAGTTAGATTCTAACTTTGGTAACCGAAAGATATGTGTTTTCACATAATAAGTTAAATGTATAAGTTAGAAGCATAACTTATAAGCATCGATGATCACATAAGTCATGTGTATAAGTTAGATTCTAAGTTAGGCGTATAAATTATAAAATGGAAGCTATGCATCTGGATTTGTAACTTTGTCTTTCCTTTGCTAAAAATAGAAAACTTTCTAAAAATGGAAAATTGCGGGATTTCATTTTTTTACCAAAAATGGAAAATTGCTTTGGTCTGAAATTATTCGCTGGTACTCTTGCTAGCGCGCGCGCGCCATTTAGTCAGGCCGCCAGCGTGGCGAGGACGAGCCGGAGACGCGCGTACGGACAGGCGACGACCATGTCATTCGGTCAACGAAACGCTGCTGGCTTTGACCCAGAAATAAATAAATTTACTATATTTATTTACTTTGTCGGTCACAGCTCACACCACAAATTCATAATCAGGTTCAGCCGTGCATTCGGTTTGCGAGAAATGTGGGAGGAAATCAGATGATGAGAAAGAATGGGATTAATCACAACGGAGTTCTCTACAATAATTCACAGGTCATTTGGTACGGTACATACACTGGTATCATCATCGTCCTTCTGAAGCTGTTCCAACAACGATTCCATCGTACTTATATAGCTAGGCATGTAATGTTCTTTAATCATGTTGGGCGCGAGCCGTATCTTCCCGTACAAATCCCTCGGCGTCTCGTATATCCCAATGATCTCACCGCTGCTGGTGCCGTCGCCGGAGTTTGGGTCCGGTGGCATGGGCAGCGCAACCATGTGGATGATCCTCCCAGGAGGGAAGAGCTGTCGCGACGAACAGCCCGCTGAAACCGGTTCTTTCTGCTTATCCTTTCCGGTGCCGTTCTGGTTCTGGTTCGGAGCTGCTTCTTCTCCTTCGTCTGTTGGCGTGGGCGATTGTTGAGTGTCTGATGCTGCGTTGTTGTCTGAACCTTCTTGTGATGTGAGGCCTGAATCAGCAGGCTTGGCACACGTCAAATGGTCGTTGTTAGCCAGTAGAACGACCGTTTCTTCAGAGGCAACCACTTGTTGCCGGCTACAGTCAACGCTGTGTCCATTTGCTGTAGGCAGTATGGTATCTGCCGCATCTTTGAGCAAAGGCTGCATGGCACAAGGAAAATACCCCTTAGAAAACATATTTTGTTCTCTCAAGTGAGAGAAAAGAAAACACAATAGTCATACTGTTCACGCTAATTTGGTTGCCTTGGTGAAGCGAAGGCGCTTCCCAGAAAATCCAGACAACAGAAATGCACTCGGTAGAAGTTAATAGAAAGCAGGCTATTATATTTCACAGAATATATTTTTAGCGCTAGCAGTGTAAATGAAAGGATAATCACTCAAACCTATATGTAGGATTTCAGTACTAGACAGAAGCGTTGCTGGCCCACAGTTGCTAGTGGACTAGTGGTGCAGGTACTGATTGGGACGGCACATCAGAAAGATTCAGTGGATCTCAACTGCTACTTGTACATTACAAACCCTGGGTGATTAACCTCATATTTTTTCAGGACTTCGTATTAGATAGGTTTCTTTAAAAATGAAAAAAAAAATCATTGTGTTAACTTGGTGGTTTCAGTAACCAGAACAGCCATAAAATGTTTCATGGGTACAAGCTGGGGATATTGAGGGATTTTACCTCAGAAATACTAGAGCCATGATCTGCAATCTTCCCTGTTGAGTTAGAGATGGAGAGCATATGGGACTTGATGAAGGCAACACGCTGACTTATGCTGGTGAATAAACCATGGTGAAAGTAATCCTGCACATCATCCAGCTTTGACGATACCATCACCTAACATCAAGAAATGAGACGTTAATTGTGAAGCTAAAATATATTGTGATATCAGAAAATGAGTAATCTATGCGTTCCCATTCAGTGAGGAGTATTTTGTGGTATTTTAATACTTTTACTCGTCAACTTCTAAAGGAGTCTGCGTCAGCTAAAGTCCAGTTACATTTTAAGCTACCGCAAAGAGTTGCCATCAGGATACCTCAGATCGCAGGCTCTCAGAAGAAACTTTCGAAAATGTTGGCACCACATCATTTCTATTGACAAGAGAAGTGATGAAATCCTTGCCTGACTCCGCCAGCTCCCATGTCATACATGCAGCTAAATAACACAAAAGGTACTTCAGAATGCTAGAAATAATTTTATACAAAAGAAATATACTTTTGTCACTTCCATAGTCGCAATGAAATTGCCTGTTAGTCTTTATTATGTCCTCGACTTTAAAATCATGGTTAACTTATGCAAATTCAGGAAACAAATTTTCCAGAAAATAACTAGCATGGATAAGAATCTTGTGTAGTGAACTACTTTGCCAACATTCAAACAGAGAAAGGCTAACAAAATAGACTTAAAGTGACTAACTAACCAACTTCAAACACTAAAACCAAAGGGCATCTGAGAGCCAGATAAGATTTCCAAATGCCATCACAGGATCTTAGCATTATAAATAAAATGACAAACGAGAACTTCCAAATCAAACTTTCAGCAATCAACAAAACTGAAAGTTTGTCAAATTTTACTTACGAGGAGCAAATGCCAGACAGCTGCATGACAAGAACTGATAACGCTCACGGAGAATATAAGTCAGAATCGCTCCAATGCCAGCTCCCATTGAATGCCCAATGACCTAATGGAAAGGATAACACCTAGATGGATTAACATTTAGACATGTAAACCTTATTATCTGTGCCCAACACTAATGCTAGCTTTATATACAACAATTTGAAGCAAATCACAAAACGAACTTATGAGCGTAAAAGATATGTGCCCAAACCACATTAGCATGTTTAAAAAGCTCTACCAAAAGCATAGCTACATAGGTCCTCCCTCCGTTTCAAATTATAAGATGTTTTGGCTTTTCTAGATACATTATTTTTACTATGACATAGTGTATGTCTAAGTACATAGCAAAACTATCAATCTAGAAAAGCCAAACCATCTTTATAATTTGAAATGGAGTAGAATATAAAGTAGATCAGTCTTAAATTTGAAATCTCCACACAAAATAAACAATGAAAGTGCTAGTTTCCATTTATTTAAGGCAGAAATGGACAGTATGAAGAAATGCAACAGTATAAAGCAGTGATATTGACAAAAGGATGACTTTGATATCACTAATTTTACTATGCAATGTATGCATACAACCAAAATAACAGTTAATATTTGCAAGCAGCACTTTCAACTACAAGAAAACTAGATAAAATAGAAGGGGCTGCATATTCAGGTATAATAAACTGTAGCATCAAGCGCATTTATTCATTGCATTCACGTGCAGATAATTAGTGAGAATTACCTTTATGTGGTACCCAGAAAATTCCTGCATTTTGTCATGAAGATGGGGTTTAACAAGTTCTGCAATCCAACGAGCTCCAGCAAGCATCCCACAGTGTGCAAATCCTAAAACTACATTGCTGATCTCTCCTTCACTTAGAATTATATGGTGAAAAGGAACTTCAGCAGCAGTTGCTGCAGTCAGGCGCTCTTTAGTGCTGATAGCACCCCGAATGAAAAGCAGCAAGCACTTGGTTCTTTGGTCACACACCAATGCGAAAGAAGGCTGCATGAGCTGCATTGAGCAATGAACAAAGAATAAGATATTCTGTACAAACATATAGGAATGAATGTTAATTATGACCTTAAGCTTAAGTTAACGTCTGTGATACTTACTCACCCTCGCCCTAGCCTTGTGAATAAGAATGTCTTCTTGTTTGTACCCACCAAACTTCAGAAATGCTGAAAAGGATTTCTTTGAGAAGAACATGCAAAGCTTCAAGTACTCAAGGAGAGAAGATACTTCAGTATATGTCTGATGTCCTTTAAGTTGGAGACAATCATTTGCACTATACTCATGCTGCAAATTACCCTGAAATGGCACAGAAAAGAAGATATATTAACCATATGTCTTCCTATATTGCCTATAAGTAAAATGTTTTCAGAAAAGCAATACAGAGTGGTAACATTATGCAGAGTCGAACTGATTTAGCTGATTTCCAATAATGGAAGAAACAGTTTGCTAGCTCCTTATGACATGAAGGGCTTGGGATGATACAAAGACATATAGGTGAATTTGTTGGTCTCAATGTGGAATGATAGACTAGTTCAGTAATATTCATGCAATCATAACTAAACAGATGGATCCATCTGAACAATGCCGATCTGTCATGATTCATGAAAATGATGGAAGGAAAGAAGAGAGAAAGATCATTGTGATGCCAGCATCACCAACATGTGTACCTTCCATTTTCTCTCAGGCAGATCTGTTGCACAACTATGGCATCATTCGCTGGATGCCTCCAGATCTATGATCAGAAGGGCATTATAGACTTACATATATTACTCAGAAAAGCAACAAACTGGATCTTACAGATCCATAACTTCTGAGCATTCATACAACCGATCTTAACTCGCGCTCAAGTACTGGGTACGTCATTATGATCGGGGCACCGCAAGTGCAGGATCCAAGTACAGTGACGGTACCAAGTCAGGCAAGCAAGTGGACCAACAATTCAGAAAAAAAATAAATAAAACCGCAAAACCGCAAAAGTAACAGTTAAATAAACGGACCAAAAGTAAAGGAAACTCAAACTTGCCTTCCAAGTCAATGCAAGTCAAACCGTAAAATGTTCAGAAGCTCAACCTTCACACAAACATTTTCAGCAAGTTGAGAAATACAAACACTCTACTGAAAGCGACTACCTAGTAGCTTCAGCGCTGGAGCCGGAGGCAACAGCACTCGCATTCATCAAGCGCGGAAACTAGTTACTGTGATTGTTTGAGCTCTATGATCACTCAAGTTCGAAAACCGCTGATCAAATCATGCTATGCTCTAATCCCGTACCAAGGCAGAGCAAACGAAGCGAGCAGAGGAAGCAGAGAACGTGGCACACCCTGAGTCAGAGACGAAGTGAACAGGAGACGAGAGAGGGGGAGCAAAGGGAGGGATCCCGCTCACCTGGCGCTTCATGTGGCGCTTGATCCCGAAGGCGAGCCCGTAGAGGCCCCACCGCCCGACGGTGAGCTCCCACGTGCGCCGCGCCGTGCGCGCTGCCACCGCGGTCGCCTCGCAGCAGGTCACGGGCGCCCTGTCCGGCCACGGCTCCTCCTCCTCGCGCCCGCTCCCCGTCTCCCTTCCCGGTCCCGACAGCAGCGGCGACGCCTCGTCCTCCTCCCTCTCCCTCTCCCTCTCCGCGTCCGACTCCGGCTGCGTGCAGCAGTTGAGGAGCAGGCAGAGCAGGACCGCGCCGCCCGACGCAGCGGCCGCTGCCGCCGCAGCGACGACGGCGGGCATCGGGGGCGCCTCGGGACTCGCGGCGGCGCGGCGGGGTGGAAGGATTTGGGCGATCGCGAGGGAGGGAGGAAGGCGTTGAAGTGCCGACGGGGTTGAGGATTTGTGGAGGCTTTTATTTTGTGGAAGGGCCCATTTGTAAATTCCGCAAGTTGCAACTTGCAAAGTGAGCCAGGCAGGCAGCCAGGTTTTATTTTGTCCGTAATAGTGGTAATAATTCCTTCACAAATAAACTAAAAATATTGTTACTAAAAAATAAACTAAAAAATATCGTTCTCGTGACGTCGAAGAGGGGTGATATGTAAGTATGTGTTAATTGGTAGTTTGATTTGATCCGGAAGTGATAGTGCACGTGTTTGTAGAGTTCTTATTAATGAAACGTGACAAAGCGTTTGATTGCAATATTTGAAAAAGCTGAAATGGACCGCTCGGTATGGTCTAGCCGCAATCATCTAGTGCTTCTGTTCCCCGCACAAAAAAAATAGTTTTCACAATTGTTTTCTTACAGAAAACTAACATTTATCTTACAAAATAAACATTCGAGTACATTCTTAGTAGTAAACCAACTTATGGATATAGATATTGATATTATTTTCTATAAATTTAATCAAGTTTAAGAGAACAAGTATAGTTGAACGGGCGAATTATTCAATAATAGTCATAATGAATTGGATAAGATAATTTTATGTGTCTTGATGGGAAAGACAAGTACAATTGGAGTTCATTATGGTTCAAGCTAGGCAAATGACCCGATTGATCTCACTTGAATTATAGCCGTTACCCCCAAAAAAGACAAGGCAGACCCAAAGGAAAGTTGTAGAAATATGTTGTATGGCAAAATTGTTTTTGTTTATATTCTTATATACTCCGTTTGTTTTATATATGTCGCATTATTCTGAACCAAACATTTCTAGGCATGTGTGTCGAACATTAAAGTGGATGCAACTGCAAACTTTTTTGGTTTATATTAGACTACAATACTTAGCAGCGTATAAACGGCATGTTCGTTGGATCGTTTCTGGTTGGTTGATCTGACTGATGCTGATTTGTTATGAGAGAAAAACATTGCTGAATGGCTAGCAATTCGGCTGATAAGTTCAAGTGAATACCTCCTCAAGGGGCACCTCCGTGAGCGGCGCCCTGGTGGCACGTCAGGTGCCCGGTGGCGCTCGTCCTCCCCAGCGGTGGTGCTGGGTTGAAGGACGGCACAGTGCCCGCAGCTCCACCTCCTGGGGTGCGCGGCAACGGGCAGCGACGACATGAGCGGTGGCGTTTGGTGCGAGCGACGGCAATTGGGTGAAAACCCCCATGTCCAGGCTTCGCGCCTTGGACCGACGGCGGCGGCCGCCGCGTCATCCCCTTCCTGAAAGCGTCGTCATTCGTCCGTCGGCGGCGGCTGGAGAGGTTCAGGAACGAAAGTTCCGGTGGACTGCTTCTCAACGCAGCGGACGTCTGCGGGCGTCACCCCCTTCCTGAAGGCTCCGTTGAAGACCACTACGAGCTCCTGCGCCGCCACCCGCACCTCGCCTTGGCCTTCCGTGTCGTCGACTGTGTCCCCGTGTTTGTGGCGTGAGCTTGCTTCGCCTTCGCTTTGGCTCGCGCTTGGACGTTGTCGCTCTGTGTTTGCGCCGTAGTTGTGGCCTTCGCTCCGGCCACCAATGTTGCGCTTAGCGGCTCCTAAGTCTCGGCCATGAGCTAGTGTTCTTCGGGTGGCGGGGAGACCCTCTGTTTCTTGTGTTGTTTGGGTAGCGGGGAGAACCTCTGTTTCTTGTTTTTTTGTGTGGTTGTGTCGTGTAGTGTGTGGCCACTCTCTCCGTGGTCGTGTTGTGTTGTAATCGTGTTCTTGGTCTCAGCTTTCTTTTTAATATAAAAGACACGTGAAGTCGTGTTCGAGAAAAAAAAACTATTAGTTTTTTTAAAATATGGACAAGTTGACATTACGAGATATGTTTTTTATGGTGACACGAGGAGCAAGCCCCTACTAGATAAATTAATAGAAAAAAGAGTCCAAACATTATTATACAAATATAAAAGACAAAGGGGTGGTTGGGGGGAGAAACATTTGAAGCGACAAAAGACCAAACGAGAACTTCTTGTATTGCCGTCGGGTGCAGTCCACGTAGCGACAGATCTGAAGTGGCAATGCCCGTTTTGTGAGAACCACCTCGAACAAATCCGCAATTGGACTGGATTTTCCGATGGATCATGGATGGAACCCACAGCCTGTAGCCTCGCAAGGTTTCGTCGGGCTTATCGACTATCGATGTGAAAGTGACCCATGTGGGGACGGGTGGGCCCGGAAGGACAGCGTGGATCACATAGGGGGCGTCTATTGGTCAGCTCAGCATGAAGCAGGGCGCTACAGGCCGCCGGGAATGATTGGCACGACACAAGCTCCACACAGTCGGTTTTTCTGGCCGCGCGCAGAGACCGACTGTGGCCCCGCGTCATGTGGGACCCGAATGGCCGTTGGTGGGTGCGGTTGGGCCGGCATCGCGTGGTTTTTGTGGGGGAAACGCACGCCTGAATGGGCTGGACTGGGGTGGGCCCATTTGCAGTGGGCCGCATCCAAATGATCCTGTCTTCTTCTTGGAAGCAAAGGTCGCAGGAGTTTTTTGAGTAGTTCTTCTGGGACGGAAGCAGCATTGAGAATGAGAAGTTCTTCTTGTGGAAGAAAAGCTCGAAATGTTCTTAAAATCAGTTTGTTTTTGGAGGGGTATTTAAAAAAAATAAAGAAATGCATGCTTGTGTGTGTGTGTTTTTTAAGACGAGTCGTAGTTGAGGCACCTATGGCTAGTCTAACCTGCAGGACAGCAGTAGTAGTTGATAGCCTCAGCTCTCAAGGCATTTTCTTTGACTGTGTTTTTCTTTGTTCTTCTTTGCTTGTCAGGTAGTAGCACGGCTGCTGAGACATTACTGTCAGGGTCTCACGGCTCAAGGAGCTACAAGTTCAACACCGGTGCTGTTTTTTTACTTGTTCTCGCAATGCTCAATGTTCATAGTAGTAGATTCTTGCCATACCTGGCTTTATTTCTTGGCATGGAGAATTCCAAGAGAATCGCGCAGATAGGCGTAAGGTCTAAGGTGTAGTTGAATGTGAACAACGAGAGTAGAGAGCATGCGATGAGATGATACGTGCCTGCCTCCACCAAACCAGGCGTGTTTTATACTGATACTACTGAATGTGAATGACTGAATGTCGTCGCCGCCGTTGGCACCAACGTACGTCATCGGGGGAAACCGATGTAAAACCAGAAGGACACGATATGAGTACGTACACGATGACTTTTTGCTCGCCTCAAGCAAGCATCCTGTAGTTTAGGGACCAAAAATATGTGTTCAAAGTTTGCGAACCTAATAAGTGACATCCTTGTTCATAGACCATTCATGCATTTAACTCATAAACAAAATCAATTAGATGGAGAAGTTAACCATGTTGAACGGCTCTCCCATCCACTCCTAGATAATGTTATTTTAACGATGATTACAATGTCTAGGACTCAATTACCACAATTAAAGAGTGTCTTGTAGCAAAGACAATATTAAAATATTGTTCATGAGCAATGCCATCATTGAAGAGTGCCTACAACAAATTTGTCCACGGAGAACTCTTACTCTTTGATCTAAAAAGAATAACAATTATAGAATTGAGCTTTGCAATAGTACTCTTAGTGTCGACCATCGAGCTAGAGAAGACTGAATAACATATTGCCTCCTAGAAGGTAGCAATAGATATACATTTATATATATTGTTTTTATATTGATTATGATTAATTCTTTATTTTATTAATTATTATTATTTATAAATGTATTGAATTAGTTTATATCTCATTATAACCAAGGGCTTGAATTTATTTATATATAATAATATTTTTTATTTGTTATAGTAAATAAGTAATATTAGATTCATCATAAATAAAATTTATCTTTATAGCATATCTATTTGGAATCATTTATATTGACAATATTGTCTACTCCCTCCGTCCCTAAATATATATATGTCATTGTTGTTGTGCGTACCACAATTTTAACTTCATTTATAAAAAATATACACGATATTTATATTTTCAAATAAATTTATATTTATATTTTTAAATAAATTATTAAAAAAACTAGATTAAAAGATCTTTCCAAGGGTACCACAGATATTAATAATTTTTAATACATATTTAGTCAAAGTTGTTCTTTGGGAAGCACAAGTAACAGATATTTAAGGACCGATGGAGTACAATACAAGTTTATCTAAATTTACTAATTTAGAATAGTTTGACTTCGCATCTCTTTGGGGAGAAGCTAGTAGATGATTAATCCAAACACCCAATGTCTGGTCATTTTGCTGCGAATCAATCTCTCTCCGAACTCTGAAGTCCAAAGAGAAGAACAGAATTCTATAGAGACGTTTATATGCCACAAAAAAAAAATGAGGGAGCAAATGTCAAACGTGCACGTACGGTACGGGCACAACACCCGGTGACGCACCAGCTCGAGACGAAAAACGAAAACAAAAGGCGTGCATCATCCTCTGTTGTGTTCCTCTGCTCTGCTCGGCCTCGGCGCGCTCCTTTTTCTCTCTGGAGTTTGGTTTTGAAACGGCCGCCCCCGCAATCCCCGCAGACGAAGCCCAGCGTCTCAATCCCCCCAACCCAACCGCGAAACTTGTCATCTTCTCCACTCTCCGCATTTCTCTTCGCATTCGCACGCACGGCGATCCAACCGCCCGCGCCGAGTACACCCCGAGACAACCATCACCCCCGATCCGATCCTCCTCGTTTGCTGTTGCTGGGTCATGGCCACGGCCACGACCACGCACGGCGCGCGTACGTGACGTGCGCACGTGCAAGCGCGCTCGGCCACTATTACTCGCGCGCCGTGCGCCCGTGCGGTGCCACCACTGCGTGGAGTCTGCTGGGGAGTTGGAGTCGTGTGTGGTTTGGAATTTGGATCTCAAGTGTTCGTGCATGGCCGCCATCCCCCGCCGATCGCGGATCGTCGTCGTAGTCTAGCTACCGGTTGGGCGGGCGACCGATCGATCCAGCAACAATGGTGGGCTTCGGCGCGGGCCGTGACGCGGGCGCGGGCGCGGACGCGGCGGCGGCGGCCAGGGCGAAGGCGGCGCGGGAGGTGTGCGCGGCGTCGGCGGCGTTCGCGTACTGCACGCACCGCCGCCGCCGCCCGTCCTCGCGCGGGGCGGCGCACTTCGTCGATTGGTACCTCGTCCTCGCCGTGAGCACTTCCTTCCACTCCCTCTTCTCTCTCCGATTCATTCTGAGTCGTTTCGGTTCGTGACGCCGTGCACCAACGCGCAGATCGGAGAGGCCGCGTCGGAGGACGCCGTGCGGCGGCGGTACCGGCAGCTCGGTGAGCACGACAATCTCGCCGCCGCGCCATGGAGACAGAAAGGGTGATTCGTGTAACTAACTGACCGTTCGTTTTGTTCCTGTGGTTTTGGACGCACGCAGCGCTGCAGCTGCACCCGGACAAGAACAAGCACCCCAAGGCGGAGGTGGCGTTCAAGATCGTCTCCGAGGTACCGTACCACACCACCCGCGTTCCATTCCCCAACGCATCGATTTTCTAATGAATTCTTCCTGCATTGCGCCGTTCGTCGTCCACCTCCTCAATCCTCGTGACGCTTTCGCCTCGTCTGCTCTGGATCGGAATCTCCATTAGTCCATTTACATGATCCCCTATTCCACTCCCAAACCCCAACCAGTAGCAATTATTCGAACCAAGTCGAATTTGTGTCAGCATTTCAATCTCAAAATATATCATAATCTTAAGGATATTTATTTGATAATGTAGTATAAATGTTAGTGCCTTTTTTTATAGATATATGGTCAGATTTAAAATTGTTTGCCTCAATTCTCATACGAACATATATAGACGCCGGCAACTAGAACTACTAGCCGCGTCTGCGTCTCTCCGAACTGTCGTGTTGCATTTTTTTTTTGAATAAAAGGGCATCGCCCCAGCCATTGCATTGCAAAGACCATTGTTCAGAGTTTACAGCACATCAGGCGTTAACACACACCTGTTTTTCAGTGGATCGACCTCCCTCAACAACTCTCACTACCCCAGAAACGATCAAAGTTTTCTGCCCAAATGACAGGATCGATCAAAGTCTAAAACGAGACAGGACCAAGATTACAGCGCAGCAAATCAACCCAGGTAGCCCGAGCAGTCCATCCACTGCATTCCAGCGCCTCCACTCTTCTTCCCTTCCAACTTTTTCTTCACTTCAATCGGCAGCTCCATCTTGTTCTTGTCGAAAGCCTTCTGGAACATAAACCTGTCCCATTCATCTTGAATGCCTGCTATCAAACAATCCTTGGAGGCCTGGAACTCAATTCCTTCAGCTTCAAGAGTCTTGCTGAGTACTCCTGCCTCCACTCTTGGGGACAAAGCACTATCCAGCTTTGCAACATCAAAGCAATCCTCAGAAACAGCTCTCTCACATCGATCCAAGGAACCTGCTGAAAACACAACAAGTTTCTTAGCTTACAAAGCCCCCACAGGGCTGCTGCACAGAAAATGTTGCAGATCATAAACTTTTTGTTAGACAACCACATCTGCCCTATTGATAAGAAATCTTTCCCAACCTCTCTATCTAACACCTCAGACAGACCCTCCCACATTATCTTAGCAACAGTGCACTCAAAGAACAGATGCTGACCATTTTCATTCTCTTCACAGAATAAACATGTCAAGTTATCTAATTTCTTTCTGATATTTACCTGATCCCTAGTCAAGTTTTTATTCTTAGCTACTAGCCAGAGGAAAAATAACACTCTAGGAGGGACTTTAATCTTCCACAGAGCAGGGACACAAATAGGTGGAGAAATTCCCCTAAAATTCACTATCCTATACAAGGTCTGAGTAGTGTAGGTACCAGTAGACTTGAATTGCCAAATTAAAGAGTCTTCCTCATCAGTGAAAGAGATAGTAGAAGCAAGTTGAACCACTTCCTCCCACATACTAAAGATTCTATTATCAACCCCCCTCCTAAAGGTGCATTTCAAATCTGATCCATCCCACAACTTAGCCACAGTTTCGTTTTTTTCCTGAACCAACACATACAATTCCCAGAATTGAATAGCTAAACTAGAAGGCCCCAGCCAATTGTCTTCCCAGAATTTTACTTTCTTTCCATCCCCTATCCTCCATGTATACCCCACTTTAGCTGCCTTTGCAGCCCACATCATACCTTTCATAAACTGAGAGGCTCCTAATGTAGAAGTACAGAAAATATTTGGTTTACTAGTTTTATATTTATAATCTAAGAACTGCTTCCACATCTTATTGCCATCAGTATTGTACCTCTTAATCCAAGATGCCAACAAACAAAGATTTAAATCCCTAAGATTAGGAATTCCCAACCCACCAAAGTCTTTTAACATAGTTAAGCTCTCCCAGTTCACTAAATGAATCTTATGGCTGTCCTCATTATCATTCCACAAACAATTAGCTAAGTGGGTTGTGATCATCTTGATGGCCCACTTTGGAAATTTGATAAAAGAAAGCAAATAAATGGGAATGCTAGATAAGCAAGTTCTAACTAGAGTGACCACTGGCAGCATGAGACAATAACTTCCCTCTCCAACCTCCAATTCTATTCAACAATTTATCTACCAGAGGTTGAATGTCCTCCCTCTTTAGCTTTTCAAAATGGAGAGGAACCCCTAAGTATTTCATAGGAAACTGACCTAGAGGGCAAGCAAGCAGATGGGAGATACTATGAGCTCTAGACTCCTCCACATTGACAGTGACTATTTCACTCTTATGAAAATTTACCCTCATCCCAGACACTTGCTCAAACCACATCAAGATCCCTTTTAGATTCTGTATATGCTCTAGGTTATCATCAGAAAAGAGAATCGTATCATCGGCGTACTGCAAGGAAATCACCCCCACTGGTCTAAAACCCACTCCTAGTCCTCTAATTAGACCAGCACTAGCTCCTTTAATGAGCATCCTAGTCAGGACATCTCCTACTAGATTAAAAAGTAGTGGGGACAGAGGGTCCCCCTGTCTAAGACCCTTTCCAGTCTTGAAAAACTTGCTTTCCTCACCATTTAGAATAACTCCCACAGAGCCTTGTTTGACAATTTTACTAATCCAACCTAACCATGTCTCACTAAAGCCTCTAGTTCTAAGAATCTCAAACAAAAAGTCCCAATTAACCCTATCGTACGCCTTCTTATAATCTAATTTGATCACACAGCCCGCTTCTCCACTCCTGTGCACTTCATGCACCAACTCATGGGCTATAACAACGCTCTCTAAAATATACCTTCCTTGAATGAAGGCACTTTGGTTGGGTGACACTAGTCTATCTATAACCTTTCCTAACCGTATGGTCAAGGCTTTAGAGAAAATTTTAAAACTACAATTAATAAGACTTATTGGCCTAAACTTTTTAATAGATCTAGCACCCTCTTCCTTAGGAATCAAGGTGAGCATAGCAAAGTTCAATCTAAATAAGTCTAGTCTACCTTGATGGAACTCATTAAACATTTGCACTAAATCCTTTTTCACCACATCCCAATATTTCTGGTAAAAGAAAAAAGGGATCCCATCTGGTCCAGGGGAGCCATCACTATAGCAGCTAAACACAACCTCTTTAATCTCCTCCTCGGTAAAAGATGCTGTAAGCCAATCATTTTCCTCTCCCGAGTTACAAGGTCCCCCGGTTCCCAGAAATTATCGGCCAACTTGACACTAGGTCTCTCCTCTCTAGCAAAAAGATCCTTATAAAACTCCACCGCTATTTCCATCATGCCTTTCCGGTCATGACTATTCTATCTGCTCCTTCTAATATTTCTACTCTCTTCCTCCTACTCCTCTGGTTTGCAACAGCATGAAAATAAGCCGTGTTTCTATCTCCTTCTAATATATCTCTATCCCTAGACCTTTGTTTGGCTTTGATTTCTTCTAAAGCCCAAATTCTATTCAACTCCTTGGCTACAACTCTAACTCTATCTAATTCTTGATCTGACAACATTCTAATCTCCATTTCTTTTTCTAGTCTATCATACTCTTCTGAAAGTTTAATTTTCTCTCTATTCATACTAGCCACCTCATTGGCAGACCAACCCCTAGCAATTCTCCTAAAAGATCTGATTCTAAATTGCCATCTATCTAAGCTGCCCTCACTAGAACAAGGTAGATCCCACACCTTATTCACTACCTCCTTAAAATTATCCTTAGCACACCACCATTTTTCACATCTAAAAATCTTTTTACCAAAAAACGATTATCTCCAAAGTGTCAACTAACAAGGCATTGTGATCACTGGGATGTCTCTCTAAGCCCTTAACACTCACTAGAGGAAACTTTTGTTCCCACTCAGTATTTATCAAAACCCTATCTAATCTTTCCAAGATAGGACAGTTTTGTCTATTTGTCCATGTAAAATTAATATTACTGGGATCTATTTCAATCAATGCCCATCTATCTATCCAATCATTAAAAGCTTCAGACCACTTAAAGTTAATATCTCCATTGTTCTTGTCCTTTGTAAATCTAACCAGATTGTAATCACCTACTAACATCATTGGCCCTTGCCAGCTACCCATCACTCTATCAAGTTCATCAATAAAATCTTGCTTTCCTTCCTCATAAGGACTACCATAAACAACCACTAGTTTCCAAAAAAATCCTAATCTACTATCAGTAAGCATCACACTAATAGTAAACTCAAGAGCATCACTCACATAGGAAGCAAATCTGTCTTTATTAAAACCTACCAAAATGCCACCTGAAGTGCCTTTAGCAGGTAAAATATGCCACCCAAAATTAGTACTGCCAGATAGAACCTTTAACTCACTAGCTGAAAAAAATTCTTTCTTAGTCTCAATTAGACCCACTAAATCTACTTGAGAATTTTTAATTCGACTAGCAACAGCAGGGATTCTCCCTAGGGTATTCAGCCCTCTCACATTCCAAAAGAGACCTTTCATTGGAAACTCTTGTTTTTCCTATTTCTCCTATTCTTAACTACAGACCAGGTTCTCTCTTCTAAATCCACAACCTCATATGGATCAGAGAGTTTCCTATTTCTATCCACTACCTGAGACACAATTACCCTATTATCCTTATCAGTCCTATCAGGAACTTGATCTACTTCCCTACTTTTCTCACTTCTATCTATTCTAGACTCCTCAAAACTCCCTACTAGAGCTACTTTAATCTGTTGTGCCAACTCTACCTTATCTACTTTCTTACCTCTACTACTCCCAGAACCACCTGCAGTGGTTATTTTACTGTCAACAGAAGACTGCTTATGATTACAAGTATCCAGCTGGCAGATTTCACTAAAAGTCTTTTTCCTATCAGCATCTAATCTAATAACTTTTCTAACATTATCCATTTGATCATCTACATTAGAGCTAACATCTAAACCAACACTGGTAGCAATATCAACTAGTAAATTCTCAGAAAAATTAGAAACATTTTTGTTACCTTCAGTAACTTCCAAATTACTCTTTTTCTTCAACTCTTGTGCTCTCCCTAAGACTGTCCCTCCATCCAGAGGGTATCTCTTACTTTTTCTTTCTGGAATTAGAGGCCCCCACTTTTGAAGTCTTTTCTTTGCTCCAGCTTTGTTGCAGTTTATATCAGCTTCCCTCTCACTTCCCTCTTGAAGTTCCACTTCCTCACCCCCATTAACAGCTCGGTTCTTGACTTGCTCTCCACCAATAAGACTCTCCTCTCCCCCCTCCTCCATCATCATATAATTGGCCCCCTCATCCTCATGCTCTCCATTGATACAGCTCCCTTCTGCCCCCCCTCCTCCAGAGTATGCATACAGCCATTCTGCAGGTAGATGATGGTCCTCTTCTTCCACTCTTTCCTCATCAACTAATTCCTTGTCTTGTTCTAATTTCTTATCACTTTCCCTCTCTTCATCAGATAACATCATTCCATCATTTCCAGCATAGGCATTGAGCCATTCTGTAGGCAGGTATTGACTTTCTTCATTCCCTTGTACATTTTCCAAACCCTCTTCTTCCTTGTCAGATTCTTCCAACTCCATTGCCTTCAATAGATTCATACACACAGATCTCTCCAGGTCTTGACTGTAGATTTGACAATTTTCTTGAGCAAATGCTTTAGCCAGACTCCTTACTGTCCTGTTCCCCTTTGAGGTTGAAGCACTTTTCTGTGACTTGAAGCTTGCACTATCTCTATCAGCTTTCCCATCATCCTGTCCACCATCACCTAAATCCCCATCCTTTTTCTCACTATCCTTATTGTACCCATCCTCATTGTCTTCAGCTTCCTCTTCTCCATCACAGTCAAAATCAGCAGCATCCTCATCTTCATCCCCCCCATCTTTTCCATCATCATCCTCTTGTATTATGTCCTCAGTCTTGAAGTGGATCAAATATATCTCATCTTTCATCTCCATCACCCTCCTCAAAGGCACTTTAGCTGGGTTCCTACACTTGATCTTGACTCTCACCACTGCAAAGGAACTAGCAAAGATAGACTGCCAATCCACACTCACCAACTTTCCCACAACTGAGCAGACTTGTCTTATTGTTGCCCAATCACACCATTTGGGTGGGATCCCAGAGATTTGTACCCACACATCTTCAAGCTTCCCAACAGGAGAGATATTCCCATTCCATGTCTTCAAAGACACCATAACAGATCCACCACTGAGATAGAAATAGGACCCATCTTCAATGACAAAATTCTCTACCTTTTTGTCAGCTGGGAATCTAACCAGATACTTGTTCACCTCCAATTGCTTGAGTTGCCAATCCCAATCCTGATCAAAGACCTTCCTGAGATAGCTGATAATGTTTTCTTTCTCCATCTGCCCTTTTTCCACAGTGAATATAGCACAATTGTCAAAACCACTCCAAAGCTTGAATCTATTAGGCCTCTCCTCTACATCCACATGGAAAAAACCTAAACCTCTGCAAGCACTCCCCAGGAACTCTGCTGGTAGAATTGGCTCTCTCCACTTAGGGCAATTTTCAGCAATGTGTTCCTTCCTAAAGCAGATAAAGCAAAGCTTTGGTTTGGGACAGCAAGACCTTAAAATGACTCTCTCCACAATTGTAGCACACTACTTTCTCATTCTTTGATTCTCCACTTTTTCCTTCCTCTACCTTAGTCTGATCAGATTTAGCCTGAGAGTTGAGCTTGTTACCTGCCCCCATCTGCTGCTGAGATTGGGTTGCTTGGCTTCCACCTTCCTTCTGATTCCCAGCCTGAAACTGGGTGGATTTGCCTCTGAAGTTTGTGGTCTGGCCTCTCGGCCTTGGAGCCCTCTGCTGGTTGAAGCCGTGCATCATCCCCTGTGGTGGCGGCGGATACATCGGCTGCTGAGGCGGCGGGAAGAAGCCGTACGGACCCGGCGGCGGGAACTGCGGCGGACCCATGGGGTGAGGGTAGTATCCCGGCCATCCTCCTCCACCCCAAGGATCCCATCCCTCACCACCGGGGCTTCCTGGACGATCACCTCTTCCTCCTCTCCCCGCCATACTCGCCTTGAGCACCGCCGCGTACGACGGTCGATTTCCCCCGCCCCAAATCTCTTCAGCAAATCGAAGCTTCGACGCTTTCTTCACCGAACAATCTCTCAACGAAACTGGATGGGAAAATTCTTCTCCGACCTCTCTCCCCCCCAGGCGGTCCCTCCGGATCCACACCTGGTTGTTTCGATCTCCACTCCCTGCCCTAACCCTAGGTTTGCGGGCATCACCAGCTGAACCAGGCTCGGGGCAATCCGGGAAATACCAAAGCTCCCCGAAGAATTCCTGAATTGCCCCTCGATTGTCGTCTTCCTCCTCCCGCCCTGCGGCGTTCGATCGCAATCCATCCGCACGGACCGCGCCATCACAACTCCTCTCCGACAGCGCGACGCGTGGCCCTCCCCGAGGCGGCTGGACCCGGGTCTCCACTCTCCGGTGGCTCGCCCGGAGACGTGGCAGACGCGGCGGTGTCCCACGTCCCCGTCGAGGGCTCACCGGCGGCAGCTTCCACTCCGCGCGCCTCGCCGGCGGCGGAGTCGCCAAAGGAACCGCCCTAAACGCTCCCCTCATTGATCCCTCCCCTCTGGGCTTTTGGTTTTGTCAGCCAAATAATTTCAAATTTCGACCAACTGTCGTGTTGCATGGATTGGATCTGGATGGATGAGATGAGATCGCCATGCGCACATAACATAGAGATTTTGATACAGTTATTAATGGAGTCCTCCACAGCGCCCGTGCCGTCAGGGTAGCCAGTACTTACGCGGCCGGCCGTCGTGGTCCGGTCCGATGCGACGCGGTGCCGCCGGCTGCCGTACGCGTGCCGGCGCTTGGAATCCCACCTCGTCATGCGCCGCTGTTATTACAGCAAGCATGTGGAGTAGTAGTAGTGGAAGCCTTTATACTGTAACTGATGACTCATGACTGATCTCTGTGTGCACGCAGGCGCACGCGTGCCTGACGGACGAGGCGCGGCGGCGGGCCTTCGACTTGGAGCGGCGGGGCAGCTTCTGCGCCGCGTGCCACGACCGCCACGCCGCCCGGTGGTCCAAGCCGCCGACCCCCCGCGCCGCCGCCGGCACGACCAAGACCAACCATCATGCGCCGACAGCAGCGGCAGCGGCGCCGCCCAGGAGCAGCAAGGCGCCGCCGTCGCGGGAGGTGCAGCGCCGGATGCGGGACGAGTGCCGGGTGATCGACGGCTGCCTGCGGGCCAACGACGCCGCGGCCCACGCGCGCCGCCGCCAGTCGTTCCCGATCTTCGACCCCCCGGACTACCCGCACGTCCGCCCGCCGCCGTTCGGGTTCGGCGGCGCCGCGGAGCTCCGGCGGATGTCCGAGGTGCGGCTTGGCCGCGCGGCGGTGGATCGGCAGCAGGCCATGAACCGGAGGTGGTGCAGGGACGGTGGCGAGTCGCCTGTGTACCAGATCAGGACGGCGGCGACAGAGTGCACCGACAGGCGTGCATGGTGAACTCGTCACGTCATCAACATGAGCGGCAGGGATTTCTCTCTCTTTTTTTTTTTCCGTTTCGTTCTTTTTCAGCTCGAACAGGAAGTATGAAACCAGCTTTAGATCAGAAATTCTCCAAAGGATACAGAACAAGCAAGAAAAGCATTACACCATTCACTTGTTGAATGAACAGAATTTTTTTTTTTTTGAAACGAAATGTCGTCACAATGTAGCTTCATGGGACCCAGAAATGTCATCGATCGCAATCCCCTATGTTACACGGATACTCCAAAGGGGTGACGTATCCGTATTCAATACTCGTCGGATACACAGATACGGATCTTCGGATACACCATTTTAGTGGGGTTTCTTTTAAAAAATTGTGTATCCACGTATCCGATACATATTGTATCCGATACCTGTACCCGTACTCGTGTAACGTAGGCAATCCCACTCGCTCATAGTTTGTTAAATTCAAAGTTTAGTAGTCTACCACGGCCTTATTCCTCATAAAAAATCTATATAACCTCATGAACTATTACCAACATGAATAATGTTAGGCGTTTTGCTGCATCACTGCTGTGTCATGAACATCACTAATGCGGTTAGTTTTTTTTTTCCTATGCAAATGCGCCCATAATAGCCATGTTGCCGACTATGCACCAAAGCAAATGAGAACAGAACTATAAGGCTCTAAAGAGACTAAAACCTCGCTGCTAAAACACGTGCGAACGAAGGCTACAACAAGAGTCCTCCAAGTTATTCCAATACTATGTGATTTATCGTATATTTTAACATCGTATAAAAAACATCAAACTTACAAATGTATCATGTCTATAAACATAGTTTAACAAGTTAACTTTTTTTCCTTCCTTTAATTTATTTACTTGGCCTTTAGCTAACAGAGTCTAGAATCAGACTGAATGAGAGATAACGGTGCCTTCGGATTAAAAAAAAAATACATCATTATTGGCCTTCAAAGCAGGAATTTCGCAACACCAATCTCCCAAAACAAAAAGGAGCATTCAGACTTAAAAACGAAATACTGGATCTGGTTTACAATATATCCTATTATAAGGTTACAGCGGACTGGGATACGCTCGAACGAGTGACTAACAATTTGTGGGCAGAACGTGCTCAAGCGACAAAAACCTATCCATATCCCTTACACAAGAACGGATGGCCCTTGAGTCCTTTCCTGACGCAAAAAGGTCCGCACGAATGAGTCATTTCTGAACAACCTTAGGCTTAGGGTCTGGCACTTTAAGGATGCCAGCATCAACCAGTGGCTGCAGCTCAGGTTTTGCAAGATCCTTGACCTCCTTACTTGGCGATTCCAGGAAACCTGCAACCACCTTTGAACTGCAAGCAGACGTCCAAAATATAATTTGTTAGGTAGATCCAGTAACACCATGTAACTATGCAAGTGCAGCAATATGTTGAACTGTTACAAGTTCAGAGTCAATAATGGAAAAAGAGTTAAACATTAGGCCATAATTACACAAACAAGCTACATCTGCACTGCATGAGTTTTGGAAGCACGAGTACATGGCAATATGGCATCACATTGAGAAGTAAAACGCAGTACCTGTGTCCTTCAGCCCATATCTTGCACTTCCCTTCAAGAGCCTTTCTCCAGAGAGTGACTGCAAACGCTGGACAGTCAATTATCATTCTTCTGATTACACGGCTGGAAAAGAAGTTCTCAAATGCATGTTCAATATCTTCAGTCTTCGGTTGGGCAGCATCAGATACTATTGCATCATGCAACATGTGGACCCTATCAGTAAAGCCCTCCAAAACATTGTCTTTACCACCAACAGCGATCTTCAGGTTTCAAAATAGCACCATGCAATTCAAGTCAGAATAATCATGAAATTTATACAAATGATAACAGGGCGAAAAACTAAAGGCAAGTTTGTATGAAGCATTATGTACAAAGTTATTCTCCTATTGAATCAACACTTCAAGACGCTAGGAACACCCCAAAGAAAGTAGATTGCATTAGCTGGATACAGATTCCTCCAAATAAAGAGAATCAATAGCCAGATTAACATAAGGGGCTTAGGTCCACAAAAGTCATCATTTGTCGGTCTAATTTTGTACTTGAAGATAAAATTAATGTGGAATGGGCAATGGTCATTACTAGAAAAAAATGGTTATCTTTCAAATCAATGCTGTAAGGAATTTTGGACTTCTACATTAAATTAACATGGCATGAACAATGAGCAATGGTCATTATTGGGTAAAGAAAAGGTTATTATACAAATCAATGTTGTGGTAAGGAATTGCTTTGGTAGAAAACTACCAGAGGAAAAAGGTTTATGCCATACTACGAACAAATTGAATATCAAGATCATGATGGCAAAAAGAGATGCATAAAAAAACCATAAACAGTAAAGAGCAGGTTTCTCATCGCCATGAAGATATGGAAAACAGCAGATCACCTCATATAACATTTCTTTGCCAAAGTTTGTTCGAAGTAATTCTCCAACATTTTCAAGACATGATTGGATGAGAGCCTGCAAACAAATTTTAAATATATATTAGGAGGACGAAATCCAGTCATCTAACAGCATGAGATGCTTATAAAGAGGATAAGATGTTGTTTATGCTTGATGTGTGCTAACAAGTTGAGCTTATTAAAGAACCCGGTTGCATTGGTAGGACTAACTTTTATAAGAGCATGCTTAATAATGTAGTGTTCTCTTTAAGCACTAATGCAAACAGGAATGAATGTAATGTCCAATACATCAGTTTCCATCCACAAGATTATTTTATATTTGGGTGTCATTAGTATTTAGTAAGTATGCTTCCACTACTTAGAAAATAGAATCCTATCAAGTGCAACCACAAGAAGACAGGCTAAGGCACAGAAATATAATCAGAGTCACTGGTAACTGCAGTAACAGAAGGGCAATAATCTATCTTATTTCAAGCAATGCTGCAGGTGACCTGCTACTGTACATAATTTACTGTCCACTTATTTTGCTTCCTTTCTATAACCATGGCTGTTCACACAAAACATCACCACAAAACATTGTGCACTGAGATCAACAGCCTGGAATTAGAGTTTTTGTGATCAAACTATATCTACCCGAGTTGCAAGAATTAACACACTTCTTAAAAGATGATATGTTCTTTAATGAAATAGGTACGGGCATCACCTCGGCCAGTCCACTTTTGACCAACAGTTCATGTCGCCTTTGTAATGGATCCTTCTTGGACTCAGACACAATTTGCATGCCTTCCAAACCATTGGCATCTTCATCAGTCACACCATCTACTTCATTTTCAGTCACACCATCTACATTTTCTGATGTGTCACCCTGGACCAGAAGCATAAACTGTTTTAGGATGTCTTTCTTCTCTATAGAATACTTGGAGACAAAAGAGTAGCTAACTTGCCTCTGTTGGACTAAGAGAAGGCACATTATAGTTCAGACAAGCCAGATCATCCGGAGAAAGATAGCGTGAGCAAAGAGGGTGAAGTAGTTGCAGCAATGGTCGTCTCCCATTCTGTTCCAGCAAGTAGATCCATTCATTAGTGATAGTCTTAAGTGGACAGGTTTACAAAAAAATCTAAGATAAACTATTCGGACAAAGGGAAACTATTACCTTGTCCAAAATGAGTTGCTCTAGATGTTTTGCCAACTCTTGAATGACAATCTACCAGGCCAAAGATAAACTGTTAGTGTCACCCATCTCTAACTGCTTGCAACAAGAGGCATGATTCTCACATAAAGCAAACTGTAAGTGCTAACCAACCTTAGAAACAAGCTTTGTGTCATCAACAATGGAAATAATGCAGATAAGGAACTGGATAAAAAAGAGATGTGTTAGCGGAGAACTGAAGGTAAATCGAATCCATTTGCACGAACAAACTTGAATCTTGTCTAGAAAAGGGAGAAATGCTTCATGTCACAATATTTCCCAATTTAAGAGCCAAAATAATTGTAAATAAATATATTTAATACTCACAAGACATCCAAAATCACTGAGAGCGAGCTTCATAATGTGCCCCTTCAAACTTTTAATAATCTTCTTCCTGTCCTGAAATAGATTGCCATGTTCATTTAGTCTTGTTAATGAAGATAGTACATACAGTAGAAAATAAATACACAATAAGGAGTACTCGGTACAGTGTAGTCCATAATTCGATTTGCAAAGATACAAGCACCACAAAATTTACAAAACCAAACCAGCACCGAAACACCAGCGGATAGTAGCATAGGAAGTGATTAAACTGGAGTTAATATATAATAATAAACTGTACAGAAATACCTTTGCACTGCCATGCTTGAGGCAACTAATTCCAAGTTTTAGTCCTTCCCTTGTCTGCATGATCCTAACGATAAGTGGTTCTTTTGACCTTTTCTTCTTAGCTTTTGTTTTCTTTGGTAGCTCTGGAGCATTTGATGGTTCATCTCCATCTATGATTAATGCTCCTTGAGTAAGAAGGGGGATAAGTTGACAAATAACGTCCGAGGCTGAGGTCTACCAAAACATACATAGATTACAATGTGATAAACTGAATACTTTAGTTCACAGAAGAGGGCAGGTAAAATAAACATTGCACAACACATGATACAATGTGATTACCTTATCTGCAATTGTGAAGTACTCCAATATGGCCGTGTGCACTATTGAATAGTCAACAGTACCTTTCTCCAAGATTTTATGAATCACAATAGTCATATGCTGCAGGGCAGATGATATCTGCAACCCAAGCTTGGAAATTGTATCTATCAAACTGAAAAAGGAGTTGAACATTAGGATTTACCACAAAATAAAATCCATGGAACTGTTGTATCTAGAGACAAAAAAAAATCTCCTGTACAGATAAATCATATTAATTTCCCCTATAATTCTAAGACAAGGAAAAACTGCAAAAGATATGCTTAGCTCTAGCGTATTACAATTGTTCATAAGATGTTCAGAAAGCATAAATAGAAAAAGGAACTTCTAAAATACATGACCAGGATCCCAGGATGTATATTGTACCAACCAGAAAGAACTTTGCAAAGTCAGATCCTGGAATAGCTGAAGTTCAGTGGAGTACAGTTCCAGTAACAACTGTCTTTTCTGGCGTTTTGTTCCCCGCTGAAATGCATAATCAACGACTGCAAGAAAGAACATATATTTGTTAAAAAAATATATATTGATTAGACCATGATTTATTTTTATTGTTTCTTATAGGAACATGTGCATCCAAGTGACATGCAAACATTTACTTTGGAAGTTCTCTACACACATGAGAAGAGAAAATGGCAAGCTTGAAGCTATTCACTACAATAACATAACTGAACACACACCTGCAGCTCCTATAGTATGATGAAGGAGTTTGGCAACACGGCCATGAAGAGAAGAGATGAAACTGTCAAACTGTTTTTTAGAGGCTGCAACCACAAACAGGAGACATGTTAATGAAGCTAAGGGGTCATATCAAACTATCATGTAACATTCTAACATAGCCACATGCCCACGCAAGAACTGATCGTATATAAAGTTAGATGAATGTACCAAGTTCTACAAGCTTCTTTACAAGGAAAACCGCATATTTCTTGCGAGAAAGATCGAGCAAATGTGGTTGTAGAACATCAAAAATAGCATCCCTCTCAGACTGCGAGCACCACTTTACACATGTCTGCCAAAAGATGGTGATCAACTGATCATCAAAAGCCAGGACACAGGCAACATAACAAAAATCGCAGCAGATTGACAAATACTGTGTGCTCAGCTTACTTGAAGAACACGTGCAGTAACATGTGATGTGGCAATATCCAAATATTTCCCATCCATTTTCTTGATGGCCTCACTTACTGCCCTGGAAAGGTGATAATTATGTCAATGTATGAATGCAAACATAAGATACAAGAATGATGCTAGTGCTTACTTGGACCTCTCCTCTTTGCTCACATCATGGCATCTCATCTTTTCCCACAGTTTTGTTAGTTCCTGCCAGTATTCAGGGTCAATCAGAGCAAAAAAAAGCATTGAATTTAGCAAACTGACGAGTTTACTGTCACCACAAATGTCACGCAAAGTTGAAGAATTTGTTAATGTTGATGATCTTAGTGGGGGTAGTGGCACCATCCCAATTCGAAAAGGCAAAAAAATCAGGTTTGGATAGTTGAGCACATGATCATCAAAAGAGCCGTTCAATATCAAAGTACCGCGAGCAGAACCTCGTTGCAGAAACTGACTATCTGGACATAACTACATACAGGTTGATGTTTTCAGTCCATAGCGGATCGATGAATCATAATGCAAGTCACGTTGCAGCTTTACAGCAAAAGGGTTACAACTAGAATCATAATATGCCTAAAAACAGGTGCTGCAAGCCCCGAATTGGAGCACACGGTGCGGAAACAGAGCACTGAAGTACCTTCTCAAGGCTGTAATGTCGCTTCCTCTTCATCTTCCTGGCCTCCGACATTTCCTGTCACAGTCCAGCCCGCCCGTCAGTTTAAGCCTCAGACATACAAAGGCAACAGCCTCGATCGAAGCACACAATCCAGCGCTTCCGATCACAAACGAGCACTTAAGGGATACCTTGGCCGCCAGGCGCTTCTCCCTGGGGGTAACCGGGATCTTCTTCTTCGCCACAGCCTCTCCAGCGCCGCCATGGGCCGCGTGACCGCCGGCGGCCGAGTGCTTCTTCAGCTTCGCTCCGTCTCCGCCTCCCTTAACTTGCGGCCGAGGTTTGGCCTTGGCCTTCCCT
The DNA here is from genome assembly GCA_018135685.1 of Themeda triandra. NCBI lineage: Eukaryota > Viridiplantae > Streptophyta > Magnoliopsida > Poales > Poaceae > Themeda > Themeda triandra. The sequence goes on along the minus strand of JAENPR010000492.1, from coordinate 292,714 downwards.
TCCGCGTGCTCGCGCTTGCGCTTCTTCGCGCCCTGGACATCGCCGCCGCCCGCCATCGCGCGCGCCGCTCGCTGCTCTGCCGTGAAGGAGGACGAGGAAGAGGTTTTCCCAGACCCGATAGACCGTAGCTAGGGTTTATACGAGCTGTCGCGCTATTGGGCTGTTATTGGGCCTCATCGGCGGTCCGCTTACGGACCCTTCTGGTTTCGGGCCATGGAGCCTGCAGACGGGTCCAGATCCAGCAACAGAGGCCCATGTCCTACGATGCTTCGAGGCGCTCTGCTCGGGCCCAGCCCAGTTGACCAGTCAAAGCGCGCGCGGCGAGGGGCAGTTCCGTCAATTCGTCGAGGGCGGGGAAATTGAGGGTTTTCCCGCGGCGGACAGCGCGGGCCTGCACTTCTGCCGCCAACCCGGCCTGCGCCGGATCGGCTGCAACGGGCCGAACAGCAAACAGCGGCGCGGGTTCTCGGGACGCTGTTTCGTGCGCGGGGCCGCGCAGCGAGGCACGCCACCTCTTTTTGGGTCGTAGTGTCGGTCTGGCCCGGATCTGGTGCGGCGCGGCCGCGCGTGGGCGCGCGTGTGGCGCCTTCGCTGTGCATCCACGATTCGGATCGAAGACCACTGTGGAGTGTGGTGGACTGAAGTAGAAGTGGCACTGAACTCCGCCGCCTTCTGCTACCGGCGGCCAGGTATGGCTATAGCCTAGACTTGTCTGTGGCTTTGCTTGGAACACAAGAATAGTGAGGAGATCTTCACGTGTCCCTGTCCTGTCCGGCCAAAATTTTTGGTGTTCAATCTCTGAAAAATGATGTTTTATAATTATAATACAGAAGAAATCGTTAGGGAGGGTGATGCACTGCAGAGGAACTAAACAAGGCCCCCACTACGTTTTTCTTTTGGAAAATAAACTTCACTAAAAATTATTGTATACATAGTAAACAAGCAACCTAGATAAAATATTACTTAGGTTTAAAGCCCGTGAAAATCACAAAACCAAGAAAATCTACAAGACTTTAAGCATATTTTACCTATTTTCACTCTAAGGCCATATTAAAATTCCATAATTTCCTTCTTGTTTTTCGAGTGAAACAAACTGATTCCATATGAAAATTCTATACAATTCCTGTAAAATTATATTGCCCTTGAATAAGTTACCACTGGAGGTGTAAACGGTATAGATACTACTTTCTAATCAAGCGCTTTGGGTATCCGTATGAAATGAATGCTTATCGAATTTATAAATTTGGTTTCGTAGCATATTTATATCTACATAATCAAATTTAAATAAATATATGATATCATTATCCATTCTATTTATATGAATTATCCCTAACCAAATTAGATTTTTTTATTTAATTATATTTGTATATTCATATCCTTAATTTTTTAGAATTGTATATTTATACCTCTATACTCACCATGAACTTTTTTTTTTTTTTTTGAGAATCACTCACCATGAACTAGGACAAGCACAAGTAACTCTTGTGAGCCAAAGGCCCGAGCAGTGCTGCTTCAGCCTTCGGCACCAAAACCCTACGGCCCAAATTTCCTGTGGTTTCCCTCCACGGATTTCCCTCTTCCCTCCACGGCCGCGCCCTCTTCCCTCCTCCATTTTGATCTCAAATCCTGGGCCTGCCCACCCTGCCCCTCCCCACTCTTTTTCTTCTCTCCCCACCAGTCCACCACACCGCGCCGCACAACAAATCAATCGCACGCCTCCCTCGGTTCCCTCCACTCGACGCTTCTCCCGCTCCTAACCCCTAGTACCTTCTCCCCCCACTCGTCCGCTCCGCCGCCGCCGCGACGCCCAGCGGCCAGATCCGCGCAGCAGAGGCGTCCTCCGCCGCGGATCGGCATCCCGATCCGCTCGGGGGCAGTGTTGGCGGGCGCCGGAGGGCTCGGCCGGGGGAATACGTGAGGCTGGAGACGGAGGAGGAAGGGAGTGGTTCCGCGGTGGTAGATCCGCCGGTCCTGTCGCCGGAGATGGACTCCTCCGTCGAGAAGGTGAGCTCCGATCCGCTTCGATTGGTGGGTGCGGGTGTTTATTAATCGATCGCGCTGTTTGTCTTATCCATTCTTCTCCAACCAACGCAGCAGGGGAGCGCGGCCGATCCGGACGAGCGCCCGCCGGCGTCCGGCGAGGGGGCCAAGGCCTGCACCGAGTGCCACACCACCAAGACTCCGCTCTGGCGCGGGGGGCCCTGCGGACCCATGGTGAGTAGTAGTATTCCTGATCCCGACGATCCCCGATCTCATTCCCCGGAACCCTAGGGTCCCATTCCGGCTCCCGATCTGTGGTTTCCTCGGCTAATCCGCTCCCGATCTGTGTTCAATCGCAGTCGCTGTGCAACGCGTGCGGGATCCGGTACCGGAAGAAGAGACGGGAGGCGATGGGCCTGGACTCGAGCAGCAAGGCCGCCGGCGGCAACGGCAACGGCAACGAGCAGCAGCAGCGGAAGAAGAAGGCCACCGCGGCCGCCGCCGCCGCCGCGGCGTCCAAGCGGGAGAGGGTGCGGGAGAAGCCCGAGGCGGACAAGGTCACCGTGGAGCTCCGCGCCGTGGGGTTCGGCAAGGGGGAGGTGGTGCTCAAGCAGCGGCGGCGGATGCGCCGCAGGCGGCGCCTCGGCTCCGAGGAGGAGCGCGCCGCCGTCCTGCTAATGGCGCTCTCCTCCGGCATCGTCTACGCCTGACTTCCCCCTAGCACCGCACCAGAAACCCAAGGCGGTGGGAGGAGGAGACCGCCGCCGCCGCTGGTGCTGCCTGCAAGCCGCAGATTTGGTCGACGCGCGGCATGATCTGAGCCCCCCCTAGAGAGAAAGATCCGTCTGTCTCTCTCTACCCCTTTTTCCCCTGCTCCTGGATCTACCGATCTATGCTAAGTTTTTCCCGGCTAAGTACTAGTAGTAGTAGTTCATCAGTTGGATCGAACAAAGCGAGTTAATAATCCGTGTCCGTGCTAGGCTAGCAGCAGCTCTGTTACTTCTTGCTGTTCTTGCTCCTCCCACCCCCACCTCTAGTTGTAATCCTACCGCTAGTAGTGTGCTAGTACTAGTAGCAGATGTCTTGTAACCTTCTCTATCTTGCAATGTAAGGAGAGATTATGATCATCGTATCCTTCCGGCCGTAGAAGTAGTTGGTACCAGCTCTCTTCGGATCTGGCCGATTCTGCGGTGCTCCGGCTGGAATCGTGGCAGGAAACGCTGCGGGTGCTCTCCAGCTTGCGCGCTCTCGTATTGCATCGTCGTCGTCTCTCTATGCTGGTGTGGACTGCTGATGACGACGGACATGTTGTCTTTGCTGTGCTGTGATCTGATGTACGAGCGCGTGGATGCTCCTGCGTCATGGTTGACCTGCTGATGCGTTCTCTGATGTCGGAGTCACTTGCCCTACGTATACTAGCAAGCAGCTGATGATTCGAACTCGCTTGGTTTCTTGCCCAAAAGAAAAAGAAAGAACTTGCTTTGTTTTGGAAAGTTGAAGCATTCATTCAACCTCGGATCCGAGCGAGCGGTGAGTGAGAAAGCCGAAAGGAATGGATGATCACTGCTGCTGCGGCTTGCGATCTGCCGATCTGGTGTAATGAAATGGTCAAGAACTCAGCAGCAGCTGGGGACGCACCCACTCCGACAGTGTTTCCTGAAAGGGAAGTGGCGTTCCATCGCTCGGCAGGGCAGTCAACACTCTCCAGTCTTCAGCACGCAGCTCGGCTCGGCAGCTGAGAATGTGCTTTTGCTTTGCACTCACCTGTTGCTCCTCAGTCAGTCTCACTCTTGCTTACCATAGCTGGAGAAGCCGGTCCTGACTGAAGTGGAGGAGACGGAAATGTTCCTGGGAATTTTCCTCTTCCGGAGTGTGCTGCATCATGCGCTCGCTGTCCTGGGTCCTGGCCGTGTGGAGGAATATCTTGTGATGGCTGCTCCTCCATCTTTGTCCCGATCAGGGCAATCGGCAATCGATGGGCCGGCCGATGTTTTCATTACAGATGATAGGTGATGGCCCGTGGGCATCTTGCGATCCTGGTTGTTGGGATTGTTCCGTTTTGTTTGTTTTCTCTTGCTGATGGTGATGATAATTCTTGGCGAGGAGCAGCGTCACACGGGGCTTGGCTTGTGCGGTTGTGCCGTCTGGTGTTGGAGTGTAGTAGCCATCGACTGTGACAGAGCTGTTAGTGTTAGCACATTCCAAGCGGTCCCATGACGAAGACGAGACGACGACGATGATTGCGTGAGATTTGCGTCCTGTTCGCTAACTTAACAGTTCGGCTTATTATGATGTTTTTATCTCACAGCAAAATGAACAACGTCGGTCAAGCAACCGAGCAAGCCACGCCGGCTTTCGTTCGTTCTTTGGGTGGGGTGCTGGGTTGGGTTGCTGTCACTCACGCAGTCACGCCTATGGAAAGGAGTGAGGTGAGGTTTTTGCCCGGTTTGCGTGCAGGGATTTTTTAATAAAAAAAATGCAGGGACTGTTCACTGTTGGGAGTGGGAGCCGGGAGGCGGGCAGGTGGCCACATGGCAGGATGGTGCCGCCGCGTGGCCACCCACCGTGAGAACGGCAACGGCAGGAGCAGTCATAGCATGGGCGAGCTCTGCACGCTGCCGCGTTCCCATGCTCCATCCGTGATCCAGCAGAGCAGCTTGCTACCACTGTCTCGGTTTTGCTTCTGCCTTTGCTCCGTGGGCCCCCAAAACCACGGATAAGCGTGTTCCTTCTTCTGCCCAAACATTTCTGGCCCTATTCTACCACTCTGTATCGTGAGCTCAGCGTGGCCCGCCCAGCCCAAAACTCAGCATGTGTCTCCTGGACTGGCTCCCTCTCTGGCTGGGCCATAGCTTAGCGCCGATTCCCACCGGTCGGGTCGTGTTCATGTTATCGTGAGTACCAAGCAGAGCGCTGCTCCTTGCATCGACTACTACTAGTTTGCTGCCTCTATGCCCGAAAGAAGTGATGCAACATGTGTGTTTGGCCATTCTTCCTTGGGCCCTCCTTTGCGTTTGTACAAGTAGAACAATGAGAAGAAACTGACACAGTGCCTTTGCTTCAATGAGTGCTCAGAAGCAATAAGCATTTGATATGAAAAAGATTGCTTTCCGAAGAGTTGCTCGTTTGGCAGCGTGACGTTCTTCTTGCCATTTGGAGATTCTAGTCTAGATTGTAGGCAACTGACGTCGCCCGTGTACTAAATTGAGCCCAGTACTAATAAATTGTTCACGTCTTGATTAAATTCGGAGCATAAATGCTGGTGGGTACACTTGGCCAATGGCCACCTCCCACGTCCCACACCAGACATAATCCATGGGACAGTGGACGACACACACTTCCGGATGATTGGATGAAGGTGGGTGAATGTCTAATCAAAGCAATCATGTAGTACGCAATGGTGTTAGGATGCAAATACGAGTTTTAAGCATTAAATATCTTCTATATATAACGTTATATTAATGAAGAGAGAGATGATAAGAGTTTCCTGGGAGCAGAGGAGTTTCCAACCCCACGCGTGAAACTTTTATCCATCATGTTCTCGCCAAAAAATTAATCGTTGAAAAGCTATGTATCTTGTGCCCAAGCTTTTTGAGACTGCTAATCAAAACAATCATGTAGTACGCAAGTCGGGAAGATAGGATGCAAATACGAGTACGGTAAGCATTAATTCCGTTCTATATATAACTATACACTCCGTACAAGATAAGATGGTACACTCAAAACTTCAAAAGGTACCGTTTCACATAACTCCACAGCAAGGAAAAAGCATGAAAATCGACGTGCTAGGTCAACTCAATCCAAATGGTTGGAAGATACTAGACATGTGACGGTCTACTTTTTTTCTTTTTTTTTTTTTACAACCACATATTATATTATATAATCAAGCAGTCATTTTACATAGAGGTCCTCTAAAGAGAACCAAGTTACATTAGGGTCCTGTGACCGGAATAAAAGACCGCAGCGACTAAGACGCAGATAAAGACAAATCTGCCGGTGAGGGGCATACGCAGGGGCGTTAAAGATGCGTGCACCCAGATGGACTGACCGCGCGAAGCGACGGTTAAGTGTGGGTCGGAAGAACCGTCGAGTAAAAAACATGACGACAACCGAAGGATGTTGTTGATATCGTCGCCAGATGTAGAAGAAACTCGAACCGAAGACCCAGATGAAGGCAGAGTCGTCAAACCAATGACTTAGAAGTAGCTGTCTGACTGAAGTACTGGACCACAGGATCATAGACTGCAAGATCTTCATCGCCGTGTCGTGGCCGGGAAGGATACTGAAGGACAGTGCTTGAACGCCATAATGCCATGGCAGACTCCACAGTGCCATTGGTGGGTCCACTCTTATCAAGTTGAAGCAAAGGGGGCCAGCAAAGCTTCGTGCATGAGACACACGTTGCATTGTTGGGCTCCACAACACAGTTGGAGTGGCCCAGCGCCGCCCAAGGCATGGACAGCCACCACGCGGATGGCCACGCCGCCCTGGTGGGCCCTGCAGCACAGGATGCGGGCCCCATGGAGCAACCTAGCGCCCACAAGCGGAGAAGCTGAAGCTGCTCGACTCGTCGCGCACCGCCGTCTGGATCTCCGCCGTGGTCTTGTCCTTCCTTCCGCAGAGGCCTTCGTAGATGTCGTGGAGGATGGGCTTGGGCGTGGTGTGGGCGCCGCCAGCTGCTCTTGAAGCTTTCCCCGCCTTGGGCCAGCTACGACGACTGCTGGAAGCCCGGATGCTTCGTTGCAGCTCGCTGCCGAGGCGAGGTCGTCGTCGTATTTCGATGGCGCGCCGGAGATGTCGTCGTCGTCCACCTCCATCGTGCTGCACGTCTTCAGCACTCGTGTCAGTGGCGTAGCTCCTCCTGATCCCGGCGTGCTCCTGGGGCGGCCACAGCAGCCCGCACGCTTTGCCCCGGCGAGGCTCGTCATAGCCCCGGCGAGGCCCTACAGCAGCCGCCACCAGAAGCCACCGCAACCACCAAGCACGGCCACGGTGTCCGCGCGCACCGGGATGCCCGTCGTGGAGCAAGGATGCCGGAATCGGACGCGAGTCCGGCACGGCGACACACCAGCTCCAGGCTTCTCCAATCCAGTAGCGGCGCAACCACGAGCCTGCCCAAGCCCAAGAGCTTGGTCTGGAGAGGCAGCGGCATCCGCTAAAACTTTCAGCGACGGAGGCCAGCAGCTCAAGGCCGTGGAACGCTTGTTCGGAGAGCGTCCGCAGTTGCCTCATCCCGCTGGCCATGGGCCTGGAGAAGGCTGATTGGCATGCAGTATGTGCACAACCACCAGCTCCCTCACGTAGATTGGACAGTTTTGCTTCAACACTCTTTATTTGATAGAGGTTCTCTTTCTCTTGGAATTCATGGCAGCAGACGCAAAGCTGAAGAAAGACAGCAGCAACTCCCATGGCTAGAGAACAGCGGCAAAGAGAACCCATCCTAAAGCACTCTAGACAAACTTAAACTAAGAAGAGGCTAAACTTTATTGAGGGAACGGGGACCGGCCCTCCTCCCTCTAGCAGCCGGCGAGATGCCGGAGCTGAAGAGGAAGGGGGCCGGAGTTGGGACGGTGGAAAGGGGTCAAGGGAAAACTACTACTCAGAGCATGTACTACTCGCGAGAGCGAGAGAGGTCAGTGACGGTCTACTTAATCACGTTGCACGGCCGTCTTAGAACATCAACAAAACCGATGCTTCTTGCTTCAATAGCGAAGAGAAGAAATCAAGCATCGATTTTGCCGCCATGCTTACAGATGTTTGGATAGAATTCTGTCATTGATGCTCCTATGGGCTTCGGTGTTTGTTGACTTCACAAATGTAATGTGATGCGACAACTAATGAATAGATAGACAAAGCTTAAGTAGATGAGAAGGACATTCAATTGTTGTTGTTTTCCTAATGCATCATAGAGGTTCCTATCAGAATGCTACCTATTGCAACAAGAAAACTCAGATAGAATATCAATATCGATTTGACACTTTAGGTAACAAGATCAAATTGAGGATAAACATTGTGAAATCGATATTGATATTATATTTGAGTTTCTCTTGTTGCAAGGATAAACATTGTGGTCCTTCTTGCATAAAAAGACTAGGTATTTTCAAATATATTATTATTTTGATATACATGTCTTCTTGTTTCTTTATGTATTCCTCTGTGACCTAATAGCCTTCTTCACTTCCTTCACGTAGATATTCTGACCCCCCCCCCCCCCTCTTACACACACAATTGAGTAATTACACCCAGACTCTCAAAGTTGTTACAAACTCTAGAAGGGGATCAAACATGGGATCGATCCTGGTCCCACTCAAACTCATAAAAGCAAGATCATGTGCACCTCTATTACAAGATCATGGTGTATGGCCAATGTCAGCCTGAATAAAATTTTAGAGGCGTAAGGAGCTTAGCTTATCTAAATAGGTAAATAGGGCGCCATGAGCTGAAAAATCATAAGAATTATATTGGAGAGCCTAGTGGTTTTTCTCTCACAACAAATATCGTCAACCATAGTCATATAAACCATCGGCCGAAAACAGGACGACTCAAGCTAGAGTGTGGCCCAAGGCTTACCTCACCTGACTTAGCAAGAAGCTAGAGAAGAAAAAACTCTTTGAAATTCTATCAAGCAAGATTTACCTAACTATTTTTACAGAGAAGATAATCCTGCTCATCCAGGTTCATCCAAGTTGGCAAGCTGATCTTTATCCAAGTTGGCAAGCTGATCTTGCTTGGCTCTAGACAAGAAGAAAGCAGGCAAAAACACACTACTACCAAACTGATCCGAAAGTCGCCAAAAATGTGCGTGCCGAGCGCCGACGCGAAGAAAACGCAGCCGGAGGGAGGTTTTCCGCACGCTACCCGTACCGGCCGACGGAATTGAGTCGAGCCACGGCCACGGGAGGCGCGAGCGCGGAGAACAACCACAGCGACGCGACGCGACGCCCGCGCCCAGCCCACCACGCTCTCGCTTGCCTGCTTCTGTTTCTTCTCGGCCTCCTCTCTCCTCGTCCCCGCACGTTCGCCCCCGCTCGCGCAGTCGCTTCGCCGCTCCCCTCAGATCCAAACCCCGAGTATTAAAAAGCGCTCAGCAAAGCGAGACCAAAAAACCCTAACCCTAATCACCAGCAATTCCCCAATCCCCGGTCCCGCGCAGGCAAAACCCTAGCCCAGCACCCACCTACCCGTCCGTCCCTCTCGCCGCCGCTGCCGCCGCCGCCGCCGCTGCCATGGCAGGCTCGTCCGGCGGCGCAGCCTCCTCCTCGTCCTCACGCGGCGTGCCGGAGAACCGGTTTTACATCGCTCCCCACGTGCGGCGCCAGCAGCAGCAGGAGCAGCAGCGGCTGCGGTCCGCGTCCCCGTCGCTGTCCCCGTCGCCGTCGCCGCGGTCAACGAGGCACAAGCCCCTGCCGCCGCCGGTGGCAGGGGCCGTGGCCGCGTCGGTGGATGTGGACAGCCGGGTGGATTCCGACGACTCCTCGTCGACGACCTCGTCCAAGCCGTCGGTGGCGTCCACGGCGACCACGGCAGCCACTGCGGCCGCGGCGTCTGAGGTGAATGTGGCCCCGGCGGCGGAGGATGTTGGGAATTTGGAGAAGTTTCTCGCCTCCACCACGCCCTCCGTGACCGCGCAGTACCTGCCCAAGGTATTTTTTTTCGGCTTGCTCTTTGCTTTTCCAGTAGACGGACGTGCTACTTCTTAGATTAGATTAGAGGCATCTGCTATGGTTGACAGCAAGGGGATCCGACGGATAGAATTGTAGTCTCTGTGCCATCTGTGCTGCATTTGCAGAGTCAAGCAGACGAGTCTGGAGAAACACTGCAGTTAAGATTAGAGAATGTATCGTGATTTGGAATTTAGTCTGATGCAACCGTTTAGCTCTGGTTGATAGTCATGTATTCAAAGCCACTATCATTCTTTGATATCAAAAGAATATGACCATAATTGCCAATGAAAACTTGAAATAGGCTGATATTTGCAAAAAAAATGTTCACACTGCTTGTTTTGTATGAAATTTGGTCTGTTTTTTATACTTCACATGTTGTAAGTGGCCATAATGGTGGAATGGGATAGGCATTCTTTCTAGTTTCTGAATCGCGGCACTTGACCGCTTGTTATAGCTTCACTGCAGTGCCATGTAATGCGTGTATGTGTATGCATATTCTTTGCTATATCTGGATTTCGCAGTTGTGTGAAGTGAACTATGACTACCAAATACACTGCAATCTGGATGACACTGTTTATTTTTATATCATTTATGTAGTAGTAATGTTTGTGCTATATTCTTCATACATGACAGTTTTCAGTTCTTTGGTTTAAAAACCACTCCCCATATAAGGAATTGCATCGCTTCTGCTGCTTACTAGCTTCAATTTTTTTCCACTGCAGACAACCCAAAGGATGCGGCGAGGTGGTGATGCTATGGATTCACGGCCTTATTTCCTCCTGGGAGATCTTTGGGAGTCTTTCAGGGAGTGGAGTGCTTATGGGGCTGGTGTTCCACTGGTGTTAAATGGCAGTGACTCTGTGATTCAGTATTATGTGCCATATCTTTCCGCTATCCAACTATTTGCGGATCCATCTAGACCAGCTTCAAGAAACAGGTACATCATATTCTCTGTCACGAAAGAGTCATGATGTCTAGAAAGTTTCCATGGACCTTAAACCTTAAGAGGGCCAACCTGTGTACCAAAATAGTTTCATCCAATTGTTTGTCTTTGTTATGCTTAGTTAGTTTGACCTTTGGTATTTTCATATATGCCAACAGAAAACTAAGTTGAATACTGATGGGATTGTGTTCCATGCTTTTTTTTTGTGCATCTATGCCAACCTGTATGGAAGCAATTAACTTGAATGCTATTCAACTAGAGCTTAAGTCCGATTAAGCATTCCCAACCTTTGTTTTTAGTTTTATTGGCGTATGCCCTTTTGTCGAAAATTATGTTATACGTTTCTGAGATTTACGAACATGATTCTATCGAGAAATTCTACATGTGACAAATATTGCAGATTTGTTCTCTGTTAACTTGCAAGAACACTGAGATGAGATTTGATATCTTTTGCATAACCTGATGTTCCCTAGGCATTGGTACATGTGACTTTAATTTGGTGTACATATATGGAAAGAAATTAAATGAAGTAAACAAATGAGAGAAGTTATGAGTAGATAGATAGCTACAACCAGCACGCTGTTCAGTATGGTTGCTTTTACCACCTTGGTGAGGTCTTTGATAGTGTATAACTTTTTCTAGTTAATTTTCTCGCTTACTTAAGGCGTCCTGGGGATGAAAGTGATGGGGAATCTATGGACAGTGAGAGCAGCATTGAGAATGATGTTGAGCGGCTAAGAGTCTCATCATCACTGGAAGGTACACATCGACTGGAAAATGGTGGCGTACGAAGTGATGATGGTGAAGGCGATGCATCTTCAAGTTTTCCAATATTTGAGTATATGGAGAGGGATCCTCCATATGGTAGAGAGCCTCTGACAGACAAGGCAAGTTTTTTATTTTCTTTGTTTGAACTAATGCTTACTGAAGATAGCCTGTGTTTAGAATCTAACTATGCATGGGTTTCAGGTATCAACTCTTGCACATAGATTTCCAGCTCTGAAGACATTCAAAAGCTGTGATCTGCTGCCATCGAGCTGGATGTCTGTTGCATGGTATGTTTCAGTTACTGTTGTTTTTTCTTCAGTCAATTTTTACTTCCATTTTCCTCAATGATAAGGTTGAAATATGGTTTCGGTTGCTGGACTCCCTGTGATGTATGATATGATTTGTGCGATTGCTCTATTTGCTATCTTCTATCTTCACTTAAACTGCATTCAATAATTTGTTAAGGTCAATGTTTTCTTGTGATTTAGCTGTGGTCTATGAGCTGTTTGACGAAAGAAGATATCAGCATTAAGTTGGCCTCATGTATTTATAATCAGCTAACATCTAGTTTCATTGCCTTATGCTTTGCTGCTTTTTCCTGTGTACCATGTTTTGATTTGTAGAAACTAGAATGATGCTGTTGCAATGGTCAGAGTTATGACATTTGCCAACTGTGCTGGCCCATGCAGAGGATGCCTACCAGTTGCAATGCCTAACAATGGCTTGCCTACTGTGCTGAATTTCAGCATAAGATACAACCTGTGTAGAAGAGCAACGCTGCTAACCTGGTGTTGCTATGATTCTATACGTTACTGGTTTCATCCTCGTGCTTCCGATTGCAGGTACCCCATATATAGAATTCCAACAGGGCCAACATTGAAGGATCTTGATGCCTGTTTTTTGACATTCCATTGTCTAGCAACACCTTGCAAGGGTAAATACTAAGTGACCTGTAGTGCCATAGGGATTTTACTTTGCCTTCAGCAAGATGGCAATGGCACCTGTGTGTGACAACTTCAGATTGCTCCATTTGCATAGAGTTCTTACTCCAATTGTTCTTGCAGATTGTGACCCTCCTGCGCCAGCATGCCCTAGCTTTGGGGAAATCAACCGATGCACAAGTGCAACTGGGAAACTATCATTGCCAATCTTTGGGCTGGCACCTTACAAATTCCGCGCCTCCATTTGGACAACTGACGGAACCCAAGAGCGGGACCGTGTCACCTCACTGATGCAGAAGGCTGACAGTTGGCTTCGCAGAATACAAGTAGACCATCCGGATTTCCGGTTCTTCGTCACCCATTTCAGTACAATATGGAGATGACTCATGGCTGTAAATGTTTTTTTAGCATGATTACTGCCTCGATGTCTAAACTGAACTGAACCGCCTTCTGCACATCTATGTATGGCGCATCGCATAGAGAACTAGTGCCCTTTTGTAACCGGGGTTGTATGAGTTATAAGCCTGCATGCTAACTTCTTTTCTTGTCTCCAATAAGTTACATCTGTTGTAGGTTTGTTTTGTGGGAAAGTAAAGATGGATGGGGGAAATCAGAATTGGAGACAATTTAGAACTGAAAGAAACAAAATAGGAAAAAAAAATAAAGATTTTCAGTTATTAGAGTTGAGAAGTTTCAGTGTATGCTGATTATCTGATTTGCGAATTCTCAGTGTATGCTGATTATCTGATTTGCTGTCTCATTCACATTCACCAAGGGTGGCATAATGTTTTTTTTACATATCAGGATGCTGTATCCAGGTGTACCTTTTCTCATATTATATGTGTACAAGTCCATAACTCACCTGTTTCTTCAATGAATACACCAGTTGTTTCTTCAATGAATACACTAGAAGAGATTCTTCGTTTTCAACAGAGGTTTTCTTCTGGTATATTCTTCTTTTATAATAGAGGGTTTGTTAAGGTCTATATGCTGCGAAAACAACAAGAGGTAAATCTGTGTTCTGCAGCAGACGGATGGTTTCTCCAGCCCGCGACTGGTTCCACTTGCAGGCATCCCCGGCCACGGCCAGCCCAGCTGTGAACGAATCGCAGCTGCGGGACGGACGGGACGGGGCGTCCACTGCTCCGCCACTCCCGCTAAAACAAAAACAATTCTCGAGAGTCGAGAGAGACACGCGTCGTCGCTTGGCCTCAGCGCAGCGTGCCGCCCTCACCTGCTCGATTTCCTTTCCATTTCTGCGGCCCCAGCGGCATGCCATGCCAAGCACCAAACGACGAGAGCAGCTTTCACGTCTTTGCGCTACATATACGTGCGGGCGCCGCGGAGCCTCCTGTCACCCACGTCCGTCCAGAGCCAACCACGGCAAACGCGTGATGAGGGGCCTGCAGGAGGAGTTCCGGGGCGGCGTGCGGGTGCCGCCGTCGTCGTCATCGCCGCCGCGCGGCGCCAGCAGCGACGGGCGCGCGCTGTCGTGGTGGGCGGGCGACCCCGAGGCGAAGCGCCGGCGGAGGGTGGCCGGGTACAAGTCCTACGCCGTCGAGGCCAGGGTCAAGGCGTCGCTCCGCAAGGGCTTCCGCTGGATCAAGGACCGCTGCACCGGCTTCGTGCGCCGCTACTGACCCCACGGAAGACGCCTGATGCCGGCCGGCCTCCGGCGAGGTTCTGCTGCGTCGTCGTCATATGTTAACCTTTTCGTGATCGTCCGTCCGTCGTTTTTTTTTGTATGTAAATTTTATTATAAAGGCTGGTACGGTGCTGGGTTTGTTTTTTTCTTTCTCTTTTTGCTACGTCTCCCTGATTTCTTCGCATGCTGCTGCCTGATAGTTTTTGTGACTCTCTGTCTGTTGTTGTTCTTATTATTGCGGATGCAAGTAATACATACACAAGCGGGAATGAATCCTCCCAATTCATTTTGACGTCTCTATGTGTGTGTAGTGTAAGAAAGTGGTATATATATTCTCAAAAAACAGAGAAAGAAAGGTGTATTGCAACTTAGTAGTAGAATCTATATGTGAGGGTGAGAAGAATTGCACAAGGAGATACTAGTAACATCGCTCTAGAATTCAGATTTATGTACACTCAAAAGAATTCATCGCTTCATCCGTGAACTTTCAGTTTTCACATCTTCTCCTAAGCAACCTATTATATGCTTATCAAAGTTGAAAAAGCGGGCTATGCATGTGGAACAAATTAACAAAAACTCGTAGAACAAAAAAAAATGGATACATGATCTTTGCATACAACAGCAAAAAAAAATTGTATACCTGGAACAAAATCTTTGTATAGCTAGAACAAAACTTTATACCGTACAATGTAAATAACACAATTATATATCATAATAACTGGTGGAACAAAATTTGGCCAAAACCTTATGAGCTTATTGCTTATTTGGCCCTTGAAAAAAGTTCTTTACCTATCTGCCTAAATTTTTTCGAAGTTGCTTAACGGCCTCAACGTAAATTTTATTTACTTTTCCGGCCTTCCGTTAGTTTTGAGAAGGTAACAGTGTTAAGTGGCATGTAAGATGACCATTTTATCCCTGGGGTCAAAAAAAAAAAAAATAGTATTTTCTTGCCGTGACTCTCAGTTTGTGGCTAATCGGAGCAGGTAATTAAAAAATGAATAAAATAATATTATTCGCTACATTTTCTTGCCGTGACTCTCGGTTTGTTACTGCCTCTCGGTTGATAGGTATGCACGCAATTCGAGTATATACGCATACTTTTTTCGTATAGAAGGATTATATATCCTTACTTTTTCAAGAGTATTTATACATACTTTTTTTTTGCAATGGCTATTTGTACATGACTTTTTAGAATAAAGTATTTATACGTAATTTTGGAATGGAGTATGCATCTATACCCATTATTTTGATATAGTATAACTGCATACTTGGACCACACGAGCAGTGTATATGTGCATACATACGTATTCGTGCTGAGTATATGCATATACTTGACGTAACAGTATGTGTTCGTATATATATCGACCATATACTCAGCAAGCATGCAAGAAACAAATTGAGTTATGTATGTGTACATAAATGATATCAGAGAGAGTGTATATTCATACTATATGTTTGAGAATAAAATACATGGGATATTTGTATATACTTTCCTTATCTAAAAAAAATCTGTATATACTTTCATTGACGAAATTACGTTAAGTATGTCCACATACATGGTTAAGACTAAAAATAAGTCTTTTTTTTATTTTTTTGACCTCCAGGCGTAAAATGGTCATCTTACATGCCACTTAACACCGTTACCTCCTCAAAACTAACGGAAGGCCGGAAAAGTAAATAAAATTTACTTTGAGGCCAGATAAGCAACTTTGAAAAAATTTAAGCCAGATAGGTAACAGAACTTTTTTCGAGGGCCAAATAAACAATAAGCTCAAACCTTATTCAGCTCAAGTGAAAATGAAGAAAAAAATGAAAAAAAAACAATAAGAAATGGAGCCAACTCGTTGGGCTATCCGTCAACACAAGAAGCGGGAAAACCAGCTGTTGGGCTGTGGGCTGTGGGCCTGTGGCCGCTTTCCAATTGGTTGGAACGAAGAGCAGACTGTCGCAGCGTTAAGGCAAGGCCTCGCACTCGCAGGCAACCTCGTCGTCGGTGTCCGATCCGCCGTCGCCGCCGCGCTACGCCAGCTGCTCAGGTCTTTGTCGGTGCCTCCGCCGGCGACAAGCATCCTCCAGGTATGCGCACCCCTTCTGATCGTCCTTCCCGCTGTGCGAAACCGAGAAGACGAAGTGACGAACCCCAATTTAGGCTATTTGTTTCCGGATCTGCTTTTGTCTGATCTAATTACAGGTGTTTATAGAATTTGTGTATAGCATTATGCCTACTAAGTACTACTTCGACTTCTTTTGGGAAAAAAGTGAACGGGTGTATATTTAGTTGTGGTACATTTACAGGATTCAGTCTCTATACTCAATACTCATAAATCACTAGGAATGTGGTTTATCAGAGAGAAGCAAATTCAGTGGTAGCACTAGCACAATGGAGAAAATTTGGCGAACACATATTGGTTATTAGGAGTGCACAAGCCTAAAGCATAAAAGGAAAGGGTCGGTCCGAGCAGTATTTGATGGTGGTGGGGCTAAGACAGGAGCCAGTTAGAGAGACTGAGATGCAGGATTAGAAAATTTTTCTTGATGTGACTGGGACTGGAAAACAATGCAGGATTCTTCTTCTGGTTCTTTTGTTGATGAATCTTGAAGTGTGTATTGACCCCAAAAGGCTGCAAAGTGGCCTATTGGCTACTGATCACAGCAAAACTTTGTGATTTCTGCAGATCTGATCTGGTTAGGCTCTAGATTTTTATCGTTTTGATTGCATCTCTAGTTACAATGTGTTCCTCGGTATATTTTTATAATGCACTAGTAATAATTCACAATTGCATTGCACGATGTTTCAATTTGTTATTCGTATAGACCATTCTGGATTACGCAATCTCAAAAGCAATATTCTTGTAGTTATATGTTTGCCCAGATTATCTTTTTTGGCCAACAGAAGTCTGACTGTCACAGAACCACAGATAATGCTATTTCAGCAGCAGTTCTATCACAGTATGGTTATGTTCCTGTAGATAATAGGTTACATGATTCCAAATGAGATGCAATGATGTGGAACCTACTTCAGGCCTTGTTTGGATCTCAAGTTCTATAAAAGCTAGATTTCTTAAAACCACTTTCGTTTGTTATTTAGAAAACCTTGTCTGTTTCCTGTAGCTAACTTTGAGATTAAAAAATCTGGTTTCTAGTAAACTCGAGTTTCCATGTTTTACTAAAATCTACGAGACACTTTAACAAAACCAGTTTACCCTATGCCTGTGTTTTTGGCTGGAAATCTTAGCTTTGACGATGAGGATAGTTTGCATGGTGACCAACGAGTAACGATGTGCCATTCACCTAACACAAAACACAGCACTTGCAAGACAAACACAGAAATGTATAAAGTATACCAAGAATGACAGAATAACTGCTTAAACCTTGTTTGTCTGTCTAAATGTTCCTAATAAAAGCCTTCTCTAAGAACTGATTTCTAATGTTGAGATCCACACAACCACTTATTGTGTATGTTTTCTTTAATTACTTCTTGTCTGACCAATTTTATTCAGTTATCGTGGCAGCGATGAATAGTGAGTTCGGAGGCTTAGGTGGCAGGCCTACAAATCCACAAGCAAATCCTTTTGGAAGTGCCTTGCATGGTGCTGGACCAGGACTGATCCGTACTGGACTAGAAGCATATGGGGGGAGGATTATAGATTCAAGTTCTGAATTTATGCAGAGCAATGTAAATTTGTACACATTTTCCTTGTTTAGAGATCAGTGTAACTATCGTGAAACTGTAATGCTTAACCTCATTCTGTTTTTGCCAGATAACACAATATTTATCGGACCCTCAGTACTACTTTCAAGTCAACAGCCAGTATGTGAGGAACAAACTGAAGGTCATCTTGTTCCCTTTCTTGCACAGGGTAAGAGCTGCCAACCTTCTATCTGCCTCTGCAGAATTTTCATTTTGTGATTTTGTGAAGTCTCATATGACGTGTCTTGCCTTTATTTCCTTCATCAAGGGTCACTGGACAAGGATAACTGAACCAGTAGGAGGGAGGCTGTCCTACAAACCTCCAGTCCAGGATATTAATGCACCAGACTTGTACATCCCTTTGATGGCATTTGGCACCTACATTATAGTTGCTGGGTATGCTTTGGGTGTTCTTGGAAGGTAAATATGTTGAACAACCTATTGTGTTTCACCTAGAATTAGAGAGGAACATTGCACGCGAGAAAGGCAAATAAATATATGAACCCACCGCATCTTACATGACTGGTGATTCACCTTGAGGCGCATTGCTTGGTGATGCAGGTTTACCCCTGAGGCGCTGACCATGCAGTTCTCTAAAGGGATACTTGGCTGGTTTCTACAAGTCATCCTCATCAAGGGTCTGCTGTACTCCCTGGGCAGCGGTGAGGCTCCATTGCTGGACGTCGTGGCGTACGCTGGATATGGTTTTGCCGGCACTTCCCTTGCGATGCTGGCCCGCATCTTCTGGAGCTACCTGTACTACTTCATCATGCCATGGTTCTGCATCTGCACGGGAGTCTTCCTTGTGAAGACCATGAAGAGGGTTCTTCTGGGCGGGCCAAGGAGCTATGAGAGGCACCCCAGCCGGAACCACTACTTCCTGCTCTTCTTGGCGGTTGTGCAGTTCCCTATGCTCTTCTGGCTCAGCAACATCAGCGGCTGATCTTTAATCCTATGGACTATGGTCTGGCCGTACATCATTTCTGAGGGGCTGTTGAGCAGAAGAGACCTTGTGGTGCTTCTTGCTTACTGATGAATCCTAGGTTATCGTGGAGATGGTACAGAACTATCGGCCATAGATATCTGGCTAGCAAATGAAAGGACGTGTGAGTACCTCTTTTTTGTTTATTTTGGAGACGAACGTAACCATGATCATTTGGGATAGGATGAACATGACTAGATGAGCTGCTTCGTGTATGCAACTTGGTTCCTACTTACCATGTTATGCCTTGTGTACGCTCAAATCTGACTTGGTTTTGCTCTGATCATAACTCAATTCATAATACTAAGATTTTTATGGCCGCACTTCTCACACAACCAGTTGAGCCAGGCTCACTTCATATTTTTGTTTTGATATGAATTAATGTATGTTTACACCAGGTGTCGGGTACCTAGATTAGGGGGTCATAAACTAGGAGGCTCAAGGGAAAGCAAAATAGCTTTACTTCCCTCTAAAAAAGTCCTAAAGAGTTAACTGGAAACCCCCCAATCCTCCTCGAACCGGGCCGACACTCAAATCGAGGCCCACAAACCACAAAGCCCACCGACTCGACGCGGCGGTCGCCCGCCCGCTCGAGACAAAAGTACGGAAATCGCTCGGCGAGCAACCGCTCGAGACGGTGACGGAAGCCGCTCGAGCGGTGACGGAGATCGCTCGAGCGAGCGACCGCTCGAGTCTATCTGCACTAATTGCCGATCCAGACCACGCACATGGCTACAGGGCTCGAACAGTATTGCGGTACACCAGCCCAGCCTAACTCCATGGCTACAGGGCTCGTAACAGTGGGCCGTACGCAAGTCGCTTCCACCATTACGCTGCCCATTCCCTGGATTCGAGGATGGCAGGCGCCACTATTGCGCCATGCCTCGCACTATGCCACGTGCAGCACGCCCTTCAAACGCCATGGTCAACTCCCCGTACCGCCGAGCACGTCGCCCCGTCCCATCGCTCGGGACGTCGACCCCTCGAGGCCGTCCTCAGTCGCTCGAGAAATGATGACAGAAGTGACAAGCGTACGGGCGTACAGTAACACACCCATACCACCTCGACGGCCGCTCGACAGGATTCCCGGGAAGGCCATCATCACCCATGCCTCGGTTGCGTCAGCTCGTATCAGCATGGGATTGACAGGCCTCCATCGACCGCCGTGCTTGCTACGGGCCCGGACCGGACTAAAGCATGAATCTACAGGCTCCGACCAGATCGAGAGGAGTGTCCACTGTTCCAACTACTCGACTCCACACCCATACTTCGACGTCACGCGTACGACTGCCCTACCAACTCTTGTACTCCTGAGCATCCCCTTGGCCTATAAAAGGGGATGCCAGGGCCTAGTTTAGGGCAGGTTCCTAGGTTCCCCAAGCCCACACACACACACACTCTCACTCGCAAAGTCTCAGGACTGCCTTGTACTCACCCCTGTACAAGCACTTCGGTGCAAGATAATACTAGTCACCCCCCCAGCTGGACGTAGGGCTTTCTTTTGCCCGAACCAGGATAAAAACCTTGTGTACATCTTGCATCACCATCCGGATTAGGGAGCACGCTTAGAAATTCACTCGTTGGTGTGATACCCCCTGGGGTACGAAACACCGACAGTTGGCGCGCCAGGTAGGGGCCTGCGTGTTTTCACCCGATTCCCGCCATTTTCCGGATGGCATCGCCCACTTCCTCGCTCCCGTTCGCGACGGTGATCTGGTTTGGGAGCCTAGAGTTCGTGTCGCTCGGTACGGGCTACGACATGGCTCTGCTCTCGATCGGTGAGCCGAGTGGGGGACGCTCGACACCCCCACGCGCTGGTGGAGCCACGCGTCGACCGCGTCACCACGGCTCGCCGCCGCGGCACCGACGCCACCAGCACCAGCGTCATCGCCAACAGGCACAGGGCCTTGAGCACCTTGCTCGTGCGCCCTCCCAGCCGGACGCCACGACGTACCCAGCAGGGATGCCGAGCGCGCGGCAGGGAGTGGCACGTGGGCAAGGAGCTCTCGACGAGGACCCTGGCTTCACGTTCGCCATGCGTTCACCGAGGGAGCCCGGCGTGGCTCCTCGAGCGAGCGTGCGACCGACGTCACCCAACTTCTTGCCGCACGGGCTCTATCGAGCTCGTCGCAGGCTCCCGTTTGGGCTCACCAACGCCGCCACCACGTATGCCAACGAGATCCGGTCAGTAATGGAGCCGCAAGAGGAGACCCTTGGCCCCCTCCTGCGTGCCGCCATGAACTTGGAAATCGTGTGGCCGGCGTCGATGGACCGCGGGTTTGATAGAGCGCCGGCTCACAACGCCGCACCACGGTCGGGAACATGCGCCGGCCCCGGATCGAGGAGGAGAGCACGGGAAGGCCCTGGACTCCGTCCGGCGCTGACCCCGACTCCGATGACTCGGATTCAGGGTGCTATGACCCGGCTCGCGAGTGTTTCCGTCTCGAAGGCGACGTCCCGTCGGACGAGGAGACCAGAGACGACGCCGCCGCGGCCGCCGCGGCAGCCAACCGCCCCGCCGGAACGCCGGTCCTCGGAACGCCGGCGGCTGGAGTCTTGCAGGTGATCGAGCCTCGCGAGGAGCCACCGCAGGGGCAGAACCATCCACAGCTTGAAGATGATGCTCGAGCGGCCCAATGGGCACAGCTCCAGGAGATCGAGTCCAAGATGGACGCGGATCGCGCAAATCTGGAGCTGCTCAAACGCGCCTTCGAGCAGAACCAACCTCCTCCTCCTCGAGCTCTAGGCGCCCGAGGAAAGGCACGGGGTGTCCTCAACCGCATCGTCAATGACGGGCGACCAGAGGCACCGCCCGAGCCAGCCCATTTCCCTCGAGCAAGCCAGAATGTCCTTGCGGCGGCCATGCTGCTGCGGGACATGCCCGCGCCCTCGAATCCACACGCATTACGGATACGAGATGAGGTCCAAGGGCTCCTCCAAGTCGCCGCCGTCCAGCAGGCCGAGAGCTCGGCCTCAAGACAGCGCGAGGCAGCCCCAGAACAACCACGGCACGAGCGGGAGGGTTCCGTCCACCAAGAGGCACCCCCTCGAGGTGGTAGAGCCCCCGCTCGAGATCGCATCTTCGACAACCGCGCGCCTCAAGATGCGCGTCATGACATCAACGACAACCGACGACGCAAGGTTGCGGGTGCCGAGGACCGTGGCTACAAGGCCCATCGAGGGGGACGCTACGACAGCGACGAGGACCGGCAGGCTCCTGAGCCGCCGGGCCCTCGAGTCTTCAGTCGAGCAATCCGCAACACGCCATTGCCTAACCCGTTTTGACCCCCCACGAGCGTGGTCAAGTACAATGGGGAGACCAAGCCAGAGCTCTGGCTGGCCGACTTCCGGCTGGCCTGCCAGCTGGGAGGGGCTCGAGAGGATAAGGCAATCATACGCCAACTTCCCCTGTTTCTCTCTGACACCGCTCGACGGTGGCTCGAGGAACTCCCCCCCAACCAAATCTACGACTGGGCCGACTTGGTCCAGGTTTTCGAGGGGAACTTCAAGGGCACTTACATCCGACCCGGCAACTCGTGGGATCTCCGCAACTGCAAGCAAAATGCCACGGAATCTCTCAGGGACTTTGCTCGGCGCTTCTCCAAATTGCGCACCGAGCTGCCGCACATCCCAGATCACGACGTCATCCTGGCGTTCGTCTCAGGCACCACGTGCAAAGAGCTCGTGCGGGAGCTCGGGCGCAATCGCCCAAAGACGGTTGACGAGCTCATGGACGTCGTCGCCGACTACGCTGCCGGCAACGAGGCCGTGGGAGCCTTCTTTGGCGGCGCTGGGAACAAGCCTGTACCACCCCCAGGGGATGGTGAAGGCTCGAGCAAGGGCCAGAAGAAGAGCCAGAAGAAGAAAAAAGGCAACCAGCAAGGCAAACGCGTGGTCGTGGAAGACGAGGTAGCCGCAGCCGAGCGCAAGAAACCTCGACCCCCTCCAGAAGGGGCCGTCTTCGACAAAATGTTGAAACAGCCGTGCACGTTCCACAAAGAACCAGTCAAGCATAACCTCGAGGACTGTCGCATGCTTCGAGGCTACTTCAAAAAGCTCGGTGGAGGCAAGGACGACGACAAGAAGGATAAGGGTGGCGAAGATCGAGCCAACGACAATGACGACAACGGGTACCCGCCCATTGCCAACTGCTACATGATCTATGGCGGCCCTACCACCGAGATGACGCGTCGGGAGCGGAAGAACGAGCGCAGGGAGGTCTTCTCTGTGAAGCCTGCTACACCTCAGTTCCTCGACTGGTCGGATGCTCCCATCACGTTCGACCGTGATGATCATCCAGAGCATGTCACCAATCCCGGCGCGTACCCCCTCGTCGTCGACCCGATCATCCTCAACGCCCGCTTCACCAAGGTCCTCATGGACGGAGGCAGCAGCCTCAACATCATCTACATGGAGACACTCACTCTGCTCGGCATCACGAGGGCTCAGCTCAAACCGAGCGCCGGGGGCTTTCACGGGGTCGTCCCCGGCAAGAAGGCGCTCACAATCGGCCGCATCGACCTCCCCGTCGTCTTTGGCACGCGCTCGAACTTCCGCAGCGAGATCCTCACTTTCGACGTGCCGGGCTTCGAGGGGACCTACCACGCCATTCTAGGCAGACCATGCTACACCCAGTTCATGGCGATCCCCAACTACGCTTACCTCAAGCTCAAAATGCCAGGACCAAAGGGAGTCATCACCGTCGAGTCCACGTACGAACACGTGCTGGCTGCGACGTGGAATGCGTCGAGTACGGCGAATCCTAGCCGCGTCCAAGGATCGGCCAAGACGCTCGGCCGTATGGCGGGCCGAGGCCTCTGCACCGCGCCCAAGCGACAGGGCCGGCAACCGAGCCCGCGAGGACACCAAGAAGATCCCGCTTGATCCGAGCTCATCGGAGGAGAAGACGCGGTCATCGAGCGCCTCCTCGATAGCGCATAGGAAGCCGTGCTCGTCGACTTTCTCCACGCGAACGCCGATATGTTCGCGTGGAGTCCCTCGGACATGCCTGGCATACCGAGGGATGTCGCCGAGCACGCCTTGGAGATCCGTCCCGGTTCGAGACCTGTCAAGCAACGCCTGCGCCGTTTCGACGAGGAGAAGCGCAGGATCATCCGCGAAGAGGTCGAGAAGCTCGAGAAGGCCGGATTCATCAAGGAGGTACATCATCCCGAGTGGTTAGTTAATCCTGTACTAGTAGAGAAAAAGAATGGAAAAATGAGGATGTGTGTAGATTACACTAGTTTAAATAAGGCATGTCCCAAGGTTCCATTTCCTTTACCTCGAATAGATCAAATCGTTGATTCCACTGCGGGTTGCGAAGTACTCTCCTTTCTCGACGCCTACTCTGGCTACCACCAAATCAAAATGAAGGAGTCCGACCAGCTCGCGACTTCATTCATCACTCCTATGGGCATGTACTGTTATGTCATGATGCCTTTCGGCCTTCAAAACGCCGGGGCAACATATCAGCGATGCATGCTTCATGTTTTCGAAAAACACATAGGGGAGACTGTCGAGGCCTACGTCGATGATATCGTCGTCAAAACTCGAAAAGTAGAGAACCTTGTCGCGGACCTCGAGTTGACGTTTGGATGCCTCCGGGCTAAAAACATCAAGTTGAATCCCGAAAAGTGCGTCTTTGGCGTACCTCGTGGCATGCTGTTAGGATATATCGTCTCCCAGCGTGGCATCGAGGCCAATCCCGAGAAGGTCACGGCCATCATGAGAATGGGGCCGATTCGAGACCTGAAAGGGGTGCAAAAGATCACTGGGTGCTTAGCCGCTCTCAGTCGGTTCATTGCACGTCTGGGAGAGAAAGCCCTGCCTCTGTACCGACTCCTCAAGAAATCCGAGCACTTTGCGTGGACACCCGAGGCAGAGGAAGCCCTCTCGAAGCTGAAGAGCATGCTCACCTCTCCTCCTGTGCTCGTGCCACCCCGACCGGCTCGAGACGGCATACCAGCCGAGTCCCTCCTCCTCTATGTTGCTGCAACCACTCGGGTGGTCGGCGCGAGTCGTAGTGGTCGAGAGGCGGGAGGAGGGGCATGCGCTCCCCCCGTCCGGCGGCCGCATACTTTGTCGGTGAGGTGCTCTCGGATGCCAAAACTCGGTATCCTCAAATCCAAAAATTGCTCTACGCAATCGTACTCACTCGTCGAAAACTCCAACACTACTTTCTTAGCCACCGTGCGTGGTGTCTTCATTCCCGCTCGGGAAATCATCCAAAACCGGGAAGTAGTGGGTCGAATCGCTAAGTGGTCGGTCGAGCTCATGGGCGAGACCATCACTTACGTCCCACGAAAAGCTATAAAATCCCAAGTCTTGGCCGACTTTGTGGCCGAATGGACCGATGTCCAACTTCCCCGTCGATTCAAGCCGAGCCGTGGACCATGTACTTCGACGGGTCGCTCATGAAGACAGGGAGCGGGCGCGGGCCTGCTCTTCATTTCACCCCTCGGAGAACATATGCGCTACGTGTTGCGGATCCACTTTGCCGCCTCGAACAATATGGCCGAATATGAGGCGCTCGTTACTGGGTTGCGTATCGCCATCGAGCTCGGGATTCGACGCCTCGATGCTCGAGGCGACTCACAACTCGTCATCGACCAGGTGATGAAAGCCTCGAGCTGCCATGACGAAAAGATGGAAGCATATTGCAACGAAGTATGCAAACTGGAAGCAAACTTTCATGGCCTCGAGCTCAACCACATCCCGAGACGCTTCAATGAAGCCGCAGACGAGTTAGCCAAGATCGCGTCGTCTCGAGCGCCGCTCCCCCCAAACGTCTTCTCGAAAGATCTTCACGAGCCATCTGTGAAGTGGGACTCGGGGCGGAGCGGGACCCGGTCATCGAGCCCGCTTCGACCGATTCCCCCTCGAAGGAGGCGAAGTCATGGAGATCGATCGGGATCCGGCCCACCGCCGCGAGATTGGCGTGCGCCCTTCCTCGAATACCTTGTTCGAGGAGAGTTGCGAAGATCGAACGGAGGCGAGGCGACTAGCTCGTCGAGCCAAAACTTACGTCCTTTACGGGGAGGACAGAGCTCTACCGCCGCGCCCGACCGGCATACTTCAACGGTGTATCTCGATCGAAGAGGGCAGGAAATTGCTCAGAGACATGCACTCGGGGGCTTGTGGCCACCACGCTGCGCCAAGAACTCGGGGGCTCCGTCGAGGCTTCTGCGGCCCACCGCAATCTAGCGCGACGCCATCAAGCTTGTTTGAGCGTGTGAAGGATGCCAGTTCTACGCCAAGCAAACGCATCTTCCAGCACACGCACTCCAGATGATCCCCCTCACGTGGCCATTTGCGGTCTGGGGGCTCGATCTGGTCGGACCCCTCAAAAAGACAACGGGAGGCTACACCCACTTGCTCGTGGCCATCGATAAGTTCACCAAGTGGATCGAGGCCAAGCCCATCACTAACATTCGCTCGGAGCGAGCGGTCGAGTTCTTCACCGACATCATCCATCGCTTTGGAGTCCCTAACGTCATCATCACTGACAATGGCACCCAGTTCACGGGCAAAAGTTCTTGGACTTCGCGATCGGCACCACATCCGTGTAAACCGGTCGGCGCGCGCACCCTCGAACTAATGGCCAAGTCGAGCGTGCCAACGGCATGATTTTGCGGGGGCTAAAGCCAAGGATTTTCGACCGCCTCAACAAGCACGGCAAGAAGTGGGTAGCCGAGCTCCCATCGTCCCGTGGAGTCTACGAACGACCGAAAGTCGAGCCACCGGGTTCACCCCGTTCTTCCCGGTCTACGGGTCTGAGGCCGTCCTCCCCACTGATCTCGAGTACGGGTCCCCTCGACTTAAGGCCTACAACGAGCAAACTAACGAGGAAAGACTAGCTAACGCCGTCGATGTTGACGGTCGTTAAGTGCCAATTTTTACTGTCAACTAAACATGAGAAAGGACTAAAATATGTTCACCAACTAGATATAGGGGTTATACTAACGGAATTCCACGAGTTTTGGTGAATGTCATTTCTGCGGGGTGTCGGTGAAAATACCCAAGGAAGGCCCACATGTCGGGTTTACATAGAGATAATCGGGAACCGGTAAAAATTCTATAATCTGGAAGGTTCGAGAAGGCTCGGACCAAACGGGAGCCCGAACGGGCTAGATGGGGAGTCGGCCGACTCCCCAATTGGGTCGGCCGGCCGGATCGGCCAATCGGGAATCGGCCTCGCGGATCCCCGTTCCACCGCCTTTGAGGATGAATAATAATCGTCCGTTTAGGTCGGTTTGATCCAAGGGGCTGCGGTGCATCCTAGGGGGCTATATAAGCGGGGCCCCCGGCCCCGGAGGAGGAATCCCATGAAACCCTAATTCATTATTTCCGAGAGGATCGGGTGAGAGGGGTCCCTTGAATGGATCTCCTCCCTAGAGCCTAGCATTCAATATAGATAGAGAGAGTATAGGGTGGAGGTAGAGTTGGAGGAAGCCCGGCATGTCGGTGTCTCCTCTCCGGTTGTACACTGCGGGATCAAGTCTCCTAACCCGAGGCTTGGTTCTAGGATTATTCCGCAATTCAACTTCGATACTAGTAAGTTCTTGTTATTATTGCTCTTTGGTTTACGAGTTTACTTTATTCGCTTCCGGTTGGGAATAGAGTAATCGTTCATAGCGTAGGCGTGGTGCTTGGGCTAGGTTCACTCGTAGATGCTCCCTATCCGGCCGGAACCGTGGTAGTATCGGGGGAGATGACGGTCCCTTTGTTACCTTTGTAATCCACTTCCCGTCGGTAGGTAAGGTAGGTCCAAAAGTGCTAGGTTAAGCATCCTCGTGGTGTCTTTTCTTAGGTGCTCCCATAGAGTAGTAGTTGCAAAGCTTGCCATAGGTTGGAAGGAGACTGTGGTAGTAATCCTCTCTATATCGCTCATTTACCTTGTACGTAGCTCGGGGGTTAAGTATAGACTTGGGTTAGTCGGATGCACGTTTTCTCCTAGCGGATAAATAAATAACGATACTCGGAATATCTCCGGGTGAAGTGCTCACCGATATCCGTGCGCTTGCGGATTATTTCTCTTTGATTCTTTCGTGTGCGTATCTAGTATCAACAAGCATTTCGCGCCGTTGCCGGGGAGAAAGACGGTCCTGAGATAACCTTAAGTCCCGCTTAGCCTTGTATTATACTTTTATCTTTTTGTATTTTTATTTTTGCCTTTTCTTTTATATCCTTATGGATAACCCAAATTCCACGCCTATCCACCAATATCTTGCACCCATGAGCACATGCTTAGAGCCTCTAGAACCCATGATTTTCACATCTAGCTATGAGCTACACCAATCGTGGTTGCAATAGGTCAAAGCCAACCCTTTTCGACGACTAGAGTCCTATCTTCTAATCAAGAGGGTAATGAACCCAAAGTCCTATCCTCTCGATCAAGTAGGTAATGAACTTCTTGCTACACTCAGGGAATCTTTTAATCTTCCTATAAATTTAGGTCTAGACCTAGCCTTACAAGACCATGTTCTTCTTCATCACTTTTATACGGGTCTTGATAATATCACCTTTGGAGGAGTTTTCCTTTCTTTACCCTTTAGTGAAGTGAGGTTTGTCCTTCCTATTAATGGACATACTCCTTGCACTAGCCTTTATGATAACATCCTAGAGGTAGAGAAGGAATCATCCCCCAAACTAGAAGAGGAAGTTTCCACAGACCACTTTACAAACATTTCAATCCCATGATTTGGCTATCCATTCCAAACCGGTAGTACTCCAAAATTCTCTAAGGAAAGAAGTAATTCTATCCTTAGAAATTATTTTAGATGGCAGTTTTGGGAGGAACATAAACTTCCTGCTTCATAAGAGATCTTTTAGTGCATACATTGTCAATCTTCTAAGGAAGAGATCTTTTAGAAAGAATCTCACATCCAATCCCTTTGAAGGACATTTAGAAAGACTCAAGGATGGCATATCAAGTGATGCCATGGAAGGAGAGCGTAGCCATCTAGAAGCCACTCTTATCTTCTCCCCTTTTATGCCCACATCAAATATAGAATATGAACCCATCTTTAAACCCATCCTTGACCCCTATGACTCATTCTATGCTCTTTCTCCCAAACCTCCCGATGATCCTAGAAATCCGTCTAGATATCCCATGCATAGGAATCATCGAGAACATATAGAGGACCACGAAGATCAACATCCATGGCTACAGAGCATTAAAAACAAATGTGCTTTTGCCATTGAATGGATGGATAAGGCCTTAGATGAGATCATTTCAAGAGACGATCCAAGGGGAATTTTGGACATTTATGTCAAGTCACCCTTGGAAGTGAAAGATGATGGAGGCTTCAATGAGCAAAGTAGTTACTTCTTTAACACCCCATCAAGACCTTGCTCATATGAAATATCTCCTGATTCACTTAGTCTCCCCAACATTACCCCACACGAGATTTTCAACCCCCTCATACTCCTTATTCCTATAGATATCGAAAGGGTGGTTGTAGACATATATACTTATCATAAATATTGTAGATCTCATTGTGTTGAATCCTGAGATTAGTGCACATAGATTGGTGTTGGAGGGGAACCACTTCACCAATTCACATCTTGAAGGTTTCCCAAGGACAAGCTTAGTGTCCTAAAACAAGCACCGGCTTCGAGACCATGACATGAGTGTATACCTTTTCACCGTGTCTTGTCCTTGTTAAATAAGCATAGAGTTATAATTATGAAAATATTCCTTTGGGTATTCTTGCCACGACCTTTCCGGGTTCGATACAAAAAGATCGAAGGAATAACAAATGCAAGGTATGTCCAACCAATCATTATGCAACATTGAATTGCATTCATCCAATCTTGATTTCTGCTGAATTCAAGCTTGGGGGATATACTTCCATAAATACATCTTTTGCCATGTTGCTACATTATTTTGGTTGTCCCTACCTTTAAGGCATGCTCAATTTTTCTAAACAACAATCATGCTCGCCATCACTTGTTTGAGTAAATCTCTATCTTGCTTTCATACCACCTTTGTTTGCTATAGTATATGTAGGTTTTGAGGTATTTTCATACACCTTTTAAATTAGGCATGGTGCTTAGTTTAAACTTGTTTTCTGAATTGAGTTAGATAAGGTATCTAGTTTAATTCTTGAACCAAAAGGTGTGTCTTGATCCTACTTCAAAAGGCTTTTAAATTAAGCGTGGTGCTTAGGTTAAAATGCCTTCCTAAATCAAATTAGACGTGGTGTCTAGGTTGATCTTTGAGCCGATAGTATGCTATAGTAGATGTTGGAATATTTTGTTGGACTAACCCCCGCAGACAAACTTCCAAATCCAAGTTGGGAAAGTCCAGAGATGAACTCACATCAGAGATAAAGCAAGGCATATGATGAACTCGAACAACTTCGCACAAAAGACAATAGCTCATTCATCATCCAAGAAAGAATTGAAAGAATCCACGGCATGCCTATTCATGGTGAACTGCCAAATCACCACTTCGTGATGGAACAAAGAAGGAGACAAGAGTCCCACAAGAAGGATCTACATCAATAGCACTCACCCAAAGGAAGTGGATGAACAAGGCGACAAGCTACGAGCAACCTTGAAGACATCATAGCATTGAGCTCAAAACTCGAGTAAGGTCACCAATGAGAAGTTGGGTGCAACTCACCTCATTTTGGCCAATCAAAGACCTGCTCTCGTTATTCTTGAAAACACCATCTTGCATGTCGGCAACAAGGACAAGCATGGCATGAGCATGCATCCTTGTGTCAACCAATCACCATCAAGGGTTGACTACCGACAAGCCCAAGAAGATCATGAACAACTATAGTTGCAAGATGATGTCCCTATGCCATTGGAGATGAAGCCTGCATCAATTAATGAAGTCCCTTCCTTGATCATCAAGACGGATGGCGTATCATTAACGCAACTCTTCGCCATGCTTTGCTAGAAGACAAAGACCATCAAGGAAGAACTCGAGTCTACATCTCCAATGAACATCAATTCGTCAACCAAGGCTCAACAAAAATCAAGAATGGTTGACAAAAGAAGATCATGCAACTATCTGCATCCTCATATCATGGATTGGACAGTCCAAAGGAGAGATCTTTGCTCAATGGACCTAGAATCAAGATCCCTCTCCGATAGACTTCAGAATAGAGGACGGACAATGTCTAAAGAACATGGAGTTACAACACCCTTTGAGGGATGATTCAACACAACACACTTGGCTTCCGGTGATGAGCAACAACAAGTTTGGGGGAGGAAGGCCGCCGACTCCTCTAATAATGATCCAACAACACTCTTCCTCTTCTCAAACCCTCGTCACTCTGGCACACTTTGGTTTGCAATCCCTCCACTCGCAATTACCTCCTCTCTATAAGTTTGACTATTTTCTATACATGTCATACACATAAATCAAACTTAAGACACAGAGAAGAAGTAATGTTGAGTAAATGTTCTACGCTAATTAAAATTATCAACCCAATCTTTTCTGTAGCATAGAATATGACCTTTAGCTTAATGACATCTCTACCCTTGTTATTATTTGTATATTCCTTCGGGTATGTGTTGTCCACTAATCCTCTACGAGAAGAAACAATAAGTAGAGCACAAGGTCAAGGGAGAGGCCCACTAGAAGCATCTACTCTTCATCCCAGGGTGCTCCAGTGATAAAGTTCGAACCCGCAACATGCACACTAAACAAGATCTTGCTAGCATCACAATTAAAGGTTCACTTCAAACCGTTGGAGAAGGAAAGAACATGGATGACATCTTCCTCAAGAGATATCAACTCAAGAGATGCGTTCTCAAGGTCTCTACCTTTGAGATCAAATAAAGCACCGAAGGATTGAACACGACAAGAAGTCCTATTCGAGGGCTTAAAACACCGAACCCTTGCCAAGGAGGTAACTTGGTAGTTATCCATATTTCCCACTTCAAATTGCATAAGTTTTTCCTTTAGCATATTTACTTTTTGTATAATCGTTCTTGTTGCATATTTACTTTGCTTTTGCATCTGCATTAGAAAAGAAAATAATTTTGTCTTGCATTGCATCTAGAAAATGCTAAGCCCCATGTGAATAATTTTGTGGTGCGACACCCACAAAGATATCCACCGTGGTGGCATAAAAATAAGTTTTAATCTTAGTTGCATTTTTTTCGTCTACATACCATAAAATATAAAATTGCAAAAATATTAAGATCTGCTAAAAAGATTTTTTGTGTTAAGAAGGTTCTAGACATTCAAGGCTTAGAGGTTTATCACTAATGCTTAATCGGTTCCACAAGCTTTGCTTTGTCTATTTGAGCCTCACGAGAATTTAAAGGATCAAGAAGAGCTAACGAGGCGAAAGGACGTCCCGTCCCTTGTCGAAGTCTTTGTCTTCAACGATCGCGATCTTGTCTCTACGACCATAATCCTTGACACTCCGGGAGGGGCGGTATGCCTTCACCGCGATCGGCAACATCAACATACTACGTCAACATCCGGCTTGGGGAGAGCACCCCCGTGTATCCAGCTAAGTATCACTAGCTTATCTATCTATCTATCTATCTGTCTATCTATCTTTCTATCTATTTATTAAGTTTTCAAAATAAAATATAGGAGAGTATGTGAAACTTAAATGCTAAAATGAACCCTACTGAGAATAAGCTCTTATATGGAAATGATGAATAGTTGCTCTGTCGTAATTCCTCTCAAGTACCTAGTTTTCAACCTTGCACTCTCCCGAGTTTTGGACACAACTGTTTAGATTTGAGATTTACTTTGAACCTGAAACTTGTGGGTAGCGAATGCTTGATCTAAGTCTAGGTAGTTGACGGATATGATATGGGAAAGTTTTGAGCTGCTTTGTCCATCTTGTTCCTAGAGATGCTAGAGTTCGAGAGTTTATCTTTTAAAATCTTAAAATTTCTGCATGATGAGTTCTGTATGACGAGAGTTCAAAATTCCTACCACACCATATATTCATGCTTGCTAGATTAGGAAAACCCATCTATTTATATAGATCATATTGTAGGCTTGAGTGTAGTCTTATAGGCATTGAGTGTGGTTATCTTGTGGACCCATAAGGAATCGATCATGCGGTTAAAGTCAATACTATGTGCTCTCCATCCATTGATCTATGCTACCTCGCCTCGAAGCATGCACCCATTTTATAAATACTACATTCATTACGTGCTACTTCGTCCCTAGAAGTACCACCCACATATAGATCCATATCCACTACAAATCATGCTATCTCTACCCCGGAGATACGCACTTATCTTTGCTCCTACCTTGGGAGTACGCATTCCCCCACATATTGTCTTGTCTCTACCACGGAGATACGCGCTTATCTTTGCTCCTACCCCGGGAGTACGCATGCATCCATCCATCCATCCATCCATAAAATACATACGCCACTCATTTCACTTCATCCGAGAAAGGTTTTACTCCTATCCGGGAGTGAACATCTAGAAATAATCATCGGCTGTTCCATTTGCCTACATAAAAGCTCCAAATATTATTATTTCAAGTTATACACTCCCCGTTGCTAAAGTTTCGTTTTCAGAGGATTGGTTGCTCTAAAAAAAAAAAAAAGAAAAAAAAAAGAGAAAAAAAAAGAAGAAAGGAAAAAAAGAGAAAGAAAGAAAGAAAGAGTAGCCAAGTCCTTCCTTTCAAAGAAGTTTCAAGGTTTCCGAATAAAGGGAGTTATATTATCCCCAAAGGAGCAAGTGTAGAAGTAGATGTTCACCAAGTGATCACCCCTCATAATCATTTTCTTATCATAATCATCTTATCATTCATCCCATTTCCTCATTCACATGCACATATGACTTTATTATTATTTTAGTTCTGTTGGATCCATGGTTTAAGCGTGCAATATATGCAAGTGAGTTTGAGTGTCTCCCCACCTATGAGCTCCACATAAGCCTATTAGAAGTAGGGTGAGAGAGAGAAGGCTCTTTTTACTATGCCTTAGTTCCACAAATACCACATATTCGAGAGAAGAGGGAAGGCATACACTACTCATGCCTTGGAGAGGATCCAAAAATACCACAAATGAGAGACCGAAAGGTTCATACAAGGAACTCGAGTTTTATTTGAAAATCTTGCAAAAACTCGGAATAATAGTTGATCAAAGAGCGAGAAACATGGCGCTCGACTTGACCGTTCGTCTTTCAACCGCTCAAGACCCAAGTGATGGCTACAAGCCCCATGGTGAAAGGTAATATGAGTAAGTTTTGAGTCGAAATAGTTCACTCTAATCCGGAGGAGAGTTCTTGTTTGAACGCATGTGTACTTTTGAGGCGTGAAAGCATTGTAGCAACTCCCGATCCATCACGAGTTTATCTTTGCTCGGGGACGAGCAAAAGGTAAGCTTGGGGGAGTTGTTGACGGTCGTTAAGTGCCAATTTTCTTGTCAACTAAACATGAGAAAGGACTAAAATATGTTCACCAACTAGATATAGGGGTTATACTAACGGAATTCCACGAGTTTTGGTGAATGTCGTTTTTCAACGGGGTGTCGGTGAAAATACCCAAGGAAGGCCCACATGTCGGGTTTACATAGAGATAATCGGGAACCGGTAAAAATTCTATAATGGAAGGTTCGAGAGGCTCGGACCAAACGGGAGCCCGAACGGGCTAGATGGGGAGTCGGCCGACTCCCCCGGTTGGGTCGGCCGACCGGATCGGCCAATCGAAATCGGCCTCGCGGATCCCCGTTCCACCGCCTTTGAGGATGAATAATAATCGTCCGTTTAGGTCGGTTTGATCCAAGGGCTGCGGTGCATCCTAGGGGGCTATATAAGCAGGGCCCCTGGCCCCTGGAGGAGGAATCCCATGAAACCCTAATTCATTATTTCCAGAGAGGATCAGGTGAGAGGGGTCCCTTGAATGGATCTCCTCCCTAGAGCCTAGCATTCAATATAGATAGAGAGAGTATAGGGTGGAGGTAGAGTTGGAGGAAGCCCGGCATGTCGGTGTCTCCTCTCCGGTTGTACCTGCGGGATCAAGTCTCCTAACCCGAGGCTTGGTTCTAGGATTATTCTGCAATTCAACTTCTGATACTAGTAAGTTCTTGTTATTATTGCTCTTTGGTTTACGAGTTTACTTTATTCGCTTCCGGTTGGGAATAGAGTAATCGTTCATAGCGTAGGCGTGGTGCTTGGGCTAGGTTCACTCGTAGATGCTCCCTATCCGGCGGAACCGTGGTAGTATCGGGGAGATGACAGTCCCTTTGTTACCTTTGTAATCCACTTCCCGTCGGTAGGTAAGGTAGGTCCAAAAGTGCTAGGTTAAGCATCCTCTGTGGTGTCTTTTCTTAGGTGCTCCCATAGAGTAGTAGTTGCAAAGCTTGCCATAGGTTGGAAGGAGACTGTGGTAGTAATCCTCTCTATATCGCTCATTTACCTTGTACGTAGCTCGGGGTTAAGTATAGACTTGGGTTAGTCGGATGCACGTTTTCTCCTAGCGGATAAATAAATAACGATACTGCGGAATATCTCCGGGTGAAGTGCTCACCGATATCCGTGCGCTTGCGGATTATTTCTCTTTGATTCTTTCGTGTGCGTATCTAGTATCAACAGTCGACCAGGCTGAAGAGGCTCGAGACACGGTGCTCCTACACTCTGCGCGCTACCAGCAAAAGCTGCGGCAGTATCACGAGAAAAACGTGCGCAAGAGGGATTTCGAGGTCGGCGATCTCGTACTCCGTCGACGCCAAGATAACAAGGGGCACCACAAGCTCACTCCTCCTTGGGAAGGCCCGTTCATCGTGGTCGAGGTGCTGAAACCGGGGACGTACAAGTTAGCCGACGAGAACGGCTCGACCCTCACCAACGCATGGAACATCGAACAGCTACGTTGCTTCTTCCCCTAGGCCTCGATGTCTTGTACATTTTTTTCGTTCCAAATGTACCGCTAGTATGAATGAATAAAAACCCCGCAAACCGGTTTCCTACTTTTTGTTCGTTCGTATGCAAGGTGGGCTCGACTTTGTTTTCACAAAGCCAAGCCCCCTCGGGGGCTAGACCGGGGGGACCCCCGGAGCCCTCGAAAAAACGCACCTAGTTTTTTCCAAAAAGACGCTCGATGCAACCTTTCTCCTCCTCGCCTCGAAATTTTTCATAAGGTAAGCATCAGCGTCACCTCGAGCTCTTCGAGTCGGGACGATCGAGCACAAGGCTTCCCACGCTTCCGAGCTACGGCACCCCAACTCATCTCCCCTCGAAGTGGTTCGAGCGCAACGCTAGCAGTTAGTTAAAGAGAAATAAAGGCAGGAAGCGAAAAGTAATATGGAGCACAAGGGAAAAACTAGAACAATAATGAACATCTGAGCATCACGATTCAAGGCCACTTGGGCCACTTCTATGACCAAAATACTTATTTTCTTACAAGGGCCTTGTTGCCCAGATTTCGGCTCGCAGGCCGGATAAAAACTACTCCACATCAGGCGGGAGAACTTCTCGCGGAGATCGTCTCCAAGACGGGCGCCGGCTCCTCGGCCTCGGCCTTGAGCCGCTCGATCCGGGGTTGACCCCTCCTTCTTGCTCGCCCTCGGCGTAGGTGAAGCCGCTCGTAACGGCTTCCATCCGGCCCGGGCGTCCTCCCGAGATGCTAAACCCCGAGTAGAAGACGGCCATCGTCCGGCGCGCGCCGAAGACGAGGGCTTCCCGGATACGACCCCGCGAGGCGCGCCGAACTCACGGACCCGGCTAGCGTAGCCCGGCGCATCCGGCCCTCGACGTCCACCACCGGCGGGAAGCCCCAGTTGGCGCTAAGGGTGTCGATGGCGCCGGTGATGTGGGCCTTGGCTGAGAGCTCGCCGTCAGCCAGCGCATGGGCTGACTTTGCGTCCTCACGCGCTTCCACCAGGTCCGCCTCCAAACCTGAGAAAGAACGATGAAAATGAAATACTCGAGCAATGCGCAAGAACCGCGTAGGAAAAAAGGTTAGAGGGCTCGGACTACTTACGGGTGCAGCGGGTCGAGAGCCCTTGCTCGCGCTCGAGTGCCCACGCGAGCTCGGTCTCCTTCCTCTGGAGGGCGCGCTCGACGTCGCGCTTTTCCGTCCGCAGCTCCTCATAAGCCTTGCCGGCGCCCTGGATGGCGAGGTCCTTGTCCGTCACCACCTGACGGAAGTTAACCACCTCCGTCTGGAGACCGCTCGCCCGCTTCTTCTCCGCTTCGAGCGCGCTGGCAAGGGCCTCCTTCTCGGCAGTTTCCCGGGTGACCGCCGCCTGCAGTTCCTTTGTATATGCCTCGACATTGGCCTTGTCCTTCTGGAGCTGCTCCATGTCCCGGCATTTGGCCACGTAGCTTTGCAGCGCCGTAGGCCGCGTCCTTCTTGAGCCGCTCGAAGACTTCATGCGGCTGCGCGTACTTCGACGAGCGGTCTCCACTCTGCGCGGCTTGGGCAAGCTTCTCGCCGCCTCCCCCGGCGTGCCGCCTCAGCCTCCTGCGCCACCCGAGCGAGCTCATCTTGAGCCTTCTTGGCACCTTCCTTGGCGGCGTCCAGGGCGGCATTGGCCTCTCGAAGGAGCTGAGCAAAGCGGTGCCGCTCGCGCTCAGCGTCTTGCCCCATCCGCACGTACCGACGGATCTCATGCTCGCTCTCTTGCGTGGCACGGATGTGCGTAGATTTGGCGTATGAGCGGCTCTGCGTCGTCTGAACCATGAAGGGGAAGCATTAGATCATAAATCACGATAAGCTAAAAAGAAGGGCAGCTAAAGTACTCACAGAGATAAGCCGGGGCATGTCCTCAGAGACGAGCGACAAGGCGGTCTTCAAGGCGTTCTCGAGCCACTGCCGGCGCTCCTCGGTCTCCGCGTGCGCCTCGAGCTCCTTCTGATCGTTCATCACGATCGGAGGGGCCTCGTGGTCGAGGAGGTCGGGGAGCACCAGCGGCGGCCTTTCCCATAAGGGGAACTCCTCCCGCATCTCCTTGTCGACGGAGGAATGGAGTCTCCTCACCGCCTCCAAATCGACGCCCGCCGTCACCACCCGTTCGCCAAGGTCGTCGGGCGTTGCGGGCGCTCCGGGAGGAGGACGCCTCCGGGCGAGCGCCGCGCCTCGACCCGCCTCCCTCTTCGATGGAGACATCGGTGGGCTCGGTGGGCCCGAGACCGACCGACCGCATGTGGGCATCGACGATGGCCGCCGCCGTCTCGCTTCCTTTGGGCTTCCTCCCATTGGTCGGCGTCGGTCATGCCCTCAAACCACACCTCGCCCGTTTCCGAGTCGGGCACGAGGTGGGGCACCGTCCCCCCGGCGGCTGCGAGAGGCTGCGGCGGCGCGCCGGTACGGCACCGACGGAGCTCCCGCTCGCCGCCACGCGCTCATCGCCGCCTACGGCGGTGGGTTGCTCCGCTCGGCGCCCCCACTGCGGCTTCCGCTCCCTCTAGCTCGGCCCGTGCTCCACTGCGGGCGACGCTCCTCGATGCCTGCGGCGGCAGATTGCTCCGCCTGCCGCTCCGCTCGCTCCTCCGCTTTCTCCTCCTCCTGAGCGGCGGCGGGGTGCTCCTCGGACGCCCTCTCCTGCGCCGTGGTTTGGGCCACCCCTTGCTCGACCGAGAAAGCTTGGGGCACCTCGACCCGTTGCCCAGCGGAAGGGTCGACCTCCAAATCCCGAGGGGGGGTTGGGGCCCGGCTCGGCTGAGGCTCAGGCACTGGGCCCGCCTCTTGCATCTCCACGTCCTCCACCGGCCGGTCAGTGGTTGACGACGTCTGCTCCACCCCCTCCTTCTCCTTGCGCTCCTCCTCGAGCTGACGTAGGCCGATTGGCCAGGAGGTTTTGGAGCCCGAGCCCGGGCTCTCGTCTCCAAGCTCGATGGGCTGCTGCTCTGACCCAGCCCCCATCGCCGGAGCAGAGGCCGTCGGCTCCGGCACCATCACCTCCTTGTCGCCCGCCGCCGCATCGCCCAGCGCGGTTGACAACGACGGGGTCTCGAGCGGAAGGATGGTCGAGGCCGTGGTGGTGGTGGTATCCTTCTCCCCCGCTGCCTTGGTCACGGCCCCGGCACCTGCACGAGACGCAGCCGCCATCAACTTGCCACGCCTAATTGCATCCTTGGCCTGCTCTAACCAAATTGGAGTAGAACGAGGAAGGGTCACTCCACCTGGCATTGACGGGGTGCCGCTCGACCCTCCTGTGGTCTTCAGCCTTTTAGTAGGCAGCATGGGGGGAGGGACGGTAACGTCTGCAGGGAACGCTTGGCCCTGAAAGAAAGAGAAAAACAAAAATTACTATGACGAGACGTTCACACATAAGCAAAAAATACAATAGGGGGTAAGACGATCAAAAGGCTTACCCCGCGGTCGAGGTGGTGCTGCTCGAGCCACCCGGCTTGCTCAAGGCGCTCGGGGGCTTTCGAGCCTCAGTCGCCCCCCTCGAGTCGCTCAAGGACTTGGGGGCCTCGAGCCCGCCGCTTGCGCCGCTCGGGGGCTTCGAGACCTTGGCGGCCGCCCCCATTCCAGCCGACTCCTTGGCCGGGTCGGGCACGGAGTCCCTTGCGGGATCTTGGGTCCTGCGGGTCGAGGTCCGCTCGGCCCGACGGTCGCTGGAAGGAGCCCGGCGCTCCACATGTTGCTCGCCGGGCTGCGCGAAAGATGATGTGCGCACATTTGCGGCTGATCTTTGCCGGGTGTGCGCCCCCGTTGAAGATGGATGGCGACGGGAGGAAGAGTCCCGCCGCGTCGGAGAGGCCGCCCGCCCGCGTGTGGCTAGAACGGTGGGGCGACTCCTCCCGCCGCCCCGTTCGAGCCGGTGACGGAGAACGGGCGTGGTGGGCGGAGCGGTGAGACGTCCCCCCCGCCCGTATCCCGCGCTGGGTCGGCGACGGCGTCCGAGCGCCGTGGGCGGGTGGCGTGACGACCCCTCTTGCTGGTCCGCTTGAACCAGCGACGAGTCGCCACATAGAAGGCCCGGCGCCAGAGACAACTCCTGCACGCGAGAGCGAGGAGGCGTCAGGGCCCGAGTGGCGATGGCGTCATCGCTGTCGGTCGCCTCGTCGTCCCCCTCGTCATCCTCGCCCTCGTCCTCGTCGGTCGACTCGAGACTGGAGCTCCAGTCGGTCGGGTCCGCATCCAGACGCAGTTGGCGCGCCCGGCGTCGCCTAGACTTACGCTTCTCCTTCTCCTCTAGCTCACGGGCCTTCTGCGCCCTCTCCTCCCTCCTCGAGACCGCCGCCGCGTGCTCTCGTTCGCCTTTCAAACGTCTTACCTCGCGGTCGGGCGCATCCTCCTTCACCGGGAGCCTCGAGTCCGCGTGGTCGGCGATGTTCTGAGCAAGCAGGCCTCGATGAGGATGACTCAAGTAAAAAGAACGACGAGAAAAAGCCTCAGGAAAACTTACATAACTCAGCAGGTTGTGGCCAGGGCGCATGCGGAAGAGGCCGACTTGATTCTCCCCAAAGTTCCTCCCGCCATCGATCGCCTCTCGCACTCGAGCCACGATCGTGGCGGTCGGAAGGGCGCGCGTCGGACATCCTGGCGGCCGCGAGCGCCGCGGGGTCGGCGTCCTCCGTCATCGATCCGGCCCGCGGCGGGCGCTCGACGAGCGGAATCACCCGGCGGCCGTGGAACTCAGCGACGACATGGGCGAGGTTGAAGAAGAGGTTGCCGGCCCTCCGGTTGCGGGGGCTCGAGATGGCGTCGAGCAGGGGGTTGATGCGGGGCTGGCGCGCCTTTGGCTGACCATACAGCCAGTTTTCACCAGGCGCGGTCGGCACGGCGCCGGCGTACTCCGAAAAAAGGTTCCCCTCATTGCAGAGGTAGAACCACTCCGCGTCCCATCCGGCGTTGTTCGACGCCCACGTGCCGGACAGCCAGCACTCTTTCCTCTTCAAACCGATCGAGGGGAGCCCGCTCGAACGTAGCGGCGGGCCTTCGGTTTCTTCTTCTCCTCTTCCTTCTCCTCTTCCGCCCCCTCGTCACCATCGTCACCGTCGTCGTCGGCGGCTCCCTTGTCGTTCACCGCTTTGGTGAAGAGCGTTGCCTTGAAAACGTGGGTGAACAAATCCCACTGCGGCGCCATGCCCAGATACCTCACACACGGCGGCGAACGGCGCGTGTGAGATGGAATTGGGGTTAAAATGCCGGAGCTCGACCCCAAAGTGGTGGGGGAGCGCCCGCATGAAGCGGCTCGGCCGCGCGCCAAGTCCCCGCCGGTGGAACTTGATAAAACTCGGGACATAGCCCGGCGGAACCACAGGCTCGACGTGGTCGTCATCCGGCACTGCCACGCCGGCGGCCCTCCACCGGATTGGGGAGAAGCGGTCCGCCATTAACAAGGTTTATCAGCATCACCTCGGTCACCCTGGACCGAGGCCACGGCAGCGCCTCGTGCAT
The DNA here is from genome assembly GCA_018135685.1 of Themeda triandra. Classification (NCBI taxonomy): domain Eukaryota; kingdom Viridiplantae; phylum Streptophyta; class Magnoliopsida; order Poales; family Poaceae; genus Themeda; species Themeda triandra. Next base: position 251,803 of record JAENPR010000492.1, on the reverse strand, counting down.
CACTACCGGCGTGGGAGGCTTGGCGGCCTCCTTGCCTTTGCCGCCAGCACCTTGGCCGGAGCTCTGGCCCGCCTTCCTGCGTGATCTTCCCATCGCGTCGACGGAAGAACGGAAGTGGGATGGTGGAGCAGCGACGGCGGCGGAGCACGGAGAACGGCGGCGCAGGAAGCGGTGGCACGAGGAGCGGACACGGTCGCAGGCGAATGCGGCGCCGGCGGTCACGAGCAAATGCGGCGGCGGCGGCGATTGCAAATGACGGTGGCGGCGGATTGGATCTAGAGCAGGGCGCAACTGGCGGCAGGAGCGGCAGGGAAGGCGAGAATGCGGGGAAGAAGAACCGGGAGCCTACTCCTCCATATTTATAGAGCCCAAGCCGATCCGCGTGAATCGCATCCAACGGCCCAGATCACGCCATCCAACGGCCGCGCGCCCCCAGCGGACTCGACTAGAAACGGTAACCGCATTTATTTCCGACTGACAACCGCCACCTACCTCCACTCACAGAACGCACGCGTTGCGAGACAGAGCGGAACCGTCGCCGAGCCACGATCATCATGACGTGCCGGTTTCCGCCTAAAAGGGCGCGCCGCCTGCAACGGACGGATGCTCCTCGAACAGGCGCCGCGATGGGACGTCTCGATTGACGGTTCCTTACACGGTAAGAAAGCCCGGGATTCCAGTCCCACAAGTAAGTCTTGAGGGAGCGGAGGCTGACCCACGAACGGGTTCGAACAGCCGCCCTCGAACACCTGAGTTAGGGGCGCCTATGGGAAGGAACCCTCGAAAGGTTCCGCTCGAGAACGGTTACTCGAACCCCGGTGGCGTGTCCAAGGCAAGGCACTAAGTTTCCAAGAGATCCCGTCGACGGGAGGCGTACGAGCCACCGGTCCCCTCGAGTGGGGCCGGTCCTCTAGAAGCTAAATGCCCAGCTCTAATGAGAGCGCCTCCGGGCCTCGGTGCCGTCTCCCCTCGAAAGGAGACGAGCTCTCACTTGGACTACCCGCCATCAGCTCACAAGGAGGCGTGGCGCTCGCTCGGGCGCGAGTAGTGTCAGACCTCTCACCACTTGGATCTGATCCAAGAGATCCGGCGAGAACCGGGTCGTGACTCTAGCTCAGCCATTCGAGGCTCGGGAGCTCGAGTCACCTAAACGGCCCCCATCGACGGGGGAAAAGCAGGAGATGCTCGGGGGCTCGAAGAGTAATTGAATCCTCTACCCCGAGCTGCTACAACCCCAGGTTAATGACCTTCTTGCTCAAAACAGGTTCGTCTCAAAGCCCCCGGAGGAATGCCTCATTCCTCCGGGGCCTTGGGGGCTACCCCCGCGGGGGACGCTCGCGCGCCCCCCACGGAGAAACGAGAAACCAAACCCTCGAGACAAAATGACTTAACCCCAAGTCTAGGTACTTCAACTCCACTTCATGATCCCTTGCTTGAAGTTCCACAATCAAGCAAGGGCTCGGGGGCTACTGTCGGGTACCTAGATTAGGGGGTCCTAAACTAGGAGGCTCAAGGGAAAGCAAAATAGCTTTACTTCCCTCTAAAAAAGTCCTAAAGAGTTAAGCGGAGAAACCCCCAATCCTCCTCGAACCGGGCCGACACTCAAATCGGGCCCACAAACCACAAAGCCCACCGACTCGGCGCGGTCGCCCGCCCGCTCGAGACAAAAGTACGGAAATCGCTCGAGCGAGCAACCGCTCGAGACGGTGACGGAAGCCGCTCGAGCGGTGACGGAGATCGCTCGAGCGAGCGACCGCTCGAGTCTATCTGCACTAATTGCCGATCCAGACCACGCACATGGCTACAGGGCTCGAACAGTATTGCGGTACACCAGCCCAGCCTAACTCCATGGCTACAGGGCTCGTAACAGTGGGCCGTACGCAGGTCGCTTCCACCATTACGCTGCCCATTCCCTGGATTCGAGGATGGCAGGCGCCACTATTGCGCCATGCCTCGCACTATGCCACGTGCAAAGCACGCCCTTCAAACGCCATGGTCAACTCCCCGTACCGCCGAGCACGTCGCCCCGTCCCATCGCTCGGGACGTCGACCCCTCGAGGCCGTCCTCAGTCGCTCGAGAAATGATGACAGAAGTGACAAGCGTACGGGCGTACAGTAACACACCCATACCACCTCGACGGCCGCTCGACAGGATTCCCGGGAAGTCCATCATCACCCATGCCTCGGTTGCGTCAGCTCGTATCAGCATGGGATTGACAGGCCTCCATCGACCGTGCCGCTACAGGCCCGGACCGGACTAAAGCATGAATCTACAGGCTCCGACCAGATCGAGAGGAGTGTCCACTGTTCCAACTACTCGACTCCACACCCATACTTCGACGTCACGCGTACGACTGCCCTACCAACTCTTGTACTCCTGAGCATCCCCTTGGCCTATAAAAGGGGATGCCAGGGCCTAGTTTAGGGCAGGTTCCTAGGTTCCCCAAGCCCACACACACACACACTCTCACTCGCAAAGTCTCAGGACTGCCTTGTACTCACCCCTGTACAAGCACTTCGGTGCAAGATAATACTAGTCACCCCCCCCCAGCTGGACGTAGGGCTTTCTTTTGCCCGAACCAGGATAAAAACCTTGTGTACATCTTGCATCACCATCCGGATTAGGGAGCACGCTTAGAAATTCACTCGTTGGTGTGATACCCCCTGGGGTACGAAACACCGACACCAGGTATGCTTTGTGGTGAGATGTGTGAGCTGCGTGTTTTTGGACGATCTCTTGTTTTGCTTTCCAGAGTTCGAACCTGGAGGGAGGCACGGAGCTGAAAACTTTGTGGATGATCTCTAAATTGTGATAGATAGAAGTGGGTTAACATAGTATGTACCTAGATTTTTTTCCTTTTACTGTAACTCCAAAGCAATTAAAAAAACGTGTTGAAAATCCACATTCCTCACCACGCGGTCCACTCCCTCCTCCGGTACATCACCGGAGGCAGGAGGGAGTGGGGATCCATCGTTTTTTAAGTAAAGTTTTTCCTTTAGGTTGAGTCTTAGAGTTAGAGTTTCTCCATGTCAAATTTTTTGGTATGGGAGATTTATACCATTCTTCTTCTCTTCTCCGGCGACGGTGAAGGAGAAGGTTGGATTCGTTTTCTCCGTGGCGGATTCGTTGAAGATGGAGGCGACAATTTCGGCGTCAGCATCTTCATCGACATGACGACATGGAGATTTTTGTTTCCGAACGGCGACATCAAGGCGGAGATGATGCCGCCGCCATGGAATAAATTTCTCCAGTCTCTTCTTCGTATTGTTGTGGTTGGATCGGCCACGATGAAGGACTAGAGAGAATATTTTTCAGTCGGTCTTCCTCATTCTTCGGTGGCGAAAGAAGAAAAAGAAAGACACACGGAAGAAAAAGTTTCTCAACTCCGCCTGCGCAGAACGTTGGCCGCCGTTGGGCATCTACTTCCCGGCCGAAAATAATTGTTGCCGAGTATTTGCCTGTGCGGTCATCCATACAAAGCGTCAAATAGGTTTGGATTTGAGATTTGGAGCCTTTTACAGCGTGGGTACAATTTAGATGAATTTCGGTTTCTGGTTAGATGTCTTTTCTTCCAGAGCACTTGTAACGTGATGATGTACCCAACTATATATTAATATAATTCTTTTTTTTAAAAAAAGAATACATACATGATCATATGATCTGCTCGAGATCCTTGTGTTATTTTTGTTTAGGCCTTCCTTTTTTTACCAGAAAGACAGGGTCATAGTTGTTCATAATTTGTTTGAAGTAGGATTCAAAAGCAAAGGTGCGGCACACTGCATTGGGTGGCTGCAGCCAAGCTGAAGCGGACCGACAGGTGAACAGAGTGAGTGGGGGCGAGTGGCAGTGATGCAGAGCCGGCATCACTGCATTTGTGCGGTCTAGGAGTACTGCATTTCAGCCTTGTTTAGATCCTAAATTTGTAATGCTAAATTCGGGTGTTCACACACCGTAAATTATTTACCGTATCAATTTTGTTTGTATTTGTGAATTATTGTCCAAACATTGATTAATTAGACTCAAAAGATTCGTTACGCAACGTAGAACCAAACTGTGCAATTAGTTTTTAATTTTATCTACATCTAGTACTCCATATATGTACCACAAGTTTGATGTGACAGGGAATCTTCTTTTTGTATAGTATCAAAGTTGGGAGCTTGAGGTGAACTAAACAAGGCTAATTCTCAGCTCACAAGTTGGGTCACAACTCGCAAGGCTGAAACGGACACCACGCACACGTTGTCGTGGCCCCCCCTCCGACTTGGTCACTTGGACCATGCTTCCCAGTGCACCAATTCGGCAACCGAGTGCACCAATTCGGCAACAACTCAACTACTTGAAGCGACAGTGACAGCTTGTGCAATGATCGGCTTGGCAGGACAGGATGGCAACGCTTTTCACCATGGCGGGCTTGGTCCGTTTCTCGACCTGAAAACTCGTCCACTCCTGGCAGTGTGTTGCCGCCACCCATTACCATCCCCACACCCGAGATGGAAATGTGGATTGTGGAGGAGGCGGCGGCGACGGCCAGGCAGCCAGGCAGGGCAAACCGATTATTCGGTAGATGCTCGCCCCATGCTGTGCTGTCGGGCCGGCGTCGTGCTTGACTGCTCGTCGTGCGTACGGAGTACCATACCAAAGTGTGGTTGCCTGACACCTTCGATCACACGAGCGACACCGTTGTCCGTCGAATGTCGTCGTCGTACTCGTGTCGAGGTGGGGCGGCGAGGTAGTACCTACGTACCTGAACCCAACAATGCTGGCATGCAGCAGGAGAGTGAGTGACGACTGACACTGCCCACTGGAGCCCACTGGACAGATCTCACAACCACAGCATCGGCTCCTCGAAAACTGCTTCGCTGAACCATGTGTGCTGCACTGCGCGTTGCACACATTGAGTTCACACACTACATTGGAACAAGAAAAGAAAAGGAAAAGGCGAAGGGTGAAGCAATTCTGAGTTTCTGACTATATTCAATGAGTCAAACAGTTTTAAATATGATCAAATCTATACCAAAAAAATCAACATTTCTAATGCCAAATAAGCATGATTAGTTTGATCATGAAATATATACTAGTATATATCTATTGGAAGCATAAATGTTAATAGTGTTTTCATAAAACTTACTCAAACTTTTGAAAACAATCGATTCAGATATAAACCTACAATTGCATCTTTCTCGGTATGGAGTTATTTATTAGTATTATTATATACTAGTACTAAAGATAAGGCAAGAGTAAAAATCGCATCGTAATCGCATTGCGCGCTCTGTGATCTCCCGGTGTTTCTGTTCCCCCACATGACATTGCCGCATCGCATTGCACTCTGTGGTGCGTGTCTCTCTATGCATGATGTCATCTTTTGCCAGAGTGCCGCGCACGCATTGCCTCCCTGCTGAAAGCACGCGTTGGCATGAAAAGGCAGTAATTTTGCAGCAGGATCATCGACGTAGTACATAGAAAGCAAACAAAGGTTCTGCCTTGCCTTTGTTCCATGGACACGCCACACGGTCATGGAGGGAAAAAGTGGGTAAAAAAAGTGGGTTTGGGGAAGGGTGAAAAACTTGAAAAACTCAGCTCTCACCGTCACCGTCTCTTCTGATCTGGCTCTCTGCACCAGCTCCCGCACTACTCCGATCCAAATCCAACTGAGCTTGAGCGTGAGCCTACCCTTGAGGGAGATTCGCACACACCATGAGTCCATGACTGCCTGTCTGACAAAACGACGTGCATGGCACCACCTTGAGCAAGCATAAACCTTTGCTTCCCACGGTTAAAAGGAACGAACCTAACCGAAGCATCTCTCTAGTCTATAGCTTGAGTGCATCTTGTGCCATGGCGACGGTGTACCAACAAACACCTCTGCCTCTACATGTGCCCTGCTAGCCAGCTTCTTCCTTAGATCTTCTAGAGTGCCAGGCGCCAGTCCAGTAGCGACAAGAGTAAGACTATCCGCACTCATATTCCTTTAAATTCCTCCTCTAAAAGGAATATTCCATCCTGGTCAGCAATATTCTCTCCTCTATACCACTTTCTCCCGCACCCATTCATCCTTTACATCTCTCCTTTATATCAGTGGACCCCACATGTCATACTCAACTTAAAAAACCTTCGTGGACCCCACGTGAATAGAAAAAATCTCGATCTTTCCATCCCCATCTTCCCCGAAGCACACAGACAACGGGCGGAGCGGAGCAGCACACGCGGAGCGCCTGCCATGGAGCTCCCCGGCATGGCGGCGCGAGGGAGGGCTCCCCGGCACGGCGGCGCGAGGGAGCTTCCCGGCGCGGCGGCACGAGGGAGGGCGACGCGAGGCAGCTCCCAGGCCCATCTGCATCTCCGACAGCGCGGCGCGGGGGCGAGGTCGGCACGGGCGAGCGCGGTGGCGGTCCTCCTCCCAGGCGAGCGGGCGGCGCGGCCAGCAGCGCGCGGTCCCCAATCGGCTGGGCTCCGGCGGCGTCCAGTTGCCGCCTGCGTCGGCGGCCTCGGGAGGCGGCCCGCCTCCTTCCCCGCGGACGACGCGGCCAGCAGCGCGCGGTGCGGCCGCGAGCAGCGCGCCCCAGCCCTCCCCGACGAGCGCATCTCCAAGGCGGTGGGTTCCGGCGGCCTCCTTCTCCCTCGTCACCGGCAGCGAGCGGGGCAGCACGAGCGGGCGGCCATGGAGGAGCACCACGCCGCCCTGCTCTCCCTCCGCCGCCACGCAGCCATGGCGGGCGGCCATGGCGGCCTCCTTGAGCTCCTCCGGCTCCGGCGCGGTGGCCATGGCGGCCTCCTTGAGCTCCTCCGGCTCCGGCGCGGCGGCCCGTCCTCCCCCCGGCCCCTTCTCTCCTCCCTGCCTTGCTCTCTCTCTTCTCGCCAGCGGGGCCCGCGATGTCTTTTGCGTTCGTGCACAGTACTCACGCAAATTAGCCGTTCGTCCGTCGGAACGCAAGCTTTTGCGTAGCCTTTGCGGACGCCGCTGCAGCAGATTCCTACGCAAAAGCTTCCTTCAGGAAGCAGTTGCGTACACCAGTGCAGCTCGCCTAAGGAACGAATCAGCTAGCTCCGGCCCCAGATGGCCGGAGATGTATGGATCCTCCACCACCACCCTCGTGCGGCCTGCCAGCAGAATATATTCGATCCTCCGGCAGTGGAGTGTGGAGCCAAGGTAGCTAGCGTAGGCTCGCTTGACTCCTCCGATGACGAGCCTCAGCCTCATCAGCCTGACGGTGGATGACGACGGCCAACCTTCCTTCGGCGAGAGAGACGAGTCGACGCCATTGTATTGTACCTGTCGTCGTAAGATGGGTACGTCGGGTCGTCGGCACTGAATGATCAGCATGCACCCGCGTGCCTGCTGTGCGTTGTTGAGACACCACCGATGGTTGTTGAGACATCGGTGGCGCGCTGATTGAGTACAATTACTGCTTTCCCTTTTACATACATATATTTGGATTTCGATGGAGGTGGATAGAAGAAAATGATGGTGGAGTATTACTGGTTACTGAACGAGACCAAGACATCCCCGTGTCCAGCCTGACTGTCTGTGTCTGTAGTATCTATCTATCCATAGCAGATAGAGAAGGCAGAGATCGAGCAGGTGCGCCGTGCAGTTTCATCTTGAATTAAATCATACGCGTGTGTGTGCCCTGGGCGCGAGGAAACCTGCTGACACTGATCGGCTGTCTCTACTGTCTAAGGCGTGATTAGCAGCCGGGTCACCTTAATTGTGGGTGTAATTGCGATGGTGGCCCGTGGCCACTCGTTTTTCTGATCTGCTCATGTTCATCACTGTCTCTGGCTGACCCGTAGCACGTGCAGTCATGCAGATGCGTGCCTTGTGGACAAGAGAAAGAGGAGCACTCTGCAGCTGCATCACTCGTGGTGGAGACTCCACGGAGTGCTGCTGGCCTGCAACAGCAATGTAGCCATGTAGGGGCATCGCAGCAGCTGTACGGTCGTCGGTAGGTGAGACGTTCAGTCAGGTTCAAGCATACGATACGTCTTGGCATCCAATTCCATCCCCATGCGTCCGGTGCGCTGCTCCGATCTTAGTGGTATCGCGACGTGGACGCACGTACCAGTAGTACCACTCTCCTCGCTCCTCCACGACATCATATCCTTTCCTGCTCACTGGATACATATATACAGTAAGTAATACAGTGCAGAGCAACATGGCAACTCTGACCGTCGTACGTGCAGATTCCGATCCGAGTGGCCGGGCATGATCTAGTATAGTCCATGGCAACAAACATGCATGGAATTGGCATGGCATCATCGCAGCCGCGAGCGCGGTTTTGGCGCCATTAGGAGGGCGAGTGCGTCGTGAGTGATGATGCTTATTCCGTTCGCCGTGACATGATGGCGCACCGCCACCAACCATGACGCGGCGCCTTCCGTCCGTCCGTGTCCGTGACCGTGTGTGCGCTCTGCGTCGCGCGCGTCCTCGGCCCGGCCGCTCGGCAGCTAGCTTATTCGTCCTCCCTTGACCCCTTGCCCTGCTGGCCCCTCACCGGCGCCGGCGCTTCGGCTACATATATACCGAGGCCGGACGGGGCCGGCACGGGAGTGTACTCAATCGCAGAGAACCGTACGTCCTCCAGACCGAGGCTTGGTAGTCGACGGCTAGCGAAGAAATATTACAGTACACAATAACTGGGTGTAAATAAGCGGCCTTTTTCTTGGACCATGATGGTAATCTCACATCACGTATGCTAAGTACATTACATTACATTACATTACATGTCAACGGTCTTAAGTTGTCTAATGAGTCTTTCTCAAAAAATGTCTTTCTTTTAGCTAAAGACGTCTTCAATGAAAACAAACCCCTACCACACTATCTTGATTCCAAATTGTAAATTATGTTGGGTTTTCTAGTTATACAACTTTCACTACATACTTAGATATGCATTATGTCTAGATATGTAGTAAAATTATGTATTTAGCTGTCTTGTGCCAAGTTTAGTGTAACAAAACAATCATAATGTCATATTGGGATAAAATACTAAATAACATGGGGAAGATGCATCATATTATAGTATCTAGTACTTCCTCCATCCTAAAAAAGAGATCCAGAACCTACATTTTGTACCAAATTGTAAGGAATTCTAGGTGAGCAAACGCTCCAAAGGGTAACATTGTACTAAAATGCGTACCATTAGTGTTTATCACTAATCTAAATATAGTAATTAGTGAGAGTTATATACGTCGTACCATATAACATTGTCCTAAAATTACTTGAATAGATTATGCCTGATGATGGAGGGCCAAAATCAGTGCGCTTTATTTCCAGAGAAATGCTCCCCTACTAAACCTGAACGAAATCCCAAAAACTAAGCCAAAAAAAAAGAAAGAAAAAGAAAAAGGCAACGAAACCTGTTGCAAATGCTGCAATAACCTCACAAAGGTGATAAAATCCAGCCATCTCAAGACACGTTTTTCACACGGTAAAGCTACACTTCCGGGGGATTGCCAATCTGCCATGCATGATTAACAGCTACGAGTAAGTAGCTAACGCGGTATGCCACTGCACTGTGCACCAGTTAATAGCTGGAGGCTGTAGAAGAAGATGCAGTAGACCGAAGCAGCCATTAATCTCTCTCTCTTTTTATTTATAAAAAATCCTCTCTCCTTTTCCTTTCTATCAGCAAATCCAGTAGGCTCCACACATCAGCACACAGAAAAACATTCTTTTGTCCCGGACTAGCTAGTACTAACAGCTAACCGCTCTACAAAACTCCAAAAAAACCTGGCGCCAAATCATCCCAGCCCCAAACGCCCAATTCTCGTCACTTTACATTACATCACGAAAACGACCAAATTTTTTGCTTTTTTATATTCGCAAACCAAAAACAACCACCAGCAGAGCAGCAGCTACGAGTACGAGTGATAGAAGTGGCGAAAGCCAGAAAGGCGTCCTCTCCCTCTCCTCTCCTTTTCTCTCTCCTCCCTCCAATCCGGCAACCCCGTCTCTCTTCTCTCTCTCTCCCACGTCCCACCCCACCTCACGCAGGCGGCATTAATGGATTCCGCAGCCGCGGCCACCTCCCTCCTCCACCCCCGCATCCTCCTCCTCCCGTCCGCGGCGAGAACCCTAACGTGACGCGCTTGCCCCCCTCCCGCAAGGATCCTCCTCCCTCCACGCCGCCGGTTGCTCGTCGGGGGAGAGAAAGAGAGAGAGAAAAAAAGGTCGCTGCTTGGGGAGCTTCCACGGCGAGGGAGGGTGGCGCGGCCGCCCAATGCGGCTCGATCCGGGCCGCGATTTGCCTCGGGTTGGGCGCCGGCTCCGTGAGTCCCCGCGCCGTTGACCCCGCGCTGCTGCTGTTCCTGCTGCCGCCGCCGCCGTCGCTGCCTTAAAGGTTGGATCTTTGCGGCGTTCTGTGCCTTTTGTGTGGGCGAGCTGTGGATTCTTGGAGTGGTTTGTGCTGGGGACTACCTGCATTCTGGTTAAATTCGTAGGAGGTCGTTTGGTAGGATGATAGGACGCGGGAGTCAGCTCTTGGTCGGAATCTTTCTTTTGGTTTTCTGCGGGGTTTCCTGGGCCAAATTCGGCATGGAGAGTTGGTTCTGCGGATGAAGCTCGGAATCTTTTTTAGCTACCTTTAACTGCATTTGGGCTAAATGGTTAGCTCTCTTGTATTCTGTTGATGCTCTGTGTTTACACGAGGCTGTTCTATTTGCAGGCTTATTTAGGTGGTGAGGAGGAATGGATGTGGAGAAACCTGCTTCCAAGGGGCATGGTTTCTTTGCCCTCTTCGATTGGGGAAAGAAGTCTAAGTCTAAGAAGCGCCTGTTCGTCGGGAGCGCGAGCACTTCTCCAAATCTGAGTAAGAAAATTTGCAACAGGAGACGAGTGGTTGCTGTGCACATGGTACATTTTTACGAGGGGTCTGGCTAAATTTCTATCCTATTTTTTCTTTGCAGAGAATGCTGGAGATGTGAAGGACATTGGTGATAGTACACCAAGTACACGGTCAAATTCGGTGCGTGCTTTTGCCACTAATTCTATCCCCTGTGCCATCCAGTGTGTTGCTTATGCTTAAGAGTCCTGAATATACTATGGTTGTGTGTATACGGCAGATCTTTGAAGACACCCCAAGCTTGAAGGAAAGCAGTGAACATAGCTGCTCATCTTCAGTAATTGATGAAGAAGCTCAGACAAGGAGGAGTCCAACTGTTGTGGCTAGGCTTATGGGTTTGGATTCCATGCCTGCTGCGAGCTCATCCGAACCCATTCCCGTGCCATTGACCGTGCAACCACCTTTGCCAACCAACAGCCATGAGGATTTGATCGGCAAAAGTTATGTCGGTAGTCCCCTTAAGATGCCGGGTAGTCCTATTGATCGGTATAAAATGGAAGCACTACCTCCAAGGCTTGCCAAGAGGACACTATCTGTTGCACAGTATAAGTTGCTGTCTCCCATGAAAAATCCTAACCATATATCAAGCAGGAATGCAGCTGATATAATGGAAGCAGCATCTAGGATCATCAGGCCTGGAGTAGAAAATGTCAGTTCTTACAGAGTTCATGATGTTGGGAGTGCAAATGCTGCACGTGCGTACAGTCCAGGAGAGATCATAGGAATCCAACAAAGGTCACAGAAGCTTAATGAAGCAATGAGGAAACGTGATGGCCCTGCATCTTTTGGGCCGCCAAGTGGAAAACCTTCAGATGGAAGATTGAGAGGTTCGGAGGGTGCCTCGTCTTCTGGGATCTCACAGTCAAATGGACGTGCTCCAGTTGGTCCAAAGTTCAAACCTGGTAATAGATTAGACACTGCTCGAGCTATGAATGCCCAAGAAAAAGGGGCCATGAGAAAAAGTGGTAGAAAGCTTGAAACTCGCAAGAGCCCAGAAATTAACATGTCTGAAAGGACTGGGTTGAACCGACAAAAGGATAGTAACCAAGTGGGCACAACAAGTTCGTCCAGTGTGCCTGTGCCAAACAACAGAAGACAGAATGCTACGGTCACCAAACACAAGGTGAATTCAAACCCAGCAACCCCTAGTAGACAACGGAGCAACATTCACCAAATAAATGCCCATCCCAGAAAGATGAGGGCATCCAGCACATTTGCTGGAAACAGTAGTCAAGGTAGCAGAAAGGTGGACTTGCAGCCAAATGCTCATGCAAATGTAAGAAATAGTTCTATACCCAAAGCAATACCGAAGCCAAGAAGATTACAAGACAGGAGAGTGTACTCTGATACAAGCCAGTCAAGTGATAGTATTAGTTCTGACAGAAGCCAGAGGCGGATTCGGCACAATATTGTGATTGATGAGCAGTCATCTTTTTCAACAAACAAAAAGAAAACCAGCACTGAGATTGTTTCATTCACATTTACCTCACCAGTTGATAAGTCACTACATGGCACCAACTTCCCCAATCATTCATTGGAAAAGCAATTTATAGGGAACCTGAGCGGTGTGTCAACTTCAAGCAATACATCAAACACTAAACTCGATGTCATTGATGGTGATTTTTTGGGACTCCTGTTGGAGCAGAAATTGAGAGAGTTGACGTCTGGTGTGAGATCGCCCTACACTAAGCCAGCCAAAGTTCAAGTGCACCACACTTCAACTGCTTTGGAAGATATGGCATCCGCATGTGAAACATCTAGCATTGCTTCTACTGATTATGATAGGGAGTCATTACAGTCGTTCAGTGATGGAAAAGCTACTCTCCCCCAGACAGATCTTGCTACTAGAAGTGTCCAGGTATGGTCAAAGACTCTGACGCACCTCTTTCAGTCAGATCCTTTTGTCAGCATCTTCTCTTGCATATTAAGTTGCTAGTTCTGAGCATATGATGTCTTTTAGTTGTTACTATATCAGATCAGAGTAAACTCGAAAGGGAATTACTTTATATTAGTTTAGGCATGGGAATTTCTCTCCTCATAAGCTTCACAGTTTATTCCACATGTGTTTAATTATTTGGTACTGGAAGTTTTGAAAGACTTTTTTTGTGAACGAAGTTTGGAAAGGTTTTGACTGACAGCAGGAAGTTGCATATAATACATAAAAAATATACATATAGTTTGTTCCTGACTTGTGCGCCAAATAATGACAAAAGACTTGCTAATAGTCGTAAGCAGTTCACATGGTACATCCTTCATTTTCCACTAAAATTAGGTGCATACTCTGTATCTTCTATTTTCAGTATAATCAGGTGCACACTTTCCGTTTTCTTAGAATTAAATCCCTTTTTCCATCTATTCTAACTGAAGATGCTAATAATGAGATCAGAGTGAAGTTAGAAGTGGTGACTTAATGCCATAGATCAATATATTTGAAGTTAACTCAAATTTTATAAATTTTATCATACTGGATTAAGAGTTGAAACAGGCTTATTTTGTTGCTAAAAAACTGTAGATTGACACCTCACACGAAGAGAACTTTGTCAGTATTAATGTATACATAACAGGTTAAACATTAATCTTTATGCTAACATATCTACCTTTGATCAGTCATCTCAGCCTGTGAAGTATGATCATGATGTCACGGATCGAGCAGAGCTTGAGCATCTTGGCCGAAGTCCCCTTTTCACATGGGAGGCTTCTATTTCAGCTGAAACCTGCAGCTCATCAGAGAGCTGGAGGAGCGCAAATGGTAAATAGAGTAGCTTGGAATTTGCCGTAAAGTAGCCATGGTCCATGGACCTTTCTAAAATCTTTTCCTGTTTTACTCTTGCAGGAACAAGATTGTTTAGTTCAACTGAAGGAGCGGCAACTTCTGAGTCGACACACTTCAACAAATTCCTAGAAGCGGATGCCTCTTCAGAATATTCTGACACAGCCTCATCAATCACAGTGGCTACAGCAGAAATCCCTCGATCAGAAAATAGCAGCTCATGTCATATGGATAATAGACAAGAGGTGGAGTTTATAAGAGAAATACTGAATGCTGGCTCTCCTGCCCGGCACATTTTCTCTTATTTGGAGCGGTTCGGCAATTCGGGTATTCTGGATCCACATCTATTGGAGGAATTAAATGGCAATATTAGGTTGTTGGCCGGTGAAGAGGGCAAATGTTACAGATTGAGGCGGAGGCTGCTCTTTGATTGTGTCAATGAGTTATTGAGTGTGAAATGTGCTTACTACTTCAATGCTGGCTACAGCTTGTGGTTTATGGGGATGGCGGTTCTGCAGAACTTGTCAGCGGAAGAAATCCATCGAGAGATGACCAGCCTGAAGGTTGCCGAGGAGTGGATGGTGGACGAGCTTGTGTACAGGGAAATGAGTAGTCCTCTGGGGAGCTGGGTTGATTTCAAGATGGAATCATACCAAGCTGGTGGAGACATAGCGGCGGAGTTGTTAGGTTCCTTGATTGATGAAGTGGTTGCTGATCTTCTGACTGGCTCGTCTTGGTAGCAGATGTTTGGATCCCCTCACTAACGATACCAGTTGACAGCCACAAGGTTTTTGTTCCATGTGTTGTCCTATATCTGTATATCGGTAGCTCGAGAAATTGTGTAGCATTCCTAAGATGAAATGTCACTAACGTACAATTGTTCGATGATTGATCGCTTTCCTGTCAAGAGTGAAAAGAAAAAGAAACATTCTTGACCTGTTCTATGAGCAATTTGAGCATATATGTCTGTTATGTAGGATTTGGTCAGATAGTCATGGTGAAGAAAATAGCAGGATTGGCCAATTTTGTAAAACCATGGTTGTTTTAAACCATGGTCAGATAGTCATGCTTTAAACCTGTTCTACTCATTTCCCTGGCTGAAACTGCTTGTTTGTTTTAAAGGGTTCAAAGAAGCATGTTTATTCATAACAAAAAAAAAAAGAAGCATGTTTATTTAGAGGGTTCAAACTATGACTAAAAGTATCTTACCCCTCTGTTTTAAATTATATAAGATGTTTTGGGTTTTCTATTTACATTCTTATTATATATCTGGATGCGTAGCAAAAGCTATGTATGTAGAGACCAAAACGTCTTGGAAATTTGGAACGAAAGGAGTACTAAAAAAATTGACTAATTGTGTTTGTGATTTTAAATAAATAATAATTGTATATGTTCTGTGAAAAGGACCCCTCCCTGGATGGAGCCTTGATAATGCGTAGATATAAAATAATAAGAGCCAATTCCTTCAGTGCCACTAAAAATTTCAGGAACTTATACCTTCATTAATTCCTTGGGGAATTTATAGAGTATATATGTTCTCCCTAAGATTAAAGGGATACGGGCTGTGCGTACACGTTGGCCAAGATGCTCTGGCTCTCGATCGATCCATGAGACCATGACATGCTGATTGCTGATTGCTGATCATCTTGTGATCTTCTTGTCGTCACGTTATCTGATTGTTTGTGTCCTCAGTTAAAGTAGAAGAGGAATGGATTTAATTCCACAGAGCAGGAAAATATTAAATATATGCACCTAGATTTTTTAGAGAAAAAAACGAAAGGAAATACTTATCATTAAAACTGGTCTCTGCTGTCCATGTAAACTCCAGCTGGAACCTGCTGAGTTGGTTTTGCGGCTGGACACTGGTATACCATGGAGATGGTCAGATGGAGTTGTAAACTTTTTCGGCACAGTACCTAGGAAAAACACACAGGATTTCGCAAATCTCACGACTCATGCCCAGAAATCCTAACCGAAAACGAAGAGAAAACGCCCTGAAAAGCCTCACGAAATCTAGCAAGAGGCCGCAGCTAAAGCCCAGCCCGTACTCCCTCCGTCCCACAAATAATTGCATATCTTTGACTTTCATGGTTTTTATTTGATTGGTCGTCTTATTTAAATTTTTTTAATAAATATTATTTATCTTGTTATGACTTAATTCATCGTTAGAGGTATTTTCATAATAATTTGTTTATTTTATTATTTGCATAAACTTTTTGAATAAAACAAATAGTCAAACAAGAATTGTAAAAGTCAAAAAGTACAATTATTTACTAGTATAGTCTTGCCCGTGCGTTGCCACGGTTTTATTTAATGGATGCACTTAAAAAGAAGAGATATTTTTTTCATAGTTTTCATCTCTCGCAAAGAAAATAAATTGCATAGCACAGCATGTTCAACTTCTTCACCGGCTACCAAAATACAAAGCTTTTGCGACTGCTTCAACTCTACAAATTCACCCAGGAGACTAATAAGCATCAGTTTGAGGTCAACTGCTCGTGAACCCAGCTCAACCTTGACACGTGAGTACATACATATATAAAATCAAAATAAAGTTTGAGAAGTGGCCACTGAAATTGATTCCAGAATGTAGTTTGTATACCAAGTTTTATTTAATTATATACCAAACAAAACATAAATATATATATCGAATGCATCTTCTATCCTTGCCGTTTGCAAGCATATTCATTGAGATGATGCAGTGACGATGATGATCTCCAGCATCAGCTTTGGCCTCGACTTCCTGAAATTCAAACTTGCTGCCGCCGAGGTAGGATGGGAGTAACAGCTATGTGCAGCGTGAATTCCACTGTGCGCACTATAATGAAAGTTGCCTAAATTGAAATCCCAATTAAATAGGGGATGGGAGTAACAGCTTAAAGGTTTGAATCACTGAAAGGATCTGAATAATATCTGTTAACCAATCATGGCAAGGTGACAAACATAGAAACTTTCCTAAAAGTCAAGACAAAAGGTGATAGAAAACTCCGAATTCATAATATGTTGGTTACCGCAAAAACAAAAGCTCACAGGTTGAATTGCTTACCTTGTAAAAAATAGGAAACTTTGCTTTCACATATTCATCGTTGCTAGGCCCTTGACCAGCAAATTGATTACATGGGAATTCAAGTAACTCAAGGCCTACATGTAAGAGCAAAAGGAAGCCAAGGAAATATGAGAAAAATTCATTTTGATAAACATATTTTCCTTGAGCCGTGCTAACATCCATAAGAGAACATTCATCAAAATTTAAGTTAAATTTCTGTTGTCGTTGTCCCTTTTCCTTGAGCCAGTTTTCACACATGGAAAAAAATAAACTACAGTTGCAAATGCAAACAATATATCACACAGTAAAGAACCAACTTATCAGGCATCAACATATACAGACAGACTTGATAACTTGCCAATAGCAGATTTATATTGTAAAGAAATGAAAAGACATATCTAGCGCCAATTATTTCAAGCAGCTTACTTTGGTATTTGTTCCCAAGAACCTAAAAACATAATAATATCTTGGACTTAAGCAATGTTATCATGCAAAAAAAAAAATAGTTATGCAGACTTGCGTGTCACACTCAGAGTTCAGAAACTCAGAAAGAGTGGCGTGGGCGTGGCTCTTACGTACTGGTTGAGGCTGTTGGGGTGTCAATATAGTAGAGTGGCAATGACCACAAGTACCTGAACTTGGCATCGTCGGCCCAGGAGTAGAGGCTTGTTAGGTTGTTGCCAGCGTAGGACGACAGCAGGTTCTTTTTGGAGCAAAATTGATAGGGTCATTCTGATTGGAGACACCAATGTCAGGCTCTTTGGTCCAGTCATGTATTGAATCAAGAAACCATAGCACCAGAAATGACAT
Source organism: Themeda triandra (assembly GCA_018135685.1). Taxonomy (NCBI): domain Eukaryota; kingdom Viridiplantae; phylum Streptophyta; class Magnoliopsida; order Poales; family Poaceae; genus Themeda; species Themeda triandra. The sequence continues at coordinate 234,338 of JAENPR010000492.1, read as the reverse complement.
TGTACATTTCTATAATGTTCAAAACATAAAAAAGTAAATGTTACAAAATAACAGCAGAGGAAATGCCACTTACATGTTGTCATGATCTGAAAACAGTGCCCTCCAAGTTCCATGTCAAAGTCCACTGAAGCAAAGACCTTACGTCTCTACAAAAAGGAAAAAGTTCGTTTCTGAGAAAATGAGATAGGCCAGGGATCTAATTAAGGAGCACATAGCACATCCTAACTCTGTAGCTGAAAAGGATTATTGATTCTTAATTAAAGTATATATATTTTGCTGTTGCCAAAAAATGTATATATTTTAGATTACAAATATTTTTTAGGTTAAGGTATTTAGAGGATATTTGCATTTATGTTCATAAAATAACTTTCCTAATTATGGACAAGTGACATAAAAAACACTAAATTATGGATGGAAAGCATACAATCCTATGCATTTTTGATCAGGATTAAAATTACATACAAAACTCGCCACACTAAAATAAACTATTGTCATGTAGAGACAAAAGAGCCATGCTTTATCATCCAATTCTTATGAAGCTGTATGTGCAGATCAAAAGAGCTGTGAGTTGCCACCTTCATGATCAAGTTGCACGAACCCATCGCCAGAGATGCAGACTTATACCGAAAACTCGTCAACCTAGAAGGCGCAGCTTTTCATTACAACCTACAAAACACCAATTGGCCAACATATCAATTCCAGCACACCAATTGACAATCATATCAATTCCAGCACAGTGCAAGATGGTTCATAAATATTAAGACACTTGGAGGAACTTAACTGATGATTCTATTCTGGTACGTTAGGGGTCTTTTGCTGATTCAATATAGTCTTTTCTTTAGGCATTAGTAGAGCTGATGGTCTGTCAAAGAGTAGACAGATATAAGCAGCAAAGAAGTGAATTTGTGTGGGTACAAATCCTAAATCAATTAATACCTCTCCGGAGGTCCTGTTGGAAGCAAGAAAAAACACAGCAAGCTTGTCAGTCACACCAACAGGGACACATGTGTAATCATACTGGTCTACGATCTCGACAACCTGCAGCAAGGAAACTAACCAACGTAAACAAAATGACAGAGCTTATAAATATTTCAAACCAAGCAGATAGGATATTGGGCATACTTGTTGTGAAGCTCGCAACATTTAGTAGTTCGATGTAGGAAATATTGAATTAACCTGTGTAACATAAGAAGTCAAGCACAACCATTCGGGGGGTTTGATGTAGGAAAGCTGATGACACCAAGAGAATTTTGTATTATTGAACTAACCCGTCTTGTACTGCTGGAAGCCCCTGCTGCGTATATACTTGAAAACAGAACTAAAAAAAATGAATACACCTGTACAAGCACACAGCGGCCATCACGAATTAATCATGTGCTATGGTTCGGATTAGCACATGGAAGGGATTTTGCAAATCTCAGCCAAATTTGAACTTTCCCCAAATTCCAGAAACCCTAATGTGCTGAAACAAAACTTTTCCAGAAAATTTGGAATCCTAAATCCCAAACGGAGCCATGAATCGGCGAATTAGTACCTTCTCAGGCATCAGTGATGCCGCGGTAGTGCTGCCATACGTCTGCACGCCGTCGGCATCCTCTTGTGCACGCCGCCGCTGCGAGACCGAGGTCCTGCCTGGTCGCTGCTTCCGCCTTGGCCGCCGCCGTGATGAAGGATTGCCACGCCTTCGTGGATCTAGATCCGCTCCACCACGCGATGGGCCGCAGCATGAGGAAGCCGCCGTGCTACCGCCGTTGTCGACGCGAGGGCGCTTGGCCTCTCCTACGCGCGTTTGCCGCAAGCCGGATCTCATCGGGGGCGGCGAGGCCGGCGGCGGGCCGAGGAGAACCCCGTGCGCCGCGGTGACGGCGAGGGTCGTCCCGACCTCATGGCCGCGACGGCGACGAGCGCCACGCCCCGATGCTAACGCCCCGTATGTTTTCTTCATGCCCGGCCGCCGCCATCCCGACCTCATGGCCGCCATGGGCGTTCGGCTAGCCACCGCCCCGGCACAGTCGGCGCGCTCCCCGGTGGCCATGGGACACCCGCCGAGCGTGGAGGCGGCCGGCCGCCGCCAATGCCGAGGCCGGACGAGAGAAGGAGTAGGGCATGGGAGGCCGGGGCCCAGGTGGCGTGGAAGGGACTGCGGGAGAACGGGCGTGGCCTCGGGAAGAGGGAGAGCGGCGTTGGGGAGAGGTCGTACGGGAAGGCCGTATCGGCGAGCGGAGGGTCGGCTGTGTTTTTTTACCGCGAACCGGCCGGTCGGTTTTTTTAAAAAACCGGACCGGTTTGCCGTAAACCGCCGGTTTCGGTTTTTTCGCTAATGCATGTGTCGGTTTTAACCGGTTTACCGGCCGATTTTGCTACCGGACCGGACCGGTAAGTCCGTGCCGGGCAAACCGGCCGGTAACCGTCCCGGTAAAACGCAGGGGTCGGCACGGGGCCCGCTTCGCGTGGGGGACGCCGTGCGGAGGAGTGTGGGTGATGAGTTTGATCCGAGCGTTTTTGGCCGTTGAATGTGGGTGAGTGAGAGAAAGATGAGGTTAGAGTTAATCTCCTCCCTTAATTTCGAAAAAATAGACATTGTTGTGTGCAATGAGTTGGGTGTCTTAGTTTAGATTAGGAGAGATAATGGCGACCGTAACAACTTTTGATGTGTGGGCTAGAAATGTTTTTTGGTGCATTATATGTAGTAGAGATGGGACGGAGGGAGTACGTGACGCAGTCGAGTCCAAACCCTAACGCCGTCGCCCGTCACGCGGTGCTTTGCCCCTCCACCTCACCCACCCCCAACCCAACGGAATCCGAATCCAACCCTCCTCAACCCTCGCTGCTGCTACTTCCCGTCCAACTCCCGCAAAAAATAAACAAAAATTTTTAGTTCTTTTTTTTTTAATCAGAGAAACCAGCGGAGCCGACGCCTTTGAATCCAACCAAACAAATTTTACTGGGACTCGGCGAGCTCGCCGCCTACCGCGCCGCCCGCCATGGCGCAACTGCTGGTGCGCGCGCGGCTCTCCTCGCTGGACGACGACGACGACGACTACGCGTCGTCGCTCTCCCCGGCCTCCTCCTCCTCCTCCTCCCCGCCGCTCTCGCCCGCCGCCTCCTCCTCCCCGCCGACGCCGCGCGCCGCGGTGCTCCCCGCCCCGCGGGTCGCTGCGCAGCTCTCGTCCGCGGAGGAGGACGTCGGCGAGTCATTCGACGACACCGCCACCACCAGCTCCGGCGACGACCTGGCGGAGGAGGTGTCCAACGGCTTCTTCTTCACCGTCGCCAGGGTGCCTCCGCCGCCGCCGTCGACGTCGACGGCCGAGGATCCCAGCCCGGTCCCCGGCGGCGAGGCGGCGGCGGCGCCCGAGGGCGGGGATGGCTTGGTCGCCGCGGAGGAGCCGCTGGAGGACCGCTCCGTGAGCGCCGAGAGCATCTTCGCTGCGCTCGATGCCGGATTGGATTTGGATGGCGGCGTCATTGCGGATGGGGACGGTTCGGACACCGATGGTTCGCTGGGTGGTGGCTTCCAAACTTCCGGGAGCTTCATTGGCGCGCAGGATGCCGGGGAGCCTGCCGCCGCATCAGGTGATTTCGTGGCCGTTTCAGATGGTGCCGTGCTGAAGGATGATGGTAAGCAGGGGGAGCAGGTTGTCAATGAGGCGGCGTCTGAGCCTGTTGCTGGGGTCGATGACCTGATCATTGTGGATGCTTTGGAGGGGAAGGGCGTGCCTGATCGTGAGGTTGCTGAATCGCTTCCTATTTCCAATGTTACAGAAGAAGAGGATGCTGGTACTGAACTTTGCAGTGGTGAGTCCAATGCAAAAGGTAGTGCAGCCAAGCTTGATGCTAGTCCAGAATATGCTGCCACAGAAGATGTCACATCCAATTTCGCGCAAGTTTGTGGTAATGTCGATGATCCAGACTCCATTGCAGATGGTGGCCATAGTAAGGCAGATGAGGAAGCTGATGGTTACCACAATGCTTCTGATGATCTTACATCCATCCCAATCTCTTCAAGTGACGTTGCCGTGGAATTTCTTGCAAAAGAATTGGAGGACAACGTGCCTACTTCCAGAGGCACACGCTTTGGTGTGGATGATTCGGATGATGTGGAGATCAATGGTGATGATGACTATGAAGAGGAGATGAATGGAAAGGAGGTCGAGCTTTTTGATTATGCAGCTTTAATCGAGCTTCTAAGGGCTGCAAACAGCTCACCTGAACAAGGCAAGGCCAAGGTTTCCCCAGTTGAATCTTCTGAGCCCAGGCATCTGCCTCCTACGGTAGCCAGCAATGCTAGGGTGAACGTGGCTTCTGCTCCTGTGGCAGAAGTAGCTTCTGACCCTGAGAAAGAGATGACCGATGAGGAAAAGAAGATATACAGAAAGGTGGACATGGCACGAATCAAGTACATGCGTCTTGTTCATCGATTGGGGTATGATACAAACCATCAGGTACCAGTACAAGTGTTGTATCGGCTTAGTCTTGTTGAAGGCTTCAGGCGCGCAAGGATGACAAACCATTCCTCAGAGATGGATAATGCCTGGAAGAGGGCTTTGCAGCATGAGGCAGAGGGGACTGAGGACCTTGAATTCTCCTGCAATGTTCTGGTCCTTGGAAAGACTGGAGTGGGGAAGAGTGCAACAATAAATTCCATCTTCGGGGAAGATAAATCCAAAACAAATGCTTTTCTACCGGCAACATCATGTGTGAAGGAGATTAGTGGAGTTGTTGATGGCGTTAAGTTTCGTGTCATCGACACCCCTGGGCTTGGGACTTCGTCTAAGGATGAAAAATCAAATAGGAAAGTGCTCAAAGCTGTTAAGAAGTATATGAAGAGATGCCCTCCAGATATTGTTCTGTATGTTGATAGGCTTGATACCCAGCGAGAGGAGGCAAATAGCCTATCCCTCTTACGAGGCATTACCAGTGTGCTAGGCTTGTCAATATGGCCCAGAACAATTATTACTCTCACTCACTCAGGAGCAGATCCCCCTGAAGGCCCTAATGGTTCGGCGGTGAACTATGATATGGTTGTGACTCATCGAACTCATGCAGTTCAGCAAAGCATCCGGCAGATAACTAATGATCCTCGAATTCAGAATCCAGTGGCTCTTGTGGAGAACCATCATTTGTGTCAGAGGAACGCAGAAGGTGAAAAGGTGCTTCCTGATGGCCTTATCTGGAGGCGACTCCTCCTTCTCCTATGCTACTCACTGAAGATGGTTGCTGAGATTGACAGTCTCTCAACCCGCCGTGCTTCTTCTACAAGTTTTTTAGGGCGCCTTTTCCAAGTGCCTCCAGTTCCTTACTTCCTATCATCTTTGTTGCAATCTAGAGAGCACCCTCGGGGTTCCAGTGAACAAAATGTTGGGAGTGTGGACTCAGATTTTGACCTAGATGAATTGTTGAACGGGGACCAAGAGGATGAAGAAGATGACTATGATCAGCTTCCTCCCTTCAAGCCACTAAGTAAATCCCAGGTTGCAAAACTCTCCAAGGAGCAACAGAAGTTGTATTTTGATGAATATGATTACCGAACTAAGCTTCTTCAGAAGAAGCAGTTGAAGGAACAGCTCGAAAGATTTAAGGAAATGAAGCAGAAAGAGGGCAATGATAATGATGTACCTTCTGATGATGATTATCCCGATGATGAATATGATACAGATAGATATCCTATGCCAGAATGGACCTTGCCATCTTCATTTGATTCTGATGATCCTGTGTACCGCTATCGGTGCCTTGTGTCTACACCAAACCTCCTGGTGCGCGCTGTTAACAATCCTGATGGATGGGATCATGATTATGGATTTGATGGTGTGAGTGTCCAACATAGCCATGATGTTGCTAACAAATATCCAGCTTCTCTGTGGGTTCAAGTTAACAAGGACAAGAGAGAGTTCACCATCCATTTGGATTCCTCGATGTCAGTTAAGCATGGAGACTATGCCTCGAGCCTGGCTGGCTTTGACATCCAAACAATGATGAACCAGCTTGCTTATACCCTCCGAGGGGAGACCAAATTCAAAAACTTCAAGAAAAACATCACTACTGGTGGTTTATCCATGACCTTTTTGGGAAATACCATGGTGGCTGGAGCAAAGCTTGAAGATAAGCTTTTAGTTGGTAACAGATTAACACTATCAGGCAGCACTGGTGCTGTGTCCATGAGAGGTGATACTGCATATGGAGTGAATATGGAGGCAACTCTTCGTGAAAAAAGCTATCCTTTAGGTCAAGGCCTTGCCACTTTGGGCGCATCCTTAGTGAAATGGCGTAAAGAGTGGACCATGGCTGCAAATTTGGATTCCCAGGTCGCTGTTGGGAGGTCTTCAAACATGGCAGTTCATGTTGATGTAAACAACAAACTAACTGGACGGGTCAGCATCAAGGCCAACAGTTCAGAACAGCTGAACATTGCCCTTTTAGGTACCTGTTCAGTGATAATGTATTTGTGGAACAAGATACACCCTGGTGCAGATCCTAATGTGGAGTAGCACTGGTTAGTGTGACAATTTTGAATCTAACATTTTGTATCTTTTCCTTGTTCCTTCTGTTTTCCTACTTGTTGGTTATAACAACTACTGTTGAAGCTTGTTAGTCATTCCTCCATTCAGTCTCTTCCCTGTGCCTTCACTAATGTTTGGCTATTGCAAATTGCAATTCATGTATATACTTTGCAAATTGCAAATTTCCTTCCACACTTGTTTACTTGTTGGATATCAGTCATATGGTTGCCCTTGTTCTTTAAATCTGTTTGTATTTACCTTTTTTTGTTGCATTTTTACATTGCAAAGATCCAAGAAATTATTAGATCTATCATATATGAGCCTGAATTGTTTCCAGTGTTGGGCTTAATGGATAAAGAACTCTGTTGGGCTCAGCTAGCTAAGGAAATGTGTTGGGCTAAATATCTACTTAAGAAACAAATACTAAGTACATTGGGTCAATGGCTTCCAGAGTATACCAGACTAATAAATGATCTAGGTTCTGTTTTGGTCACGACTCATAAGTCATGACACATACAACTCTTTTCCGAATCCACTTTGTCCTCTTCAGACTTCAGATTGTATTGTATTTCTGTTAATAGATTTCAGGAGCAAAGCCGTATAAGGAAACATTACATCCTTGTTAGTATATGCTTATAGTACTAGTAGCAATCGCTGCTGACATGTATTTTGACCTTTGAAAATTTTCAGTGAAGACTGGGTAAAAAAATGTCAAACTTGATTAGAATTGCCTAGGCATTTATGCCATGGAAATTTTGACTGGGGTTTTTGCATATGGAACAAACCACTGGAATAGTTTGCTCAGTTCAATAGGTTTATCCATATTTCATTGAATCATTGTTCAAAGGAGTTCTCAAAGCTTTTACTTTGTTCTGTCTTAAGAAGTACTTCAAATTTTCTGACATACTTAATGTTGCTGTATTCAGAACTCCCAAGATCCAAGCAGTCACAGTTTGGCAAGCACACCATTTGTGCACCCAGCTTATGATTCAAGAACGGGAGGTAGCTGAAAACTGCACACTCTGCGAACTTGCTAGGAATGGAAGTTGAACCATCGCTTTCTATCAAGATTCGAGATAAGTTTAGCTGTGCTGGCGTTTCTTTTCTTTTTTTCCCATCCAGTGTGCAGTTGGTGGCCAACTTCATTTGTCATGACTTTGATGAGTGACAACTTATTTTGTCAAAAAATTGTAATTAGTAACACGCTTGATGAATCATAATGCTCCCAAAAAATTGCTGTCTTTTTTGGCCTCCCTTTCATTAAGCAGTTTCACCCCTTCTAATCAGCAGACACAAAAACTGTGCCCCCTGAAAATTTAGTTTCTGATAGCTTGTCTTTAGGCAGGCGATATATATATTGTAATGATTTACGCACTAAATTTGCAGCATATCAGATTGGTGAAGTCTTTTGTTTCTGCCAATATCCTTGGCAATTTCTTTGTGGATATCTGGAGATAAGATAAGGTGCTCGAGAAAGCAAGCAAGAGGATTGGCCCACTAGGTTTGGCTTGCCCTTGCAAGTGGGAGGCAGTCTTTTTCATTATTGTTTAGAATAGGATTCGTAGGCCATTAATCCATAGGAAAAGAGGAGTCCAATTCAAAGGTGCTTTCTGGGGGTGACTTCTGTGTTTTGTCCAAGTTATAATATTGATATGATATTGCACATATAACAAATGATATGATACTGCATATTATATCCAGAAATGAAGCTTTCAGTTTCCTCGCAGGATGCAGCTTTGTTGAATAGGTAGTCTTTGATCTCATTGAACTCCTAGATCTGTTGAGGTTCGTTGCTTCAAGTTTGCAACTGTTGAAATCATTAGTCTTTCATGGGCACATAGCTGGATTCATGGTTCCTAAAATCCCAGCAGCGCTCACCAGATCATAAGGAAACGAATGGCTTTTCCTCACAGCCAACTGAATCAACTTGACACGCAAACGGGGAAGCCTTATTTTGTCAACCATATCAGTTTCTAGACGCTTCTTTGCAAGAAAACATATGAATTCAACATTTCAACTCATGAACATGGTTGCCTCTCATGGCTAGGATTAAAGCATCCGACAAATGAACAGATCAAGAAGGCAGTGAAGAAGTGATAGTTTCAGACGAGAGCAAATAGATAATAAAACTATCACCGAAATATCTTCTGAGCCAAACCAGATGAGATGGAAGCAAAAGTGAACACACAAAACATGAAGATTTTTATTTTCTCATAGCTATTCACAGGTTCCCCTTATTACAAGATTTCTGGAAAACAAGTTCATGGCTACAAAAGTGTCAGATCTCCCTCTTCAACCCACACCCATGACCCATGCCATACATGAACTTCCCAAGATCTCAGCCTCTCCAAGATCAGACATGGACTACATACCTTGTTTTTTCACACCATCATACCCATATATCCATATGTACCTAGTTCATGTTCATGTTCATGTTCATGGTGCAAGCAGCAAGCTCCATAATTTACAAGACATGCTCCAGTTCTTTTTTATGGTTCAGTTCTTCGCAGATCTGACCAAGACATGGCCACACAAGTGGCCATGCTCTTGCAAACCCAGATCTCGGTTTGTGTTTTATGTGTGACCCCAGGGAGCCAAGAACATGACTCTCCTTATGGGGTCCTCGGCGGCAGAGCCGCGGCAGTCGGCGCCACCACGGCTCGCTTCGCCGGCCGGCCTGGCCGCCGGTGTTCCGGCGGCGCCATAGGAGCGCCGGAGTTTCTCACGGAGGGCCTGCTTGACCTCGTGAGCCCAGGAGCCCTCCCCGGCGTGCAGCTGAGGGGGTTTCATGGCTGGCTCTTGCCGAAAGACCAAAATTCCTACAGCAGTGGATGGACGATGCTAAGCAACCAGAGTGTGTGTGCAGAGAAATGGGAGTAGATTCATCAGACGCTTCGAGATGAGGGGTTATTTATAGGCGGGGCGAGGGGCAAAAAGGGAATTCGACCTGCGAGCTGGTGCGCCCGGAATCGGGTTCCAAAGGGCAAAGGGGAGAAAAAAAGGTTAAAGGGGATGCAAAGTGGAACCCGGCTAGCTGGCTGCGTCTGGTTTAGTTGAGGGTTCCCGGCTGGCATTTCATTATCACTATCATAGTGATGTTGATTAGATATAAAATTTAAAAACAGTGGTGATCAAATGGGCTTTGGTGACAGGCTGCTCAACAAAACCTAGAAAAATCTTGCAAGAGTTCAAGTCGGACTGGTGGAATCTGATTAAAGAGTGGGTTTATTTTGGACGATTTTAGTTTCAAATGGCGCCAGCAGAATCTCAACTGCTTGCTCCATTGAACTATTATTCCTAAGTTTTTGGAATTGAAGGAGGATTCGGAGCTGGGCCTGGGTTGCTTGTTTGGTACACCCTCAGTTCCAAATTATAAGTTATTCTGGTTTTATAAATACAACATAATTATATTAGATACTTATCAAAAGCTATGTACTAAACAAGCCTTAGGTGTGCAATTTAAAATGAGGTAGTATAATTTTTAAGTAGTTTATATGACCAAAATAAGATGAAAAAACAACATATTTTTCAATCCGTGTTTCTCCCTACATTCGCTCTTTGCACTAAAATGTATAAACCAGGTTGGATCAGCTTTTTTGTATGGAAATGGATCATCTTTTCTGGGCCTTTTTGTCTATCTGTAATTCTGTATAGTCTGAGAAAAGGTACACCGGGCTTATCTGTTCTGAGTTGCCACGTTTTGAGCGTTGTCGTTACAAACAGAACCTATGTTTATTGTAGCTATCGTGTTCGCTAACCTTTCACTTTCTCTTGCTCTTTGCTTAGGACATACTTGATGACGTGAAGGGCAAATCCCCTAGTAGGCTGTACCATTTTCCATGTGCAACTGTGTCTTCATATAATTTAGTGTGTGTTAGTAGTAATCAAAAGTTTTCAGTGTCAAACCTTATGGTTCTCCTATAATTTGAGAATGAAAGGAGTTACGCAAACAGCTTGTGAACCACAACTTCCTACTAGTAGTTTTCATGTAAAAAGAACGGTATGCATGCGGCTAGAATTCTTTTCCGATTTAGACGAGTTAGAGAAAACGTAAATAAAGTAGAAGAAAGTGTAATTAATAAAGTAAAAGAGCCGTAAGGGTTGGCATCAGATTTTTGCTGAGATAGAGAGAAAAAAAAAAAAAGGCGAGAGAAAACAGAAGAAAAGTAGGATGCACACTTGCAAGCAGCTAATGCACATGCTCTAAGAAAATTTGTGAGAGGTCAAGATGGATTAGATGTTAATGATCTAATATGTGGTTCGCACAAAGCTATTATACGAAAATGCTAAGTATATGAACTTATTGGCCTAACTTATTAGTCATGGTAGAATACTTTTCTTTCACAACAAAATAATATCACCTATCGGCCGCAAAAACCTTCCGCCATTTATCACAACCAATTTATTAGTAGTTAGCTTAACTACAGCTTACTGTATTCTATCACAAAACTTTTAAAGTTTTATGCATAACATATCAGTAAACTTATGATCCATGCGTTCACATTCATCTCTGCATAGATAGATTCAATCTACAATTTTTTTAATGTCCCTGCTCTTAGAAAAATTCAGGCATCGATGCTGTGGTGGCCAGCGGAGCATCCTGTTTTTGTTTTGTACGTAGCGACACGGATCATAGGAGTACTCGCTCGCGAAAGCAGCAGCCATCATGTTCCCTTGTCGAGGCGAATTATTGGAGGCCCCGGCCCAGCCCGGCCCGCCGTGCCGTGGTGTCCACCATGCAGGTGGCCAGCTGGCCAGTGACGTCCGCACAGCCCACCTCGCAGGCGCAGCTGTGGTGCACGTTGCCGTCGTGGGCCCTACACCATGACTCGGCCTCGCACTCACTCCGATGCGTCCCGTGGGCCCTGCCAATCACTCTCGCTCGCTCGGCTATCGCTGGCCTCGCTAGTCGCTGCTAGCCCGCCACCTTTTTGTATCGACAGGCAAAACAAGCTTCCTTTTTGTTTTTTCGGATAATCAAAATATATTTGCATAAGTAAAGATTTTCGGATAATCAAAATATATTTACATGATTTCTAATATATTTGCATAATTTCTAATATATATCGCATATATAATGTTGGATGCATAGTAATATTTATTACTCAATCTATTTAATTAGAAGATGTTTGAACTTTTCTAAATATAGAGATTTATTTGTTATACACCTAGATACATAATGTGTCTACATACTTAGTAAATCAATGCACATCTTATAGTTAGAACGGTGAGAGCACCTGAGACTGAGAAAGCCAAAAGGAACATGTAGAGAATAAAAAAAGTACTCCCTATATTTATTGGCGTTCTAGGTTTTCTAGATGCATAAGTTTAACTATATGGTATGTTTAAACATATAGTAAACGTTATGAAATTAGAAAAACTAAAATAACCTAGGGCCTGTTTGGGAGGGCTTAGCTCCACTAGTGAATCTGTTTTTTTTGTAAAACAGCTCCCCCAACAGCTTATAATAGCTTCATGAAGCTATTTTGGCAATGGTGTTTGGCAAAACAGCTTCACCAATGATTAATGCATGGTTGAGAGAAGATAATAGTCTAATATACCCCTGTCTTACAGATAGCACAGTCAGGCAGTCACGCTACAGACCAACAACTTGCTTACGCATGCTACGGATCAACAACTTGCTTACGCTACAGGTTTTTTTTTAGCAAGCCGGTACCAGAGCTACAAGCATAAATCAACCATACAGTTATAAATCAATGCAGACGGGACAGAGGGATGGTGTTCACGGGTGTTCGTCGTTCACGGGTGGAGGCACGGGTTGAGCTGATGGCAATTCGCGTAAATATGTTTCAATTAGGAGGGCAGTGGTGTTGGGGCTGGATGGGAGAGCTGGTGGAAGCTACTATTTTCAGCTCCCTCTCATCCCATTCCTTTGTGAGAGAGGATAAAAAATAGCTCCACTCATGGAGCTGTTTTAAAATAAGTTGTTTGGCAAAAAAAAACAGCTCCCAACAGCTCCATGGAGCTGTTGAGAGCCCTCCCAAACAGGCCCCTATTATTTAGAAGAAAGAACTATAGGACAGGAACAGTCAACAGGTCATCTGTTTCTGCTGAGCGACATTGCATTCTTGTGGCGATACGTTCCTATTTATTGGCGTCCTACTTCAACTTATTTTTCCTCACAAAACACTATTAAATCGTTTGAAGAAATCAGTGGTGAAAGCAGAACCTGGGTTCTGTCTGGTGTAGCGACTAGCCAGTAGCCGTCGCAGCATCACAGGCAACCGGCGGTGAGCGAGCGATCGCCTTCATGACTGACTTGCGCGCCCAGTGGCGAAAGCGAACATTAAACTACTAGGCTTAAGCTGCCGAGGGCTGCTCACAAATCACTGTCAGGCAACTCGAACGGAGCAAATAGTGTGCCTAGATCAGTTTACTTTTGAGTCAAATTTGCTATCCTGAACCTTTCCCCATCCCGTAGCTAGGGCTACAGTACAGAGAGGCGATTCGGGGGCGATTCGTCGCGGCCGTCCCCAAGCCGGCGAATCCGTTGGCCCGCCCTGGCTCTGGAGGCCACCATGGTCTTCGGGAACAAGGTGGGCCGCGGCTCTTCGCCGGTGAGGGGAGGGAAGCGGCGGGTCGGACCCCCGGCGGAGGCCGGTGTGCCTTCACTGGTTGGTAGTCCTAGTAGGTCTAGGTTTTCTTTTCCGGCGACGGCGTTGAGGCGGCGGCGGCGGCGGCGTCATATTGGAATAAGATCCTCCCACGGTCCTCCCTGCCTCGACGGCGCTCTTCTCCAGTGCTGGCGGCGACCGTGTGGAGGCGGAGTAGGTACAGGAGTCGGCCGTCGGCTGCTGAGGGCGGCGGTCCAGGTTCTTTGTTCTTCCTTTCTCTTCGATCTGGTGTTTGCTGCGGCGGTTCGTTTCCGTTGCGGATTGGGGTAGAAGGGAAAGAGGAGGCGATGGTTGGTGGGAAGCGGGTCGATGGTGGCTGCTTCGATGCGCAAGGAGACGAGCGGAAGGGTGGCGGCGGATTGGTGATTTGAAGACGAAGAACAAGATATCAACAAAGAGGAAGATGGATTTCAAAGGAGAAGATGGCGGCGAAGGTCTGGGTTGGAGAAGGCCGATGGGCATGGGAGGCGGCAAAATCGGCATCTTTGCCTCGATGTAAGACCTCCTGCGGCCGCCACCAGGGGTTTTGCGATCTCGAGTTTGGATCTCGGGTATCTTCGGCGAATGGAAAGCGGATCGGGAGGCGGCGACAAGCAGGAGTCCGGAATCGCTGAGGAAGATGAACAGTAGTCCTAGGGACTTCTTTGTAATTTTCCTTTCTTTGAGGTCCCGTTTGTAAAAGTTCTAATGTATCTTCCCTACTCAAAAAAAAAAGATCAGTTTACTTTTGTGCTAACCAAGTTGATCCACAAGGCCCACGAACCAATTCAGCTCATTGGGAAAAGAAGAAGCAGGCCAGCCCACTCCTCGCCTCGTGGGCCTAGTCAGAATTCTGGGCTTTGTGATAAGCACAAGGACGTGGGCACACGTGATCCTGCCCCCAACCCAACGACCCATCCAAACCAGTTGCGTGACGTCTCTTCCTCTCTCTTTTTTCTTTCCCACATCTCCGCAGACGCAGAGTCCTCCCGTCTCATTTCACTCCACTCCACTCGACTCGACTCCACTCCGCCGCCCGGATTCAGAGCGAGGGAGAGAGAGGGCAGGCATGGCGGCGATGCTGGTGGGCGCGTTGCGGAGGGGCACTGGATGCCGCTCGCGCCTCCTCGCCCAGTCGCTTCGCAGATTCGTGAGTTCCCCTTCCTCTCCTATCCTCCTCGCGTTCGTTCCATTCAGTTCAGTTCAGTTCGAGCCTGCTTCTCGTCGCGGATTCGGAATTGGATCCCTGGCGGTAGTTCTAGCTCCGGATCAAGCAACTTGAGGTTGAGGGCGAGCAGACCGCGAGTGCGAGTTCACAATTTGCATTGGTTCAGGGCTTGGAGTTTGCTCCCTGTAGATGGTTTGTGCTTATCTATCAGCTGTGTCTGTGTCCGTTCAGGCGAGCACGCTGGTCGTAGCGGAGCACGAAGGCGGCTTCGTCAAGCCGTCGTCGCTCAGCGCATTGGCCGCCGCGGAGGCCATTGCTAAGGACAACAACGTTTCTGTCCTGCTCGGTGGTTCCGGGCCGGCGCTTCACAAGGCTGCCGACCATGCCGCGTCCAGCCATCCGCTGGTGTCTGAGGTACTGTGCTGCCGTTTGGCACCCCCTGTTCACTACACTGATCATGTGTTTGTGCCACGGTTCCAGTTTCCTGCCATTCAGCTCAACCCGAAGGAGGAGGTGGAAACTACAAGACAGATCGTTTTTTGGGATAATTCTCTGCTAATCAAGTTAGTTTGGTGTCACTGCAGGTGCTCGTGGCCGAGTCTGAAGCCTTGGTGCATCCTCTGGCTGAACCGTGGGCTGAGCTACTCCGTTCTGTTCAGCAGAAAGGAGGCTACTCTCATGTCATAGCTTCGTCCACGTCGTTCGGGAAGAATTTGCTTCCACGTGCTGCAGCTCTTCTTGATGTCTCCCCTGTTACTGATGTCACTGCTGTAAAGGAGCCACGCATCTTTGTGAGGTCTGGCATTCTGCTGTTTGCTGTGGTCTCTAGCATTTTATTCAGTATGTTGGCCTATTTTTCATATCTTGGAAACCAGTCCATGCACGTCAATTTATAAGTTCCTATTTGTTCTGATTATCTATTGTCATCAGACCAACTGCTAATATTGAAGATCTCCAGATCTCCCAGTATCAAAGTGTCGCAGGATATCAAAGAAAATGCCCCTCAATTTACCAGTTTAGGCTCAATCTAAAGTGATAGCTTACTCTTACTGAGATCTGTGGCACTGTTTGTTGGTTTTATTAATTATCATCCTCCTTTCTCATTTCTCCGCCTAAAATTTCTTAGTTTATGGGTGTTAAAATGCCTGAAGACTGGATTCCATAGAGCGGTCACATTTGGCAATTTACATAAGTCCATAACTGCCTTTTGTGATGTTTTGTTTCATTGTCTTCATGCTTTAGCGTAGAACTCAATGTTAAATGGCATCCACTATGTCATACTTCAATTGATGCATGTATCTGACTTCAGGCCGATTTATGCTGGGAATGCCCTTTGTACTGTGAAATACACTGGAGAGGATCCTTGCATGATGAGTATTAGATCAACTTCATTTTCCCCAGCAACTGAGGCTATGTCGGAAACAAAGGTTGCACCTATCACCCAGGTTGATCTCTCTTTCCTCAGTGAAGGTTTGTTTGGTTCCTTCACCATATTCTTCTGTTAAGAATCAGCATTGCTTCAGAACTACTCTTATTTGTTTTGTGTTGCTCTAATAATTTTGACTTATACAAGTCTTGTACTAATTGAGTATCACTAGACTGATTTTCCTCTCCACATCCTTCAACCTTTATAAATTTGATTGAAACAGGCTGCAAGAAAAAAAAATACCCCTCTGTTGATCTCTTAGTCCTATTTTTGATTTAATATTTTGGCACATCTGAATAGTACCTTTTCTTCAAACCTTAGGGAAATCTACATGGGTTAATGTGACATCCCAAGAGACAGAGCGGCCTGATCTTGCAAATGCACGTGTAGTTGTCACCGGAGGCAGAGGTTTAAAAAGTGCTGAAAATTTCAAATTGTTGGAGCAGCTTGCTGAGAAACTTGGCGCAGCAGGTTTGACCTTCTATCTGAATTTTTGTTGCTTGACCATACAATTATATGTATCTCGGTGGCCAGAAATCTTGCAAAATTCATTCCCTTCAGACTGTTTCTTCTCATTGATTGCTTCGTTTTTCTGTAGTGGGTGCAACTAGGGCAGCTGTTGATGCAGGTTATGTTCCAAATGACCTTCAGGTAAGACTGCTAGTCTACCGTGGGTTCTATATGATCTAGCTAATTAAGCTAGCCTTATTACCATCATGTCATCTTCTCCAGTTCATTGTTGTCTTCTTTTTCTTAACAATTACAAAGGTCCTTGCTGGTTCATTTTGTTCATGCAAATGCGTTTTCTGTCCACAGGTTGGTCAGACAGGGAAAATTGTCGCACCGGAGCTTTATATGGCTTTTGGAGTATCTGGAGCAATACAACACTTGGCAGGAATGAGAGATTCAAAGGTTATTGTGGCTGTTAATAAAGATGCTGATGCCCCGATATTTCAGGTTCCTTCCCGCATTTAATAAATTAAGTAATGTTCACTAGTACAGTATTAGCTAGGAGTCCTGAAAATTCTAAGCCAATCATTCTCCAGGTTGCAGATTACGGACTGGTTGCTGATCTGTTCGAGGTTCTCGATGAGTTATTGAAGAAGATCCCAGAGAAGAAATAAGTGGCTGTCATAGTTTCATATATACTCTTGAATGTTCATTTGCCCATGTGGCGCTAATAAAGTCATCTCACGATCCAAACATCATGATGTGCAGATACGAAAATAAATTTAGAAGCCGATGTATTCCACATATGCAGTTCTCGCACGTTGACAACAGTTTCACGAAAACAAGCCAAACCTCTTAACATGAACAGCCCCCTGAAGCGAAAGATCTATATTGACAGCCAGCACAACGTCAAATGGATGTTCATACATGATGTGTACACAGTACATTGTTAAAACCTAATGATACATTTGGAGAGATTGTGAGGGGACAAGCTAACGATTTTCTATGAGAAAAAAGTATAACGATCGCCAGAGCACCTTATTCTTTTTGTGGTCAAATGAACACGAATGCCAGTGACAAAAATTGTAGAGATGTCAATTATCAAATGATATATAATGTTACAGGTAAAAATATATGAATCACGGCCTGTACGAACTAATCTGTTGGTGGTGGGCTTCCAGCTAGCCAACCCCACATACCACCAGAACTTTGCCTCTGCTTTGCGTCCAGCGCTGCTTGCTCTGAAGCGGCTTTCTGTCGCCGAAGTAGCTCGACCTCCTTTTCCAACGCATCCATACTCTGAAGCTTTTGTCGAAGTTCCGCAACATCGACCTGAGGAGGCATTTTGGAAATTAAGTACGACCAGCAGCATAAGACAAACAATGATGGCCAGAGCATAAGATATTATTTATTTGTGATCCACTGGAGGAATAGGTGGCTATGTTGTGTTTGGAATAATGTACAATTCGTCACTTGTAGTGATTGGTGAAACAAAACGCCAGCATGTACCTCAAGTTTGAAACATCTTGACTGCTCAGAAGCAAGTTGGCCACGGACAGCTTGAAGTTCCTATAATAACATTTGAACAGTGCACAACAGTTTAGCCTCCAGATAACTTTGTTCTGATTGCATTCAATATGCCAGTCCGTATGTCACAATAAACTGATAATAAACAATCCATATGAAAATTCGACACAACGAATGCTTCATCTAAACATTAGCAGAATGTAGTTTAAAAGTAGCATCAGACAGCAGTATAGTTCCAAAGATACACAGCGGGTGTAGTATTTTAAAGAGAAGGTTAATTAGAAGCTCTTAAATGAATGTGCATGATAAAGAAAATAAGAAAAAACCAGTAAAACATAAGGTAAGAGAAAGAATGAAAGATGACTTGCCTTTGTAAGTTCTGCATTTCTGGTCTCTGCTTGAGCAATGTCTTCTTTAAGTTGCACAGTTTGCAGCTGTTCCCTGCTAAGTGTTGCTTCTAGTTCCTCTTTCTGAGCTTTAAGATCTGCTAAAAGCTGTTCACTTGCTTCATCATTTCTGCTATTCTGGAATTCAGCACAGCACAAGACAACAAAAGATCTTGTGAGTATCCTGTAACTTGGATCATCATCATTGGTAACAGCAACCACTATCATAAACTTTGTGACAGGCAAATTCAATTTGTTAATACTTGTAGCACTATTATCTGCATTGTCTGCCTTGCCGGGTTTTGATTGGTAACAAAAATGGATACATGTCATATACTTCTAGTCAACAAGGAAAAGTATCCTGGGCAGGAAATTACCAGGTCCGAATCAGCACTATCCATGGCAATCTCCCGTATCTTCCCATCTTGAGAAGTTTCAGCCTCAGGTTCTATGACCCTAGATGTAGCATCTGAGACAGTTTCTTCGTTTATGGTTGACTGCGAATCTGATTTGAGGCTGAGCTTAAGAGTGTAAACCTGTTCATCGTAGAGAAAGGATGTTGGTAGAAGTTAATCCCAATGTTGGTAGAAGTTAATCCCATGAATGAAAATAAGATTTGAATGCCAATTACCTCGTTGCTGTATCGTCCATTGTATCCTCCAAAGGAGATGAGATAATCATAACCATTGTAATTGCTATGCACTAAAGTCATGCCCTAGAAACACCAAATTTCAAATATTAGCAGCCAAGAAAAATCATCTTAACCACTGAATGCTGCTCAAGAGATATACCTCACTGGCAAGGGGAACACGTCCTTCCACAGTGCTAACAACTGACCATGTTAGAGTTGACATGTTAAGCACAAGTGTTTCAGAAACACCTGTAGAGGCGAGTGTATTAGTTATGCTTGACATAAAAATGCAAAGAAAAATATCATGGGCCAATGTTTGGGTATGTTGAGATTGGGTGGAATCCCAACACATCGAAACAAGGTCTCATTAGTGCAATCTCTCAGGAGGCAAAATGTACTAGTAACATGTTCACACAAATTGAACTCCACAATGACCACACAGTACTTATCAACAAAAATGTTAACATAATAAGTTAAGACATCTTACCACTTTTATTATTGCCACCCCCAACTATGTACCAGTTCTCACCGACAGTTGCACCTGCATGGCCAGCTCTTGGGCTTGGAGTCAGACCTTGTTGTTTAGGTCTTGACCACTCCATCTGCAATTTCCAACAACAAAATTTAGTAGTCAAAGATAGCACAAAAGACCTAGGAGTTCCAGAGAGAAAGTTTGTACCGTCTGCAAATCAAGGACATGTAGGTCGTTGAAACATGTTGCATGAGACCCCCCACCAAAAATTAAAAGATAGCGGTCAGCATGGCAAGCAGCAGCATGATCTGACCTTGGAGAAGGAGGGGTGCCTCTAAAACACAAAATCAACATCGCGATGAGCTAAATTCAAAATATAGTAATACAATGTTCAGCTTAAAAAAAGACCACTCTGTGTTTTCAGAACATGTGCATGAACTGACCTAATGTGATTATGCCACATAATGGAAGTCTACAAACAATGCTCCCTTTTACTTTACTACGAAAATATATTTAAGGCTTTTATGCTATCAATATTCGTTTGCCTTTTTGTGCTAGTATGTAAAAGCTAGTTAATACTTCAGTCGGTCAACAATCGACTGAGTCAAACTGCAAAACTCCATAGCAGCAAAGTGGTGCAAACTATGTTGAAGAGAAATTACTGATAAGTGTTAACCTAAGATTTCCTAGTCTAATCCTAGATAGTCAAGAAAAGCATCTCATTAACCAAAGAAAGCTTCTTAACTCTACCATATGTGTGACACTTAACAATCTTAACATACATCCCAATTATGTTAGGGATCAGTTCAAAGTAATATGTTAAGCACACATAGCAAAGATACATGAAGGTAACAGCGTTTTTCTTCTTCTCACTAGGTGAACAATTGTGCTTTAAAGGGCCATCAAGGTTGCTGTACTTACATTGCATCCACATCATCCCATGTCATGGTTTCAAGATCAAGGATGTGCAAGTCATTCAAGAGACACCGTTTTGCATCTTCACCACCAAACAAAACTAGTGTCGTTCCAACAAGAGTCACTGTTTGACCTCCACGTGAAACCTGCAGCAGATGAAACTCATCTAAGCAAATGCACTTTCTTGCATATAACTGGGTAACTAATACCGAAGCAATTGAGCAACGTTATGTGGCACAATTTCTTTATTAGCCATTTCAAAATACAGACTCTAAGCTAAAATCAAGTACAGACAGAACTATAGAAGAAACCATCTGAGTAAGTGCACCAAAACAAAGACGTACATGGTCAAACATAAGATTAGCAGAACAAAAGAAATCATAACAAGAACTGGCCCTCTTAGTTCAGAGTTACAATAACCGATCGAAGAAAAATGATTACCGGCGGTTTCCCGTAAGTCTTGACAATCGACCAGGTACAAGTATGCGGATCAAATTCCTTCACTAGAATAAAACCACCAGAAACAACAGCAGAACAAATTAATGTATGACATAATAAGTAGAAGAGGAACCGAAATAGATTAAAACCGATTTTATCAAACCTGTAATGCCTTCAGATGGATCTTTTGTATGCCCGGCAATAGATAAAAATTTGTTGCCCCATGAAATCTACAAAATGGTGCAGAATAAAAAGGCACTGCCATTAACTACTTGCTTCAAGATAAATGACTATTCAACAGTTCTGCAGAAGTTTACCAAAGAATGACCAGCACATGGAGCAATTTGTGTGGTTTTAGTTGAATCAGCAGATTCTGCTTGCAATTTGGCATCAACCTTGGACCAGGTCAAACTCTTCAGATCCAAAGCCTATATAAATTATGAAAAAGAAAAATCATTCATCAGAACAACAATACTTAATGCTGGCCTGCTTTCAGGTGACATTTGAATTGCCAGTGCATTTAAACGAATTTGTTTTCCCTCCCCTTGAAACTCCTCTCTATCACTCCTAATATTATCTTAACAATTTTGGCTAAGAAAATGCTATTAGTTTGATAATTAAATGCAGGAAATATCCAAAAGTATATAGATTTGTTTGCAATATTCTGGGGAAACAGCAGTAATCTCTTTGCATAAGAGTCGGCAAGAAACACACTTTGACACCACACCAATATTAGGAAAAAAGGTCCAGGTTAGGGATCATGAACACAAATGGACGATTAAATCAGACAGTGTATGCAAAAACCAAAAAGGCAGTCTGTTTAAAGATGGTTTGATCAAAAGCAGTAGAACAGTACAGAGTCCAATGCTTCCAAGTAATAGCTGACAATAACAACTTAGGATGCATACATATGGTGTTAGGGATTTTTTTATTCAACTTCACGTACCTGAAGGTCACTAAGGTAACGTCCATTATGGTTTCCACCAAATATATACATCTTATTTTGCAAAACAGTTGCTCCATGCTACAGAAACCAACTTTCTCATTAGTGCTACAAAAGTAATAAATAGAGAAAAACGATGGAAGAGGAATGAAGTATCTGGTGCACCTCATAACGAGGCTTCGGACAGAGACCACTGACAGATAATGGAGTCCACTCATCATGAGAACTAACAGTACTAAGGCCTTCCAGAATAACATCTTTGTCCTGTGTTTCCACAGAACTTCCATTTTCAGAAATGATTTTTGGTTCTGGAATTGATGTTCCATTTGTTGAAGCCGGTACACTCTGTGGCTCGTCTTTTGGTTTCTAACAAAAAGAAACAGAGATGGATAATGTGATAAACCTGCTAAGAGAAAAATCCTAGACAACTAGGCATTGGGACGGTGCACTAAATGATAAGACCAACAGTGTCCAGTTCTACATGTTTTTGTCTAGAGACTACAGAAAAAAAGAAGGAACAACAGTGTGACTTACATGCATTGGAATATCTACAACAGGCTCAGGGTTGAACTCAGGGACCCTAGAGTACCATCCAGGATCTTCTTCCTGCCATCAGATCCATTTGCACAGTACAACTTGCTTAGGGCTAAAAGTCTTTATTGTTATTTCACACACTGAACAATATCATGTAGTAATTCATACCTCTAAGATTTTGACAAAAAGACGCATCGCCTCCGCTGAAGGCATGCTTCCAAGCCCATGCCAGCTAAAAACACAAAATGATATAATCAATAAGTATCCTTTTCAGAACACACATTTCAATACACTATCAGCTCTCCAGGCTGACTCTCCATAATCTAAATTACATGAATATCGTGGTTATTGCGCCACTAGCATCTCATTTTCTAACTTCTAGCTGCGGATGAAATCACGTTTCAAATTTGGGCTAATCAATAAAATAAGCCGACAGCACATGAGAATGAACTACTCAACTCTCTGGTAACATGTAGACACAATTCAAGTTTTAAGTGGATCACTGAGGTTTCATTTTTTCATCATTGATGAAGAAGAAACTGCACATAAGTTTTGTACTGTCACTGTGACAAGGTGAAGTTCGAGTGCAGTTTCCAGTGGTACTAACCTTGTCCATTTGCTCTGCTCCACGGGGTTCCACGCCCTTGGCTTGGGTACATTACATGGCCCAACAGTGGCCTGCATCAAAACGAAACCCAAAAAATCACCAACCCAATTGCGATCATCAACCAAAGGAAATCTCTCCCGAGGGACGAAGAAGAGCAACACAATTTAATCCCAACCGACACAAATTCAGGCTATCTGACGCTAGATCCACGCAACTTCACCCCCACGCCCCGAATCATATAATCGCCAGAAAATCAGCAAAAACAGCGGCCGACGCGTCGTCACCTGCTGGTGCAGGCCGTAGAGGAGGAGGGCGACGTCGTTCTGGAAGCGGGAGATAGCTGCGGAGGAGGTGGCCCCGCCTGCTCCGAAGCCAGCGTAGGCCGCGGCGGCGTAGAAGCGGTCGGGGTAGGCGAGTCCGGAGCTCGCCATGGCCGGCGCCGCGCCCTAGATCTCCGCCCGGATCTCGGCCTGGGCAACCGGTGCGCGACGGTGGGTAGGGTTTACTCCTCCGGACCGCAGCTCTTCTGCTACTTCTTCGCCGTCGTGTTGGAATTGGAAATGGAAATCTGCAGGGTGAGCTCGCGCCGAGATCTGGTGGTGAGAGGGAGGGAGACGGCGAGCCGACGGACGCTGGCTCGTCTCTTCGCGGGCGACGCTTTTAACGCTCCCCCTCCCCGCCGAGGTGGCCGTAGT
This sequence comes from Themeda triandra, assembly GCA_018135685.1. Classification (NCBI taxonomy): domain Eukaryota; kingdom Viridiplantae; phylum Streptophyta; class Magnoliopsida; order Poales; family Poaceae; genus Themeda; species Themeda triandra. The sequence continues at coordinate 211,032 of JAENPR010000492.1, read as the reverse complement.
CGTAGAATGGAAGGGAGACAGAGACACGGAGGCAGATGCAGACGGGAGCCGCCACGTGTCGGTGACAGGTGGGTCTGGGTGGGGCCCAGTGACGTGGTAATGGAGTCGCGCGTGTTTCTCCGGCCCCCGGTCGTGGTCGTTTCGTTCGAGGCCGTGGGTTGTTTCCGTCCTCCTGCTCTGACTTCTCTGCTTCGTCCGATCCCCTCCCCCACCTGCCAGACTCGCCGCCGCCGGCCGGCCGGTGCAGCAGTGTAGCAGCACCCATCCTTTGGAATCGTGTCCAGCTGCTTTGCGAAACGAGGCCCGTATACTGGGAAGCTGAAGCGAGGACGAGGACGAGGAGACGAGGGAAAGGATGCAGCAGCTGCAACCGAAGCAGATGCACTGGGTGAGGGCCGACTCCTCCGACTTCGGGGGCGACCGCCCCGCCCCCCGCAGGTATCCATCCAGCTCCTCCTCCTCCTCGCCGCCGCCGTCTCGATTCCTCCCCCTGGAGTCTCACCCTACATACCCCTCTAACGAAGTAGCAACCTCACGATTTTGAGATTTCGTGCAGCGGGCACACTGCGGTGAGCATTGGCAAGTCCAAGGTGGTCGTCTTCGGCGGATTCGCCGACAAGCGCTTCCTCGCTGACGTATCCGTCTACGACGTCGGTAATCGAACCCCTCTCCAGTTCTCTGATGGTCTGGCTTGTTGTGCCAATCTGCCTGCCCACCTCTGTGGGCAATTTTGCACACGTAGCAACTCATCTTAAGGGTTACTACTAGATTGTGGGGTGTAGGCTGCATTTACATGCTTGCGATTGTTATGGATGGAGCATATGCATTGGAAGGAAGGAAGAGCTTGGCCTTACAAACTTCTGAATTCAACTTATGTTGCAGAGAATAAGCTGTGGTACACACCTGAGTGCACCGGTAATGGTTCAGATGGGCAGGCCGGCCCAAGCCCAAGGGCTTTTCACATAGCTGTTGTCATTGACTGCAACATGTTCATCTTTGGTGGCCGTTCTGGGGGCAAGCGGTATGCAGTCCACATAGCTTATCCAGCAGAATTTGGAAGCTTAGCATAAATAGTTTCCTATATGTTACTAACGATGTGGTCTTTATCTTACAGTTTAGGTGATTTCTGGATGCTAGACACTGGTACGCCTCTATGTTTCATCAATTGTCAAGATCCCCTTCTCTGGATCTGTCTGCACTTATTCTAGAGGTTGCTGCTACATTCATGATACCGTTGTACATTTAGATTTATGGCAATGGTCGGAAATGATTGGCTTTGGTGATTTGCCGTCATCACGAGAGTTTGCTGCTGCTTCAGCCATAGGAAACAGAAAGATTGTCATGTAAGCATTATTCCATGTGCACACCCCTGACATACTTTCTATACCATTACTTTTGAAGAACGTTCTATCTTTATTCAGGTATGGTGGATGGGATGGCAAAAAGTGGCTTTCAGATGTATACATCATGGACACAAGTAAGCAAACTGCTTCTTTATCCAATCACTGATTTCTTTTTTCTTGAAGATGGCAAGGAAAATGTTCAGCACTGATTTCTTGCACTCTCTATTGTATAGTGTCACTGGAGTGGACAGAATTAGCTGTTACCGGATCTGTGCCACCTGCAAGATGTGGGCATTCCGCAACCATGATTGAGAAGAGGCTGCTTATATTTGGAGGCAGAGGTGATTATTATTTCTTGATTTTATTTGTGGGTTCCTCAAAGAAATATGATTCATTTTGTGAAAGTAAATTCTGTTGATCATTTTTATTTTTATTTTGGAAATCTAAAGGCATTAACTAATTATTTTCGTGCCAATTGTCTTCTGCAAACCAAGCTATTTTCCTTATGAGAATATGTAGTGTAAATGTGTCATTTCTTATGATTAGTCAGTTAATTCATAATCTTTTGGCCATCAACACCCGCATTTCCAATTACTTCAAATCTTCTTTGCCACAGGTGGAGCAGGGCCAATAATGGGTGATTTATGGGCTTTAAAGGGTATTACTGAAGAAGGTATCTCCTATTTATTCATATAAAATCTGTTTGAGTTAAAAGAAGGATCAATCCTAAGCCCCATAGTGTTATGTGCAACATATGCTTGGTCAGGTGATGGCGCCAGTCGAACTAACAGTGCACGTTGAAATAGCCTGTTTGAATTATGGTGGATCATGAATTTATGATTAGATGTGGTTTGATGCCTTTTTATTTTTTAAAGAATTATCATAGTACTTAGGACAAAATCCTTGGTGCATACCCTGCATCTTTCTTGTCCTGTTTGATTGCTTATGCCGTATTGAAGTCATGTAGTTTAAGATGGCCCATCAGTATTATTTAACCTCTGAGGACAGCTAAAATCACCCAATTCTATTTGATATATGTTAATACTAGTTGAAAAGTGTTATTGTGAACTTTCTTCTGATGTAACTATCTAGCCCATCATTCATTTGTATTTTAGTTCAGTTATTAGTCAGAACCTAATTTTGTCTACTTTGGAAGACAATGAGACGCCAGGTTGGACACAGTTGAAACTTCCAGGGCAATCTCCCTCGCCACGATGCGGTCATTCAGTAACTTCTGGTGGACCTTATGTATGTAACTTGATCCTGCCATACTTGCATTTCTTTTTTTGGTCTCTCAGTGCACTAGTATGAAGTATTCAGTAGCTGGTATCTCATATAACATAGTATTTGTAAACTTGGGCCCTGTTGGATGTCCATATTAGATATTAACTAATTATCATTGCTATATTGTACAAATCATATGCACCATTGATGTATATTTAGAACTCGTTATGCATTTTGATGTACTGTGGACCAGTAGGCACTTTGTTTTGAGTCCCAACCCTCTTTCTGATGAGGCCACAGGGTCTATTTGCTGCTATGATTAACAGATAGGCTTTTGGGTATGCCTTCGATGATTATGCTAAAATATATTTGTATTCTGCAGAGTTTCATCCTTAGTTTTAAGATCTGAGGTATCAGTATGTGCAACACATCATTTATTGTTAACTTAGGTTGGTGATGGAAGTAAATTTTAGGCACAGCTTTAGCAGAGTTTCTTTGTCATTAACTACATAAATGAAAGGATGTAATCATTTATTTAAAAAATAATTGTTTTATTGTGTACTGGGAGTCTTTGCAACCTCAAATTTTTCACGATTCAGGTCTCGAGTTAATCAGCTAGATTATGTTGGATTTCTTCTAAATTTTTTCCATGTAAATGTCTTGATTGCATGATCGGTTAACTGAGATGTATAGATCTTTCTTGTCAGCTCTTGCTGTTTGGAGGACATGGAACTGGCGGTTGGCTAAGTAGATATGATGTGTACTACAATGAATGCACTATTTTAGACAGGGGTAAGATTTGATTGTAATTTTTTTTATTTGCTTAGGGATTTACTGAACTGGAAGGTTTTTCTGCATCTTTTAAAAGGTTCTTGTTTAATTCCAGCAGTTTTTATTTCTTCAGTACAAAAAATGTTTCCCTGCTATTAACATAAGATGTGGTTCCACAAGTAAACTTGTATGACTTACCTTAAGAAGGAAATTTTGATGATGTCTGGGCATGTTTGTGGTTGCTTTACAATGAGATCTGCAATATAATTAGTTGATAGTCTTTAGTGCACCAGTAAGATTCTTCCAGAAGTAACTGCTATATCCTATATAAATGTAATCGCTTTTGAATGTCAGGCCTATGCAAACCCATTTTTCTCGTGTTTAAGATAATGTAGTGTCAACTATGGATCACATACTAACATCAATCAAGAACACTACCAAAGTTACTGTGGTTAGGGTCTTAACTTAATGCATCTTAATTCTTAAGTAAGTTTCATTACATCTTAACACTAACCAAGAATACTAGAAAAGCTAGACCTGTAGATGTGGCTTAAGCAGTCATCATTGTTCAAGATATAAAATCAATGTCAGATAAGTCTGTGCATTCATTGCTTGGGTTATCTTTGTAGGTAGTTCGAAGGTGTTAAATATGATTGTCAGCCACATCCATTATAACCAGCATTGGAATTAGTCGATGATGCAGCTAGTAGGTGTTGATATTATACTCATAATAGAAGGTCAATCTTGTAACTCTGACTGATCTTACCACTGTCAACTCAATGGCGACTAACTAGGTTATTCTGGATTCTGGATATACTGAACACAATGCTGACAGCTAGTACCATCTCCATGATTCGTTGCTTTGTTTTAATGCTGACCTACCTTTCATGCCACTTGCTCAATCAGCACATGTATCTTTGTTGTCTGATACTTTAATCCTTCACAGTATCTGTTCAATGGAAGCGCCTACCAACAAGCAATGAACCACCCCCTCCTCGGGCATATCATTCCATGACTTCCATAGGTTCTCGATTTCTTTTATTTGGTGGCTTTGATGGAAAGAATACATTTGGTGATTTGTGGTGGCTTGTTCCTGAAGGTACAGTCATCTCATGCTTATCTGAAAAGGAAACTTCATTTATATATGCTTGGTATCTTGAGGGCTGTGTAGAGTGTACTGGGATATAAAACTCTGCACATAAATTCTTCACTTCATAATCCTGCAGTCATACCCTTTAAACTTCCATGCATGGTTCAGTAGTGACAAGTAAGGATTTTTGTCGATTTCCAAGATCACAAGAAAAAGGAACTCATTTGACTAATTGCTTCTATAATTTGCTGCTTAACTGATGTATATTAGGAAACTCTACCACTTATGATGCAGGTTCATTTACCGAATAGTATGAAATGAGGTGTTGGCTAAACTTCCCCTAATGCTCTTGATTTTTTTTCTTTCTCTGTGATGCTTGACGAAGAAAGGTCATTTTTCTTTTCTAAATTGCACCGTATTTTATGTACAGATGATCCTATTGCGAAACGAGACTTAGCTCCTAACATCGATTCAAACAGCAAACCTAGCACTGTGACTGGTGATAACCAGCAATCCAACCTAAAGGTACATGCGCATGTATGAGAGTTCACTTTGAAAATTTCAGGTGATATAAATTCTATAATTTGTAAAATATGTTTGCAGGAGTCACAAGTTCTGGAGAATCCAATAACAGAATTGGCTAAACGACTGGGAATTCCACTTTCTGAGGAAGTTTCAGCAAGTTTTGTTGATGAAGTCAATGATAAAGAACTTGTGGAATTGTCATCTAGGCTTGCTGGTCAATCGCTTCCAGCCAGTGACCAGGTTGCATCAATTCAGGTGCTTACACAATTATGCTTCACTATTAATGTTTTTTTTGCGGGGATGCTTCACTATTAATGTAACTCACCTGTATTTGCTTCTGAGAGAATTTTGGAATGTTTATGTGATGTCAAGGTACTTCGTGATCATTGGAAAAGTTCTCCAGCACGCTCACTACAACTGCAGGAACTAGGACCGTTGCTGAGGGACTATCAACGTCTCATACTGCGACGCTATTCGTATGGTTTCACTCTTCAGTCTTCCCTCTACATCTGTTATTTGCATATTTAATCATCCACTCTTTCACAAATCTAGAAGTCCGCCTGTTAGAAATTGAATGGTTTGTAATAGTTTCTGTTCTGGTCCATGGATTATTCTCTTTTGCAATAGCCTCAATTGCTTGAAATGAATGTATATTTGATGTTTTGGGGTAATAGGAGTAATTGTGGATTTTTACACTACAAAATCTTGTTTGTCATGGCAATTATACTTTATCATGGCCATGGAACTTACATATCCATGGTTTTGGCCTGTTTGATATCAATAGGCACATAACAGTTCAAAAATAAACTGTGGCATCTCCTGTCAGGTTCTTTGTGGTGGTAGTTAGAAATTGAGCATCTGCTGATAACTTGGTCCTGGCAGAGGTTGATATGCCTGAAAATGATCATTGTTCATTATCCATCATCAACTTCATTGAAGCAAAGTATTTGTTAGCAATATTTCTGCATCGATCATCATTTCATTTTTGTTTTTGCAACAAGCGCAGGGGAAATCCATTGCCGCTTTTTCATGAAATGGAAGCTCTCCGATTTTTCCATTTGAAAAGTGCTTCACAGGTATGCATAGTAGTGATCCACCACAAATGACCAGCAGTCAATTGAGTACACAATACAGTCTCTTCTTTTCCATTCTCCTACTAACTATCAGTTATCGCTATGTTGTATCTGTGATGTACCACAGTTGCGCATGGATGACATTCCCGTCTTGTTGAGCGAGTATGGAAGGCTGCTTTCCACATGAGATGGCATCTTGCAAGTTGTGCCCTTTTGCTTGGTAGGTGCTTTAGAACACAAGGTTGTGTTAAGACTGTTAGGACGTCATTTTCTGCTTGCAGTGCCAAACTGTTTAAGCTTTTGGTCTCATATCAACTTTACTCTTTGCTTCAGGTAGTTTGCGGAGAAGTTTCGTGCCTGCCAAAAGCACACCCGTGGAGCCATTCCTTGCCACCAGTTAGTCTGTTAGTGCAAGTCATAGTCGCATCAGTGATAGCGCACTGAACTGAATTCCTTTTTCTTTCGAGGATTTGGGACGCGCACAATTTCGTGCAGCCTGACTGGGCGCTGAATGGCCATCAACACGTGGTTAGGCCTAGGCGAGGAGCTGAGGTGGCGTGTCAAGCCGCCGTGGAATTCCAAGAAACGGGGTTTGTGTGACTCTGGAGCCTGGAGATCAGCGGCACATGTTTTCAGTTTTCATTCTCCTGCGCTTCATCTCGCTTTTCAGATGTCAATCAGTTTCAGCTTTAGTTAGATTTTTAAAAAGTATGTATCACTATATAGTTTTATTATAAAATAAAAAAAATATTTTGTATTTGATGATTAATCAATGATATTTGATCACATTTAAGATTAGTTGACTTTTAAACCACGAAAAAAATAGCGGGCTATCAAATTTAGCGGCGGCTGTTTCTGGCAGCTATGCGCCGCTATAGCGGGGCTATAGCGGCCGCTATACGCCGTAGCGTCAGCTGGATGGTGCCGCTATAGCCCGCTATTTATATACACAGAGGCAACATATTAAAATGATGAAATAAAATTATAGAAATATAAAATTTGATCTCACAAGTCACAAACTCACAAGTCACAACCCATGATTTCAAAGTCTAATACAATCCAAATTCAAATTCAAAAACAAAATCCAAATTCCATAGTTTTTAATTTAGGGTTACATTTTGGGCTCGATTTTGGCCCAAAATCGAATTCAGGTATAGCGGGGAAATAGCGCCGATTTGCCAATAGCGGCGCTAGCACGAATAGCGGCATAATGAGTAATAGCGTCGCGCCGTTTCAAATAGCCCGCTATAGCGGAGAAATAGCCCGCTATTTTTTTCGTGGCTTTTAAAGAAACGATTTACATTTTTTAAAGAAAAGAAAGAGAAAGAAATGAAGGGCAGCCACCGGCCGATCCTGCTCAGCAAGTACAAGTAGATCCGCGGTCGCACATTCAAACGCATGTGCTCGTTGCCGCTGTCCTCGCGTGTTACGGAAAAAATGGCGTCGTTGTCATGGTCCTCGCGTGTGTACAGAAAAGCTTGGTGGAAAACGCCGTCTTGAGCTTTGCAAACGACACTAGTGGAATTTGGTACAAGAACAGCTAGATTCATTCATGCAAGAATTCCCGTAAGAAAGCATTATACGGTGCTCCGGCTCTCCCCGTGCGTGCCTGGCTTTTCGTATGCCTCTGGTAACAGAATAGTAAATTCAGTTGAACTAGCATAAATTCAGTTTTCTGTTTAATACGTATAGGTGAAAATAAATTCAGTTTGAACTGGCTCGGCAGGACCACGCAGTACTGTTTTGCAGGTGACTCGTGAGTGTTGGTGAGGCCCAAGTGAGCGTGGCCCAGTCCTCCCTGTCCCAGGCCAGGCCCAACCAATCCGTCCGGCCAGTTCCAGAACCTTCCTCCTCCTACAGGCTCAGATGGGATCGTGATTCGTGAGTCGCGCGCCGATCCGAAACTGGAAACCACCACCAACCCACCCGGCGGCGGCAAGCGAGGCGGTGCGGGGCGCGCACCCGGGATTCCGTCCCACTCCCTCCCACCCGAGCCCGACCGCGCCGCGCATCCTGCTCCTGCCCGCCCCCATTAAAAACGAGGGCCTGGCCGCCGCCTCGGTCGCCCACTCCCACTACGCCTCTCCTCTCCCCAGTCTCCACGCCGCGAGGTTGACGGAAAGCGACGCGGCGCGAGCGCGAGCGAGGAAGGGGAAGAGGGGAGGCACCGCACCAGGAACCCTCGGTAGCCGCCGCCGCCTCCGATCTCCGCGAGGTATTCCGCCCCTTCCTCCTCGCTCTCCCTCCCCCGTACGCCTCGGGGCTTTTGTAGGGTGGTAGCCTGGTAGGATCTCTCCCCGCTCTCCGGCGTCCCACACCCTAGGTGGTGGGTTGTTTGGTCTGGGCGCCGCTCGACTCCCGGGACTCTAGGGGCTGGATGGTGGGATCTCGCGTTCTGTTCTCCAGCTTTTCGGTTTCGTTAATTCCTAAGAACAAGAAAAATTACTGGTAGATGGGACTGTTCCGTGGGTCGCTTGACCGCATCAGATTTCGGTTACTCTCAGCACGTAATTCCTTCCCATCTTGAGGAGAAAGTAGATACTGGAGAACTTTGAGATTTTTCTGTCCCGGGGTGGATTCGGGGGGTTTATGGAGATTGCCCGTCAAGGGGCTGCGCATGTCCAGTGAACCTCTCCTGCTTTGCTAGAATTTTTTTTTTTTTTAAAAAAAAACAATAAACCATCAGACGGATTGTTCTGTAAAGTTTCGGTAGGAGAAATAAATTGAAAATAATCGATGTGTGGTTTACTGATTCCCCTGGAGCTTCAAGTGAAGGGCGGGGAGCATCAGCGATGCCTGTCTTTTTCATAACGCTCCGTAGATCAACCTACCCCTTTCATGGAGGTGATGGATTGCATGTGCCCACCCCCCTCCTTGGTAGAGATACCACTGGGATACATCAGCAGCCCTGCGTGTCTCTATGTCTTAGCTGTGTTAGTAGTAGTGAACCAATGGAGTCCGCTTATGAGGTGTTGTGACTTTCGACCTGATGGATTTAGGATTTATGTGAGTCGGTTAAGCTCTGCGCATCTTCTAGTTTGGTACTTCTTGTCCAGGTTTTTTTAGAATAAATCACTGCATAAAAATAAAATGAAAAGAAATATATGTGTGGTTTACTGAATTCCCTGGAGCTTCAAGTGAAGGGCAGGGAGCATTAGCGATGCCTGCCTTTTTCATACCGCTCCATAGATCGACCATATCCCTTCTCATGGAGTTGATGGGTTGCATATACCCAGTCTCCTCCTTGGTAGAGATACCACTGGGACACATCAGCAGCCCTTGTGTGTGTCTATGAGCTGTGTTAGTAGTAGATGGATTTGGGATTTATTGGAGCCCGGAACGCTGTGTGCATGTCCAGTGGACCTCTTCTAGCCTGCTACTTCTTATCTAGGGAACTTTTACAATAAATCATCAAGCAAATTGTTCTACTAAGTTGTACAACCAAAAAAAAAAGAAATCTAAGTATGGTTTATTGGTTTCTCTGGAGCTTCAAGTGAAGGGCAGGGAGCATTAGCGATGCCTGCCTTTTTCATTCTGCTCCACAGATTAACCCTACCCCTTTTAATGGAGGGAATGGATGGCATGTGCCTGTTCTCCTCCTTGGTAAAGTTACCATTGGGATACATCACCAGCCCCTGAGTGCCTCTATGAACTGGATTAGTATTACTATGTGTATTGAACAAAGGGGATTATATTGGCTTATGGGGAGGAAGCATGACTTTTAATCTCATATATCTTTGTGTGGATACTTAAGCAGAAATTGACCATTGCTCTGTAAATCTAGGTGTTTTTCATGTCAATATCTGAAGCTTGTTTAAAAAAATGGTGCTTTTCCTGTTACTATGTTGCAAGATACTTTTTTTTATATGTGGATGCCCGAGAATGGCTTCCTGGTCTCAATTGTTCATTTGTGTTTGATAAGGAAAATGCAATGGTTGTGTAGTTGCTTAAGTTAGGCCAAGGTGGTTTTGATGACTGACTATGTTCCTCCCCTTTGTATTTGAAGGTTGTCAAGTTTCAAGATGTCGACCAGCACATTTGCTACGTCTTGCACGCTGTTGGGCAATGTTAGAACACAGGCCTCCCAGACAGTGGTGAAAAGCCCTACATCTCTAAGCTTCTTCAGCCAAGTTATGAAGGTTCCAGGCCTGAAGACCTCCAAGAAACTCGATGTCTCTGCGATGGCTGTCTACAAGGTGAAGCTCGTCACGCCTGAAGGTCAAGAACATGAGTTCGAAGCTCCAGACGATACCTACATCCTTGATGCGGCCGAGACAGCCGGTGTGGAGTTGCCATACTCGTGCCGCGCCGGGGCTTGCTCCACCTGTGCTGGCAAAATTGAGTCTGGTGATGTTGACCAGTCGGATGGATCCTTCCTTGATGATGGGCAGCAGGCAGAGGGCTATGTGCTGACATGTGTCTCCTACCCAAAGTCCGACTGCGTCATCCACACCCACAAGGAAGGTGACCTGTACTAGGGCTAGGGCTTTTCAGTTTGGCAAGGGACCAAATGCTCTCAAGAATGTTGTCAAGCAAGCTCCATCTGCCCTACCAGTTGTGCGAACTGTTTGGCATCAAACTTTTGTGGTTGCTGTCTTCTATGTTATGCTAGTTTATGTTTGGGGTTGGTGCATTAAGATTGGGAACCCATGGGAATACTAGCTGATCAATAAAAAACTGATGTGATGCCATAATAGTATAATTTCATGGCTTTTTGTTATGTTTGGAGAAGAAGTGTTTGATTCTGAATGTCACTGTGGCATGTTGACATCCCATTTAGTTCCAAACGCATGTGTCATGTGATTGTTGTTTTGCCAAATTGGAGCCTGTCGCTTGGTCCGGATGCACGCGCAACTGCGTACAGTACGGATGAGACAAAAATGCATGACTGAACCACGACGACAGAAATCCAGTTTTGCCTGAAGACATGCTTTCTGTGCCAAGAATCTTGAATTTCTCATTGAGCGGGGATGCTGAAGGCAACTGCTCGCTCGTGTCATCTCTGATAGCGAATGCTTTGGTTAGGTGGCATATTTGAACTTGTGTACTGCTTGCGTTTGGCCTTGTCCTGTCTACCCCAGTTGAGGACTTCTTCTTCTTCTTCTTCTTCTTCTTTTTTTTTTTTTTTTTTTTTTGATAAAGCAGTTGAGGACTTGGGGCTCTTTTGTCCTCAGTCCTGACTAACTCAGTTGGAGTTGCACTAATGACGGCAATTCACATGACCTAATTTTCCTTCGCTACTTTTCTCAAATTTGATTCATTTCCTGTGCCGTTATATTTGAGGGAGAATTGGCTAAAAGGCCTTACAAACGAAATAGCTTAGGTATTGGACCCTTTTTTATTCGAATTTGGCTGGAAGGCCTCGAAGTAAAATTTTCTTAGCTCGAAGGCCTTCCGTTAGATTTCAGCTGTCGACGGTGTTAAGTATGAGGTAAAAAGACCATTTTGCCCCTGAGGAAAAAAATAAAAAATAGAGTTTTACTTGTTTACTTAATATTTTGAGTACATGTATATAATTATATTATATCCGCATGTATATATTCAACACTTACTATATATATTTTGAGCACATTCGCACATATATATCTTACATCCGCACATATATTTTCAGCATGCCACATATATTCTCACATAACACATATATCCATTTTTGGATGACATTAACGAGAATCCGCATAAGATGCATTTATGAAAATTACACTGATAATATTTACAAGAATCTACACTAACAGGTATTTACCAGAATATAAACTAAGAATTATTTATGAAAATTTGTATTCCACTAAGTTCAACTGTTTTACAAAAATATATGTCCAGCCCGTCGCTTTTCTTTTCTCACGTGCGTGGTACGGGAGGAGTCGGGGTTGGGGAGCTGTGTCCGGCAGTTGGTTGCTCTCCGCCCAGAATAGAACGTGAGGGGCATAATTGTCCTTTTGCTTGTGCTACAGTAGCCTAACAAACAGATTCTCCAAACAGATCTAACGGAAGGCCCACGAGCTAACAAAATTTTATTTTAGGGTCTTCCACCCAAATTCAAAAAGAAAGAGGCCTAATAGCTAAAGTAACTTTTTTCCAGGGCCTTTCACCTAATTCTCCCTATATTTGAAGATATCATAGTTATACGGCCACAAATGGGCAACTAGAATTTAAGAGCATATAAAAAACTGTGAACTTAATACCATAATATCGAGTCTTTCGTCCATAGGGAAAACGATCAAATAGCCAATACTGTATGCAGATATAGATATATAGATAGATACATAGCTAATGTTAACGCACAGATGACAGAACAGCTGTAGCCAAAACCAATACATTGCTCGCACACTATCGACAAATCACTAGAAAGAAGCAGCATCCGGATCACTGAAGCAGGGCATCCGAAAGGCAGATGCTTAGTTGGATGTAGTCTTTCCCTCATGCAATCATGCTTGCAGAAACTATATGAACTTCGCAAAGACACTCAATAATGCAGATCTCAACAGCTTGACACACTAGGATATAGATAGCTACATACCTAATGTTACGCACGGATGACAGAACAGCTGTAACCAAAACCAATACATTGCTCACACACTATATCGACATATCACTTGAAGAAGCAGCATCTGGATCATTAAAGCAGGGCATATGAAAGGCAAAAGCTTAGTTGGGTGTACTCTTTCCCTCATGCAATCATGCTCGCAGAAACTATATATACTTCACAAAGACACTCAATAATGCAGATCTCCAAAGCTTGACACACTAGGGAAGGCGCGGCTGAAAACTCAGAAGCATTTTCGGTGGACGATAGCAGGGCCAGATTCATCGTACTCTTCCTTGGATATCCACATCTGCAACAGGAAAACGATTGGAGTATAAGAAACCTATATTGTGAAAAACATGGCGACAATCAAAATTGTCATTCACAGTTTACTGTTTTAGATGTGTTCACATGCACTTGTCAAATTTGGTTGATTGTTGGTTTCATTTAAAAAAAAAGGAAGATGATCAAAAGGCACCTAAGAAACCATCTCCATGATAAGATCATAAATGCTATGATAACAAGGGCCATGTCAGTGAGTACCTGCTGGAATGTGCTGAGAGAGGCAAGGATTGAACCACCAATCCAAACACTGTATTTTCTCTCTGGAGGCGCCACTACCTTGATTTTCATACTGCTTGGTGCAAGGGCAGTAATCTCCTTGCTCATCCTGTCAGCAATGCCAGGGAACATGGTCGTTCCTCCACTGAGAACGATGTTGCCATAGAGATCCTTCCTGATATCAACATCACATTTCATGATAGAGTTGTAGGTGGTCTCATGGATGCCAGGAGCTTCCATCCCAATCAGCGACGGCTGGAAAAGCACTTCTGGGCATCTGAACCTTTCCGCACCAATTGTGATGACCTGTCCATCAGGCAACTCGTAGCTCTTCTCAACAGAGGAGCTGCTCTTGGCAGTTTCGAGCTCCTGCTCGTAATCAAGGGCAACAAAGGCCAGCTTCTCCTTTATATCTCTTACAATTTCCCGTTCTGCTGTTGTAGTGAAGGAATAACCCCTTTCTGTGAGGATCTTCATTAGGCAGTCAGTCAGATCACGACCAGCAAGATCCAACCTAAGAATAGCATGAGGAAGCGCGTATCCCTCATAGATTGGCACAGTGTGGGTCACACCGTCACCAGAATCAAGCACAATACCTGCATACAAGACATAGGTAGAATGGGGTCAGATCACAAATGACGAGAATAAAAAATAAAGTTGTCCTAGAAAAAACTCATGAGTTAATAGGTGAAAATGAAACACATGCCTGTTGTGCGACCACTGGCATATAGGGAAAGAACAGCTTGGATAGCAACATACATTGCTGGTGCATTGAATGTCTCAAACATAATTTGGGTCATCTTCTCTCTGTTTGCCTTTGGGTTTAGTGGTGCTTCTGTCAGCAGAACTGGATGCTCTTCAGGAGCAACACGCAGTTCATTGTAGAAGGTGTGATGCCAGATTTTCTCCATATCATCCCAGTTATTCACAATACCGTGCTCAATCGGGTACTTCAAGGTCAGGATACCTCTTTTTGACTGTGCCTCATCACCAACATAGGCATCCTTTTGACCCATTCCAACCATCACACCAGTGTGTCGAGGGCGGCCAACTATACTAGGGAACACTGCTCTGGGCGCATCATCACCAGCAAAGCCAGCCTGCAGAGAGGAGAAGCATATGCTGGTCATCCTGTAACAACTCCTTTTACAGGTTTCAGAGATGAATGAATGAACAGATAGAACGAGGATCGAACCTTGACCATTCCAGTGCCATTGTCACACACAAGTGGCTGGATATCCTCACCGTCAGCCATTGATCTGCACAGCCAATCTGAATTCAGAGACCATCTCAAATATTCACTTGTTAAAGCACAGATTTTTTTAACCTAGTTCATACTATATGGCTTGGAAATTTAAGTTAAGATTGATGAGAGAAAGTCATATGATTATCAGGTACATAATGATAATTAAGAGCTTTTGTGATAGACAAGTAAAAGGAATGCAAGGTTGTATTTAGCAGGCCTTATCTCTAGGTCAGGTACTCAGGTTGCAGCAAGATAATTACCATTAATGAATCTTTGAACAAGGATTAGATGGTAAATAGGAATAGACTTTTAAGGAAAAACACATAACACTGCGATCAATGTGGATTAATTATGCTCAAGATACTAAAGAGAGCCATATGCTGGCATAAGCTGTCCTGTCAGGCACAGACATGCTCACTTGCTCACCCATGTGCTACTGAGCCTAACAAAATGAATAAAACTACAGCTGTACTGGATCAGAATTATTGCTGTTGCTGCACATCCAGCCTATAGCTGGATAATTCATTTAGCCATAGATGATGGAAGTCTAAAGTACGTGTGCCAGCAAGAAATCAGTAGTGGCACCCATCATTCCGGTTCCAGCTAGCAAAGATTATCAGCTGGATTGTTTATGCCAAAAAGAAAGGGGAAAAACAATAGCAGAATATTTGACAGATTGAGCTGTTTAGACCAAGATAACCTGACAAAGATTCAGGTCAAGGTTAGCAGTATTTGACATGAAGATACATATTTTTATTAGTTGGGATTAGGAAAAGCTAAGTAAGGTTTGCCCAATAAAAGCCTAAAAAAAACCCAGTTAGGCCGCCAAGCACAAGATCACAAGTATGAACCACTGGATGGGATCTAACCAACTCGGCGTCAAGATTTACCAAAATTATTGTGGGCTAACGGCCATCCACCCGATGAACAAAAACATCAATGAAAACATTCAAGTCAATTCATTTACCCAAGTATTTCGAAATTAACCGACTTGACACACCAAAACCAGCACCATGATAATCAATGAAAACATTCAAGTCTATTCATTTACACGAGTATCCCCAAATTAACCGACTTGACACACCAAAACCAGCACCATGATATGAGATCTAGGAGCATGCACATCCACCGCATATCAAATCCATTTCTGCTTCAGAGGATCCGGGCATGACACATGAAACACTACCTCTTTCCCCCCTTGATCGAAGGGGACGGAAAACACTAGCTAACACGTACTGCTTATTACATGATCCGATCAAGCTAGCAAGATCACTGCTGCATACTCGGACATATAGCATGAACTCTTTTTTTTTCTTGGAAAGAAAAGCTTGAACTCTTCAAGAATTGCAGTTGCGCGGGCGCTAATAAGTAATAACGAAGATGGATCCAGGTACAGATGCAATCGCACGCTATACTTAGAAGAAACCAACTCTAATCTAATCTAAGTCTAAGAGCAAAGGCGCCTCTCAGGGCAAGCTAGGATATACGTAACTTACCAACACAAGGATGGAACCGAACCAGACAACCGCCAACGCACAAATCGACAGTACTCAGAGAGGAGCAGCGATTGTGGCGGCAGGAGCGAGCAGAGTTGCGGCCGGTCGGCGGTGGATCCGCCGGGGAGAGGAGAGGAGACGAGGAGGGCGCTGCGGTGAGCTGTGCGGTGTGCCTGCTCTGCTCTGGAAGGGAAGGGGAGAACGCCAGGACGGCGTCCGTTTCATTTATACGCACGGAGACAGTTAGCAGAAAAGGAAGAGGCACGGGGGCAAACCCAAAATTCAGGCGAAAACCATCCAATTTGGCCGCCGTCTGTGGCTTCTATAACTGCTGTCAAACAAATTGAGGCCGAATTTCCTCCTTCGTGTAGCCGTGTGGGCAAGATATAGGTTCCTGCCGTTGATTTGTGAAGCCAAAAAAAAAAACACCTCACTAGGCCGGTTTGCATTACACGTTCGCGTCACCACTTTGTTCACAGGCCGATCACCACGATTTTACCCCTGTCGTGATCTCCTTTTTTTTAATGAAAATTGCGTGATCTCCTTTCCTTCGGTAGAACCGTAGAAATAAGTTTTTGAATATTAATACTCCTTTCACTAGGGGGTGCTCGTCCACTTCACACTCTTCCTCTCCCTCTTTCCTTTTTTCTCTCTCTAGGGGCTCCCTGGGTTTTACGCTAGTAGAGAGGCTCTATATGAGCTTTTCTAGTGCGGAGACTCTCATGCTAAGTTATGTTTATTTGTAGTTTTCTTTTTTTGTTACATTTGGTTTATCATCCTACCATCACATACAACTAGCCAATTAGGCGTTGTTTGAACATGGACGGATCACGGATTGGCTTTGATTAAGGTGAAACCGATAACATCCAAAGAATTTTAGTGTTTGATAATACTTTCATTGTAGCACAGCTAAACTGATGCATAAAACTTTTTAACAAAATTATGGAAAAGAGAATGCAATCATTTATGTCTGAGTAGATTGAGCTCGTACAAAAACTTGTAAAACGAAAAGATCAACGGAAAATTGCATCTGTTTAATTTTTTCGCTAACGAGGTTGTACCTGTATTTATCTTTTTATATAATAAGAAATTAACACTTGAATAGTTGTGAGTGTTTGTGTCCGATTCACAACAAACAACCATCCATATAGGTATACTTTGTTCTTCTTGCACAAGTTTCTTTTTTTTTCAAAGATTTAAATTTTGTATGCACATATACGGTTACACCCTTTATGCTTCTATCCATCCTCTTTTTCTGTTGCAATTTTTTGTAAACCAATTTAGATGCTACCATGTCTGATAATACAGTAGCACACCTCAATCTACAACAAAAAGCAAGCTTTGCGCACTTTTAAGTACTTCGCACGAAGAAATAACCACCACATAGGCGCCGACCCGCCTCTGTAAAGACTACCATATTTAAAGAATGTCTGGTCCCAATTGAAAAGATGGCTACAACTATCAGTTTTTTATTTAGTGTTATGATACGATCAATTCACAGATACAGTATTGAAGAAAATGCAGAGTCAGGTTTGACAAAAGGCAGAGGAAAACATTCGATGGGATCATAATCTACTTCTGGTGAAACATATGGAAGAAGTGGGATAGAAAAACATTTCAACAAAAAAGCTTACAAGTAAATCAAGTAGCAAAGCCTGTCCAAGGATGATGTACAACGCTACCGATTCGTGACAAGACCGGCGAACCAACAACAACAGCAGAGAGGTTTTAGGTGCCTAGTTGCCTCAGTTTCATGTTTTTTTTTTCTCTTACACGTTTCTGAAGTCGAGTAGTTTCTGTTGCTGTATGAGTAGTTTTAGGCGAAGTAGCCATCAGTAGTCCGTCTTGTAATTTTTCGTGCTCTCTGTTTTTTTTCGTCTAATAAAAATTGGCAAACCGCTTGCGCCTTTCTTAAAAAACTTGCCCATATTGGTGATGCTCATTATATTTCTAAGTGCCAAGTATTTTAAGAGCACACAAACAGCTTAACCATATATAGATGGGAGCGTATGCTATGGAAACCAGATTCTCGTGGAAACTATGGAAACTCGCACGTGAATCGTTGGATCTAAATCCGATGGATATGGCTAATTTCTCTTTTTTGCAAAACAAACCCCAGATTTAGATCCAACAATCCACTCATCCGTCACCACGTGCGAGTTTTCATAGTTTCCACGGGAACCTGGTTTCCATAGCATACGCTCCCTATATAGATAACATACATATGATTGACACGTAGAAATCAAAAGTTCAAATAAAATTAAACATTTTTTAGCATGCTAGAGGAAGAGCTGCGGTGACCAGCAAGATTAGGCTAACGATGTTCCATCATTCGCTATTTTATTATTAGGAAATATACAAACGCCTCGATCGACCAGATCCATGTTCAGAACTAGAAGGATTTCATGCTGGCTAGCCGAGACGCGAGGTCCACTTCGTACGGGATGCCTATGCCCGTCACTAGCCGAGACCTGAGGTCCACTTCGTACGGGATGCCTATGCCCGTCATTTCTCCTCTCAAACTCATCCGAGACGACGTTGCCCCCGTCACCATGTTAAGCGCAAACAAGAAACGATCATCAATCACCAAGAACACGGCGCCGCTCCTCTGATCGCCGAACCTCTCCAGCTCGAGCCGGTGATACTTCCATGGCTTCAGCCCCAGCAGCAGCCCCCACTCCGCCATCATGTTGACCTCCACGTGCCGTGCCCAGGAGCCTCCTGACGACAGAACCCAGACGGACACCGTGCACTTGTCATCCGTGGCAACGAAGCTCAGCTTCCCGTCCGGCGACGACGCCAGCTGGGACGACGGCGTCGGCAGGTTGGCGCGCTGGAGTTCCTTGGGGATGTCGACTGAGCCGACAGTGGCCGCATCCACGTCATAGGTCAGGATGTGCTTGTCGACGTCGTCCTCGCTCAGCTTAGCGCGACTGGCGCTGGGGGTGCGCATGAGCCAGTGAACGACGCCGCCGACGACGACCGCAGCGTCTTGGTAGCTGTGAGCCATCTTGCACCACCAAGGGCATGGGTGGTCGTCGGTGGTCTTGACGGGGCTCCATTGGGCGCCGCCTCTGGCGTCCGTGTCCGACGAGGACACCGTCTGCACCCTGACGCGCGCTGACGACTCGCAGTCCGGGTTCCTGGCGATGTCCGCGGCGACCAGCATGAAGGAGCAGCCGATGCCGTCGGCGGCGGTGAGCAGGGTGCACTGGTCAATGGGGCGGCCGCAGCCGTGGTCCAAGCCGTAGGAGTTACGATCGATGTCCGGCGCGAAGGGGAGGAAGGCACGACTGTTGGTCATGGGGTCGTACACGCACAGGTCGGACCGCCGCTCCGACTTACGTCGCCAGTTGATCTCGCGGCGGATCAGGACGACGAGCCCGTTGCGCGACGTCAGATGCCTGTACTTCTTCAGGAGACCCGCGGCGGAGATGCTGCCGCTGCGCGATATGAACGGCGCGAGGTACTTCTCCTCCAGGGTCACGGTGGCCGCGGTGTGCGGGTGCACGACGGAGAAGGTTTCGTCGAGAAGGCCCAGGATCCTGGAGGGCACGACGGCGCCGGGACCTTGGCAGACGCGGCGGACGAAGTCCTCGCTCAGGATCTCGCGACGGAGCGGCTTGCATGTGGCAGCGCACCGGAAGATGGTCACGGCATCGGTGCGCGCGGCGATCTCGAGCAGGAGGCACGACGGGAGCTCTGGAACCGGTGGTGCGCACGTCCGGCGACGCTTGCGTGCCGGCGGCATTGTTCGCTTGGGTGCCGGCATTATTGTTCGCTTGCTCATTAACTAACGTAGATGTGCGACTCACCTTGATTGCTATGTATGTATATATATATGGGGGGTACCAGGTACCGTGTGTACTGCACGCTATCTTCGCAATTCCGATTAGGATACGATTTGCATTGGTAAATGATACGAGAAATACCCGCAAAAAAAAAATGATACGAGAAATACTGCGGCAGTTTACAAGGGAATCGTGTGCGTGTGTGTTTTTTTTTTTTTTTTTTTTTTTTTTTTTTTTTTTTTTTTTTTTTTTTTTTTCAAGTGACACACAAGACCTGCTGAAAGCATCCACTTCGGCCTCATTTTTCCCCTCTCCGTTTAGTAGGATCAAGGCAAATTGTCTGAGCTTTGCAACGCCACTAATCAAATCACTATCACTGAAAGGGATTGTGCACTTCCTAATTTCCTATTACTACGGCATTCCTATGAGTATCCAAACATCTGTCTTCTACATTTTTTACATTCAAATACTTTTGTCGTTTTTTTGGAAACCGAGGTGACAATGATTCTTATGTGGTGCGTGTTTAGTCTATTGGATGGTAGAGCTAAGGCGGGCACAAAGGATTTATACTTGTTCGAATCGGAGAAATCCCTACGCCCAGTCACTGGGGGCTGGTGTGCTGCTCGCTCTTGTATTCAAATTGTAATAGAGGGGTTACAAACAATGACGGTCGAGAGAGCCCGAAGGAAACCTCAAGTCTCTAGTGTCAATGTGTGCGTGTGTGAGAGAGAGTAGATGTCAAGCTCGATGACCTAGGAGATGTTCAGCGAGCCTTCTCTTCTAGCGGAACTGCAAGAACCCTCTTTTATAGTTCAAGGGAAGGAGTCTTGTGAGATACAAGTTGAGGTCTTCTGGATGATGCCAGTTCTTGCTTCCTTGGCAGTGACACCTTCTTCCATGAACCATGGTGGTTCGGCTCCTTCCTACACGTTGTGGTGGGCGTAGGATGTCAGTGAGGTGCCACTCCTAGGGTCGTAGGGTGCTAGCTGCATAGCGCTGCGTGCGGCATCCCGGACTTCTATTATTTTCAAACAAATTGAGGCCGAGTTTCCCATACTCGTGTGGCCGTGTGAGCAAGATATAGGTTATTGCTGTAGATTTGTGAAGCAAACACCTCACAAGGCCTTTGTATTACACGTTCAAATCCTGAGTTCACAACTCTGCTAATAGGCGGATCACCGTAGTTTTACCCCTGTGTATGTGTTACCTTGCGTGATCTCCTTCTCTAGGGGGGTGTCCGGGTGGTGCTACTCTACCGAGCTTCTCCATAATCTTCTGTCTCTTTTCCCTTCTTTTTTCTCTGGGACGGAAGCGGTTTTATGGTTCTTTTAGTCCGTCGATCCATTCATGCTTTAAGTTATCTTAACCAATAGATTTTTTTCAAGTAAGTACACTTGTTTTATTATCCTACCATGACGAACAATTAGTGTTTCAAAGTTTCAAAAAAACAAAACAATTAGTGTTTCATTGAGTTGTACAACAACCTACATCCAAACTATAGCACTTGAACTGGTGTATAAAACTTTTTAACAAAATTGGAAATAGAAGATGCAATCATTTCTATCCAAATAGTTTGAGCTCAAATAAAAACTTGTACCAGTGATTCTTAGCATGGTGGTCTTTTCAAGATGGACCGGTGATTCTTACTGCACTGACAGGAATTTGTGATGCCCTATCAACCTTCACACGAGCCATATGGTGGTGGTTTTTTCAGGATGAATCAGTGATTCTTTTTGTGCATCAGTTGAAGAAGCTGAAAATCTGGGTGGAATCTGACAGCAGTGCTACGGTTCATGCTCTAGACTGTAAGACTCCAAATCGATCCCCTAGTTGCATCATTGTTGAAGAGGCAAAAGAGAAGTTGAGTGTCCACTGAGCGAGTGATGGAACATCGTCTGCTGGTTACAATTTTGTTCCTCTTGCACAAGTTTCTTATTTCAAATCTAAATTTTGTATGCACATAGATAATTGCACCATTTATGACTGATCTATCCATCTTCCTTTTCGGTTGCAATTTTTCATAAACCAATTTAGATGCTACCATGTTTGAGAATACGGTAACACACACACCTCAATCTGCAACAAACAGCTAGCTTTGCATGCTATTAAAGTAGTACTTTGCACGAAGAAATAATCACCACATCTATCTATAGTCAATCATGCCGATATATATAGATAACATAATTGACACGTGGAAATCAAAAGTTCAAATAAAACATTTTTAGCATGCCATGCAGTGACCAGCAGACGATGTTCCATCACTCGCTATTTTATTAGTTAGGAAATAATACGGCTCGATCGACCGGATCGATGTTCAGAACAGCGGAGCTAGCTAGCTAGCTAGAAGCCTAGCTAGAACTAGAAGGATTTCATGGCGGCTAGCCGAGACACGAGGTCCACTTCGTACGGGATCGTGATGCCCTCCGCTCCTCCCAAAGACGTCAGAGACGTTGCCCCCGTCACCATGTCCAGCACAACGAAGACACCATGAAACCACAAGAACACCGCGCCGCTCCTCTGATCGCCGAAGTTCTCTAGCTCGAGCTGGAGATCCATCCATGGCTTCAGCCCCAGCATCGGCCCCCACTCCGCCATCATGTCGATCTCCACGTGCCGCGCCCAGGAGCCTTCTGACGACAGAAGCCAGACGGACACCGTGCACTGGTGCGTGGCGACGAAGCTCAGCTTCCCGTCCGGCGACGACGCCAGCTGGGACGACGACGTCAGCGGGTCGGCGCGCTGGTGGTCTTTGGGGATGTCCAGTGAGCCCACGGCGGCCGCGTTCACGTCGTAGGTCAGGATGTACTCGCCGACGTCGTCCTCCGTCAGCCAGCCAGCGCCGCGGTGCAGTAGCCAGTGGACGACGCCGCTGACGACGACCGGCGCGTCTTTCTCGTTCATCAGGCTCATCATGCACCAGAAAGGGCACGGGTGGCCGGCGGTGGTCTGGACGGGGCTCCATCCCAGTCGGGCGCTGCCGCCGGCGTCCGAGTCCGACGACGACACGGTCTGCACCCTGATGCGCACCGACGTGCACTGAAAGTCGATCCCCCTGCCCATGTCCGCGGCGAGCAGCATGAAGGAGCAGCCGATGCCGTCGGCGGCGGTGAGCAGGGCGCAATAGTCGATCACGGCGACGCCGCCGAGTAGCCCGTGGTAGGGGTCCCGCCCGATCTCCGGCGCCAATGGGAGGAAGGTGCGGCTCTTGGTCATGGGGTCGTACACGCACAGTTCTCTCTTCCGGCGCCAGTTGATCTCGCCGCGGCGTCTCAGGACGACGAGCCCGTTGCGCGACGTCTGGGGCTTGTACCGCTCCAGGAGATCCGCGGCGGCGATGCTGCCGCTGCGCGACATGAACGGCGAAAGATAGTGCCTCTCCACGGTTTGGAAGGCCGCGGTGTGCGGGTGCACGACGGAGAAGGTCTCGCCGAGTACGCCCAGGGTTCTGGAGGGCACGACGGCGTCGGGACCTTGGCAGACGCGGCGGACGAAGTCCGCGCTCAGGATCTCGCGCCGGAGCGGCTTGCATGTGGCGGCGCACCGGAAGATGGTGGCGGCATCGGTGCGCGCCGCGATCTCGAGCAGGAGGGAAACCGGGAGCTCTGGAACCGATGGTGACGTCCGGGCGGTCCGGCGACACTTGCGTGCCGGCATTGTTCGCTTGGCCGGTGCCGGCGGCATTGTTCGCTTGCGAGTAGGCATTGTTGGCTTGCTAACGTAGATGTGCGCGACTCACCTTGGTCTTGGTTTGCTACCTCATGTGTGTGTGTATATGTACCGTGTGCAGTGCACAGTGGCGAAGCTATATATAGCTTAGGTGGTGCAAATGCACCACCCAAATTTTTTTAAAATAGTGATTTCGTCTAAATTTTCACTATACATGCACCGCCCACGACACATGAGTGCATCCACAAAGCAAGCGCACCACTTTCTGATTTGCTCTAGCTTCGCCACTGGCAGTGCATATGCAGCTATGCTATCTTTGCAAATCCGAATAGGATACGAGAAGGTGGAAGCTTACACCTTACGTCCTTGTTCGTTTTTATTTTTTTGAAAATTCTTGCTCGTTTTATGGCGAACCAAGGGAATCGAAGAGGATTGGAGGAGATTGAAGATGATTTTGACTTGTGCAGGAGATTAAATCCCTCTCAATCATCCCCAACTCCCTTGGTTTGGGGGGTACAAACGAACAAATAAGGGAATTACTATAACGCAAACATCTGTTTTTTTTTTTCGAGTGACACAAACAAAAAGACCTTTGTCTACTTGGGATGTTCTTCAACATCTGTCTCACGTGGTTCATGTTTGTTTACGACTCACCAACTTCCTGGTCACCTGTCTCCATGTCTTCTTCGCCCTTCCATGGCTAAACCCCGAATGCTTTGTTCGCACGAGAGCGGTGCCTGACCCGGTCTCCATTTCATGTGCGCATATAGGATATGTGAATTTATAATCACTGAGATTATTAAAGAAGAGAGATAAATAACAAAAACAATGTTTGAAACAAATATCCTGTTTGATTGAGATGCGTAATTGAGATTTGAGAACCCCAAATTATAAGCAGTCACCATGAGTGATGGTGTTCATCCCCTCTATAGAAAATGATGGTGTTGTTGCAAATTGCAGCTTCTCGCATACACATATACTTGTCGTGGATGAATGGTTGTTCCCCAGTCTCAAAGAAGAATACAATTTAAGATTTGAGACAAATCTTTTTTAAATTTAAAACACATTTGTGTACCCAAATAGATTTTCTATGAAAACATATTCTAAAACTATTAGTATTTTTGTATAAATTTATTTAAACTTTATTTTGTTTGTATTTTATTCTTTTGGGGCGGATGGAGTAGTCTCCGGTTACCAAAATTCTATGAGTCATGGACTATACTAGGAATGGACAATAATATACAGGCAACATCTATTATTATCGTGGATACATGATACTCTCTCTCTTTAAGAAAAAAACAATTTCGGATTCAAGACAAACCTTACTTAATTAACCAAGTTTTTAGAAAATAATATCAACAGATTTATGTCTCCAATACGTTTACTAAGAAGATATGTTCCATAATTCTAATTATACTTATTCTGCATTATAAATGTAAATATTTTTTGTAAAAATTCAGTTAGATTTAATTTGATTTTGCAATATGTGAGTTTTTTTTTTTTTGGACATGAACTTTCAGTTGCCAAATTCTATGGGACATGAACTTTCCTAGAAATTCAAAGGCTTAGCCACTACAGTCTGCATATGCTCATGACAAATGGCAGTCACTACAAATGGCAAAGCCGACACCTCAATGTGGCCAGCGTCAGCGCCTGAAGAGGAGGAATGGTGGATGGTTCCACCAATGCATTCAGTGGGTTGCCTCCTGAGTTGCCTCAAGGAGGAGGCGACGCCACACTACAGGCTGTTGTCGAAGACAATATGAACTTCCCAAGGGTGAAACTACCTCTACCTCAAACAAAGGAAGTTTCGTGGTTTTCCTATGGATTGATTTTAGTAGTAGTAAAACACTAATAGATCATCAAACTCCTACTTTTCTTGTTGTGTTTGAGAATTTGGTCATAGCTGTGACTCAGTGCAATTCTCCCAATCTGATCCACAACACATATATTCATATAGGTATACTTTGTTCTTCTTTCACAACTTTAATTTTTTTTCAAATTAATTATTTGTATTGTATAGATAATTGCATCCTATATGGCTATATCCATATTCTATTTTGCTGCACTTTTTGACAAACCAATTTAGGTGCTACCATAGTTTGATAATGATCACATTCATGATATAAAAAATACAACCTCTGTGTGCTCTTAAAATTATTAAAGGACTAGCTAAAATTCAGATGTCTGAATTTTAATCTATTTTTAGACGACAGTTATTGCATATATATAGTTTGTTGCAATATCTATAGGCACAATCTATAGTTTTCGGTTCCAGCAAGAGTAGAACCAGATTGTTAAACAAAACTACAACTACAAACCTGAGAAAATCTTATTTGTGTTGGCACAAAGATAATAATTAACGATTTACAATTATTGCTAATAGTAAGACAAAGGACAAAATTTTTGTTTTTTTTCATAAAAAATGATATATTTTGACACAAAGACAAATATCAAATCACAGAAGTAGTAACTTACTTGTTAGTGGTACAGGAGTGTTGTATGAAATTATCTTAAAATGAGTCGCCTGAAATACAGTGGAAGTGTAAAATCAGTACTTCTCATGAAGAAACGAGCAATCATACCTATTATGATACGTAGTGCTTATTATATCCCTTCGTGCAGCATCCCCCTTTTTTTTTTTTTGCGATCCTTTGTGCAACATCCTACTAACCATAGATAATACTAGGATTGACATGAAGAAACAAAAAGTTTAATGGAGCATCTTTAGCATGCCAGAGGAGCAGCTACCTGAAGCGAACAGCAAGCGTCGGCAAAAGATGTTCGTTCCATCTTCCCGAGCTTGAGAACGACGAGACGAAGCAGCTAGCTAGAAGGATTTCATGGAGGCTAGCCGAGGCGCGAGGTCCACCTCGTACGGGATGCCTTCCTCTCCTCCCAGAGACGTCGGACACGTCGTTGCCCCCGTCTCCATGTCGAGCACAAAGCGGACACCCAGTCTCCCAAGCGCGTCGAACACGTTGCCGCCGCTCCTCCGAACGCTGGAGAAGAAGCTCTCCAGCTCGACCCAACGATCAAGCCATATCCATGGCTGCAACATCGGCCCCTGCTCCGCGCGCGCCCTCACGTCTATCCGCGCATGCCGCGCCCAGGAACCTCCTCCTGACAGAACCCAGACGAATACGGTGCAGTGGTCCGCGACGACGAACCTCAGCTTCCCGTCCGGCGACGAAGCCAGCCGGGACGGCAGCGCAGGCTCTTTATGCAGGTCGGGGCGCCGGCGGTCCATGGGGACGTCGAGTGAGCCCACGGAGGCCGCGTTCACGTCGTAGGTCAGGACGTACTCGCCGACGGCTCCCTCTTGGAGGTAGGAGGAGCTGCTGATGCCGCAGTGCACTAGCCAGTGCACGACGCCGCCGCCGACGACCGCGGCGTCGCTGTGAGTGTCCATGTTCGTGCACCACCACGGGCATGGGTGGCGTTCGATGGTCTTGACGGGGGCCCAGCCACAGCCCCAAACGGCGCTGCCGGCTTCCGTGTCCGACCAGGACACGGTCTGCACCCTGACGCGCGCTGACGACGCGCCGTCCAGGTTCCTCGCCATGTCCGCGGCGACGAGCATGAAGGAACAGCCGATGCCGTCGGCGGCGGTGAGCAGGGCGCACTGGTCGATCACGTGCACGTTGCCGACTAGCCCGCGGTCGATGTCCGGCGCGAAGGGAAGGTAAGCGCGGCTGTTGGCCATGGGGTCGTACACGCACAGGTCGGCGAACCGGCGCTCCGACCCCAGGGGGCGCTGGCACAGGACGACGAACCCGTTGCGCGACTTGAGGGGCTCGTACCGCTCCAGGAGCCCCGCGGCGGCCTGCGCGAAGTGCCTCTCCAGGGCCGCGGTGGCCGCGGTGCGCGGGTGCACGACGGAGAAGGTATCGGCGAGGACGCACAGCGTCCTGGAGGGCACGACGGCGTCGGGGCCCTGGCAGACGCGTCGGACGAAGTCCTCGCTCAGGATCTCACGCCGGAGAAGCTTGCATGTGGCGGCGCACCGGAAGATGGCGACGGCATCGGCGCGCGCCGCGATCTCAAGCAGGAGGCACGCCGGGAGCTCTGGAACCGGTGGTGCGCACGTCCGGCGACGCTTGCGTGCCGGGCCTGCCGGAGGCATTGTTCGCTTGCTGCCGTACATGTGCGATTCACCTTGGTTTATTTCCTACCTCATGTCCGTGTATGTATGTATATGCAGTGCATATGTTATCCTTGCGATTCCGAGTAGGATACTGATTCTTTTTTTAGGGAAAGAGTAGGATACCGATTGCTGACCGATATGAAAATTTGATCATATCATAGTGATGAGGCAGTCGTCATTGTCTAACACAAGCATAAGCACACTTGGAACATAAGGGTCTGATTTGGCTGCATCCACGCTCCACCACAGGGGCATAGAGCAAGCTCAAAAAAAAAAAAAAATGAAGTTTCTTTTTTAAAGTAATAAAAAAGGATTTTTTTTATAGACTAATAAAAAAGGAGTTTCTTGAGTTCCTCTTTAGGTCGTCTACACAAAAGTATCTAAAATTGCTCATCAACTCCAACTTCCTTTTTTCTGGGACAGAGTTTATCAACAACTCTATCTTTTTTTAGTATAAGTTTGAGAAGCTATCATGCTTGGCTACTGAAGTTAGGAATAGAGTTAAAAAGATGGAGCCGAGCTATCCCGAACATGCCCTAAATACTATCGTGCAAAGCAAAAGTTATACAAGGAGAAATAATAAAGAAACATTTGCAGATTTTTATAATAAAGAAATCAACACTTGATTACCCCCGTGAGGTGCAACAGCTAGCTTGTCTCGATCTGATCACAACAAGCAACTATCATTTCAAATCAAAATTTTGTATGCGTATAGTAACTAATTGCATCCTCTATATGGCTATATCCATCTTATTTTTGCTGCATTTTTTCACTAACCAATTTAAGTGCTACCTAAGCTAGAAGGATTTCATGGAGGCAAGCCGAGATGCGAGGTCCACCTCGTACGGGATGCCCATCGGCCCTCCCAAACACGTCGGACGCGTTGCCCCCGTCTTCATGTGGAGGACAAAGCGGACACCACCAAACCTCAAGAACACCGCGCCGCTCCTCTGATCGCCGACGAGGAAGCTCTCCAACTCGACCCGAGGATCCATCCGTGGCCGCAACATCGGCCCCAACTCCGCCATCATGTCTATCTGCACGTGCCGTGCCCAGGAGCCTTCTGTTGACAGAACCCAGACAGACACCACCATGACGTGGTGCGCGTGCACGGCGACGAAGCTCAGCTTCCCGTCCGGCGACGACGCCAGCTGGGACGACGATGACAGCGGGTTGGAGCGCTGGCGCTCTTTGGGGATGTCGACTGAGCCCACGGCGGCTGCGTTCACGTCGTAGGTCAGGATGTACTCGCCAACGTCGTTCTCTCTCACCGAGGCGCCGAGGGTGGCGTGCATGAGCCAGTGGACGACGCCGCCCACGACGACCGCGGCGTCTTCGTGGCTGTACCCGCGGCTCTTACACCACCAAGGGAATGGGTGGCCGTGGGTGGTCTTGACGGGGCTCCATTGGGCGCCGCCTGTGGCGTCCGAATCCGACGAGGACACCGTCTGCACCCTGACGCGCGCTGACGGCGCGCAGTCCAGGCTCCTGGCCATGTCCACGGCGACCAGCATGAAGGAGCAGCCGATGCCATCGGCGGCGGTGAGCAGGGCACAGGGGTCAACGCAGCCGCCGCAACTGATTCCCGTGCCGTAGTACTCCCGCTTGATGTCCGGCGCGAAGGGGAGGAAGGCGCGGCTGTTAGTCATGGGATCGTACACGCACAGGTCCAACCGCCGCTCCGACCTCCGACGCCTGTTGATCTCGCGCCGGCTCAGAACGACGAGCCCGTTCCGCGACGTCTGGGGCTTGTACTGCTCCAGGAGTCCCGCGGCGGCGATGCTGCCGCTGCGCGACATGAACGGCGAGAGATACCTCTCCAGAGTCAGGGTAGCCGCGGTGACCGGGTGTAAGACGGAGAAGGTTCGGGAGAGGACGCCCAGGGTCCTGGAGGGCACGACGGCGCCGGGACCTTGGCAGACGCGGCGGATGAAGTCCGCGCTCAGGATCTCGCGCCGGAGCGGCTTGCATGTGGCGGCGCACCGGAAGATGGTGGCGGCATCGGTGCGCGCCGCGATGTCGAGCAGGAGGCACAGCGGGAGCTCTGGAAACGGTGGTGCGCACGTCCGGCGACACTTGCGTGCCGGCATTGTTCGCTTGGGTGCCGGCGGCATTGTTCGCTTGCGCGTAGGCATTGTTCGCTTGCGTGTAGGCAATGTTCGCTTAAGGTAGATCAGTAGATGTGCGTGTATATATTATGCAGTGCATGCTATCTTTGCAAATCCGACTAGGATACGAGCTCTGTGGAAGTTTACACCTTACAAAGGGAATTAATATGGCGCAGGCATCGGTTTTTTCAAGTCACACAAAAAGACTGTTAAGTTCCTGTTCATTTTCCTACTTGGGCTGTTCTTCAACATCTGTCACGTTGGCACGAGAGAGTGCCTGACCCGCTCTCGATTTCATATGCAATGTGCCCATATAGGAGATGCGAGTTTATAATCACTGACTAGAGAGATAAACAACGAAAATAGTGTTCGAAACAAGTATCCTATTTGATTGAGTGATTGGTAAGCAGGCACCATATGAGTGATTGGTATTTTCCCCCCTCTATAAAAAATGATGGTGTTGTTGCAAATTGTTTTTGAAAGGACGTTGTTGCAAATTGTAGCTGCAGGAGCATACATATATACTTTTCGTGGATGAATGGTAGTCCTTTCAGTCTCAAAGAAGAATACGATTTAAGATTTGAGGGAAACTTTTAAAAATTTAACTGAGTTTTAGAAAATAATAAAAAACATTTAAGTACCCAAATAGATTTTACTATGAAAATATATTCTAGAAGTAACCTAATGATATACTAGTATTCAGCATTACAAATGTTAGTATTATTTTGTATAACTTGTTAGAATTTTATTCTTTTGGGATGGAGGGGGTAGCATTTGGTTACCAAAATTCTATGAGGCATCGACTATCGGTGGGCGCGCCATGGCTGTCGCCGCGGTCGCTAGCCCCACTGTCTTCGTTAATTACTATATCGAGTCTAGTCCCAATTAAGGAAGGATTGGTTAATATAGGAAATCAAGTTGCTAAAGAGAATCCATTCTTGTAAGGATCTCTTAGTTGTTTAGAAGTCAAGTATCTAGAGAGACTATAAATATTAGCAAGATATATAATAGGATAGATCGAGAAAAGAATAGACTGAAAGCTCCTTTATTCCTACTCTCGTGCCTCCCACGCGCACCGCGCCTCCGCCCCTAGCCCTAACCATGCGTGCCACCCTGCTCGCTGCCACCGCCTAGCGCCGCGGCCGCCACCCACGCCACTGCTTCCCCCATCCCTCTTGTCTACTTCAGCTGCTACGTCAGAATCCCCGCCTAAAACCCTGATAGAAGCATCCAATTGCCAAATTGTATGGGCCATGAACTATCCTCAGCAAAGGCTTTGCTAGTACATTTGCTCATTACAAATGGCAGGCACTACAAATGGCAAAGTCGACACCTCAACAGCCACATGTCAGCTCCCAAAGAGAAGAAAATGGCGGAGGATTCCACCAATGCATTATTAGTGGGTCACCTCCTCCGTCACCTCGAGGATGAGATGACGCCACACTATAGGCTATTGTTGAGGACAATATGGACGTAAGTTAAGAATAAAATTTTGAATTTCTTATGCAGAAAAAAGTTGATATATTTTGGCACGAAGACAAATATCAAATCACAAAAGTAACAACTTACTTGGAATAGTTGGTGGATAAGAGTGTTGTCTGAAATCATCTCAAAATTGACGCCTGAAATACAGTAAAATTAGTACCCCACATGAAGAGACGAGCAACCATACCTATCTATGATCTATCCACAATGACTAGTCAAGATATGCATTGCTCATTATATCCATTCGAGCTAACTATATATTTTATAAGAGCACGCACGCAACATTCTAGACTTCTAGTATTCT
This sequence comes from Themeda triandra, assembly GCA_018135685.1. NCBI lineage: Eukaryota > Viridiplantae > Streptophyta > Magnoliopsida > Poales > Poaceae > Themeda > Themeda triandra. The sequence goes on along the minus strand of JAENPR010000492.1, from coordinate 179,682 downwards.
ACTAACCATAGATAATATACTAGGATTGTGACACGTAGAAACAAAAAGTTTAATGAAACATCTTTCGTAGCTACCTGAAGTGAGCAGAGCAAGCGTAGGCAAACGATGTTCGTTCCATCTTCCCGATCTTGAGAACGACGAAGCAGCTAGCTAGAACGATTTCATGGAGGCTAACCGATATGCCAGGTCCACCTCGTACGGGATGCCCGTATCTCCTCCCAAACACGTCGAACACGTTGCCCCCGTCTCCATGTCGAACACAAAGCGGACATCGCCAAACCGCAAGAACACCGGGGCCGAAGCCGAATATTTGGTTGGCACCGCGCCGCTCCTCCGATCGCCGAAGCTGCTCTCCAGCTCGACCCGAGGATCCATCCATGGCTGCAACATCGACCCCCACACCGCTTTCATGTCTATCTGCACTTGCCGCGCCCAGGAGCCGCCTCCTGACAGAACCCAGACGAACACGGCGCAGTGGTCCGCGACGACGAAGCTCAGCTTCCCGTCCGGCGACGACGCCAGCCGGGACGTCAGCGCGGGCTCAGTCTGCAGGTCGGGGCGCCGGCGGTCTTTGGGAACGTCGACTGAACCCACGGCGGCCGCGTTCACGTCGTAGGTCAGGATGTACTCGCCGACGGCCCCTTGGAGGGAGAGGAGCTGCTCATGCCGCAGTGTATTAGCCAGTGGACGACGCCGCCGGCGACGACCGCGGCGTCGTTGTGTCTGTCCATGTTCGTGCACCAACGAGGGCATGGGTGGCGGTCGCTGGTCTTGATGGGGCTCCAGCCCGACCTGGCGCCGGCGTCCCTGTCCGACGACGACACGGTCTGCACCCTGACGCGCGCTGACGACGCGCAGTCCAGGTTCCTGGCCATGTCCGCGGCGACCAGCATGAAGGAGCAGCCGATGCCATCGGCGGCGGTGAGCAGGGCGCACTGGTCGACCAAGTGGACGTCGCCGAGCCCGCAGTAGGCGTCCCACCCGATGTCCGGCGCGAAGGGGAGGAAGGCGCGGCTGTTGGTCATGGGATCGTACACGCACAGGTCGGCAGACCCGCGCTCCGACCCCAGGCGGCGCCGCCACAGGACGACGAGCCCGTTGTGCGACGTCAGGGGCCTGTACTGCTCCAGGAGCCCCGCGGCGGCGATGCTGCCGCTGCGCGACATGAACGGCGCGAGGTACCTCTCCAGGGTCGCGGTGGCCGCGGTGACCGGGTGCAACACAGAGAAGGTATCGGCGAGGACGCACAGGGTCCTGGAGGGCACGACGGCGTCAGGCCCTTGGCAGACGCGTCGGACGAAGTCAGGGCTCAGGATCTCGCGCCGGAGGAGCTTGCATGTGGCGGCGCATCGGAAGATGGTGACGACGTCGGTGCGCGCGGCGATCTCGAGCAGGAGGCACGCCGGGAGCTCTGGAACCGGTGGCGCGCACGTCCGGCGACACTTGCGTGCCGGCGGCATTGTTTGCTTGCTGCCGTAAACGTGCGATTCACCTTGGTTTCCTACCTCATGTGCGTGTATATTATGCAGTGCGTGCTATCTTTGCAATTCCGAGTAGGATACTGATTCTTTTTTAGGGGAAGAGTAGGATACTGATTGTTGACTGATATGAGAATTTGATCATAATTATGAGTCACTTGTCATTGCCTGCCACAAGCACAAGCACGCTTGGAACACATGAGGAATAATTAAGGACCTGATTTGGGCTAAATCTAGGCTCCACCAACCCCACCATAGAGGCAGCAGCTCAAAAAAAAAAAAAAAAAAAAAAAGAGCTCCGAGTTCCTCTTTATGTTTTGTACACTAAAGTACCTAAAATTGGTCGTCAACTCCAACTTTTTTTTTCTGAACAAAGTTTATCAACTCCATCTTTTTCGGAGTAGAGTGTGTGAAGCTATCACTAGTGAAGTTAGGAATAGAGTTAAAAAGATGGAGCCGAGCTGTGCGGAACATGCCCTAAGTACTGTAGTGCAAAGCAAAAGTTGTACAAGGAAAAATAATAAAAAGAAATGCGCACATTTTTATAATAAAAAAACAACACTTGATTACCTATGAGTGCAACAGCTTGTCTCGATAACCATGGGTTACCAGTCCTTCGGTTGATGTAACAAAACTCTTTTCTGCTTAATAGAAAACACGCCTAGTGTTGGGCGTGATCGAAAAAAAGCTTGTCTCGATCTGATTCACAACAAAAAAACTAGCTATCCATATAGTTATACTTTGTTTGCACAATTTTCATTATTCAAATTAAAATTTTGTATGCCTCAGAACTATAGATAACTAATTGCATCCTCTATATGGTTATATCCATCTTCTTTTTGCTACATTTTTTCACAAAACAATCTAAGTGCTACCATGTTTGATAATACGATAACACCTCCACTCATGATATAAAAAAAAACACTGCAGCATTTTTTCGCAATTCCAAGTAGGGTACGATTGCCAATTGCCATTGGTGAAACACTATGGCATTCAAGGGAATCTCTTCTTTGAATCAGTATTTTCATTATTCATTGGACTCAACCAAATCCTCAACAAAGCGAGGTATAGACACCCAAGTAATATGATCATCACTGGGACATTTACAAGCAAAAGTGAAAGGTCCCTTGTTTGGTTTTGATAATTGAGTGACAAGTTAGGTGGACTAATTGTGTGATCATGAGAATACACAGGGATTTAGTCCACAGGTGAATGTGAGATAAAGGAGCTTCATTGAATATGTGACATGACATGGAGTCATGTGACCGATGGTGAAGATCGAGATGAGGCTTGGCTCGAGACCGGAGGATGTGTGAAGGACAAGTCGAGGCAGTGGAGCGATGGACCTAGTGAGGGTGAAGCTCGGGCATGACTTGGCTCCGATGGACCATGAGGCGGTGAAGAGCAAGTGAGATCAAGATCGATGGACCGTGAAGGTTGCATGATGATATGAAGTGGATCATATCAACTTGAGATCGTGTCGGTGCATGTGTTGCATTGGCACTTTGGTGGAAGACAGTGGAAGTGGAAATGCGCAAGGCAAAGGTATGCTATAGGGCATTTCATTTCACCGGTCATGAGGAGTGTAGAGAAGTTGATGACCGGATTTAGGATTGATAGCCGTACTATCAAGAGGGGCAAACTTGTTTGCATCTCGGTCATCTAGTGCCACTTGAGCGATCTAACATTGTGACATGCTAGGATCGAGTGGCGCTGTGAGAACAAGAGAAAAATCCTTTGAAAATGATTGTGAAAATGCTAACACACATGCACATGGTGATGTACACTTGATGGTGTTGGCACATTTACAAAGGTGGCATTGATCGCGCGTTGGTTTGCAGGCGTTTTCTGGAAAATTGGAGGCCTATTTTCTATTGCGCCGGATGAAAATTGTTGGAGAAGTTGGCGTTCGCGGCGGGCTGGAAATCGTTGTTTTCTGGGCGCCGGACGCGGCCGCCGGACGCGCGGCCAGGCGGGCCGGACGCGTCCGGCGCGTGGTGGCTTGACGCGAGCAGCTGGCTGAGCTGTGTCTGAGCGCCGGACGCCGTGGTGGCGCGTCCGGCGTGCGCCGGACTCGGACCAGAAACTTCTGGGGCCGAGTCGTGCGCGCGTCGGGACGCCGGACGCAGGCGGCGGACGCGGTGCGATCACTGTGCAGCGTCCGGCGGAGTACATCTGCGCGCGCTGAGGAGTTAGCCGTTGGGAGCCAACGGTCGTCTTCGAATCGAGGGGACACGTGGCGCAAGATGGAGCGCCGGACGCGGCTTGGAGCGTCCGGCGGTGGAGGCCGGACGCGTCCGGCGCGTCTGTCTTTTGCCAGCGTGGGGGCAACGGCTAGTTTTGGGCTTTGGCCTATAAATACTTGCCTTGCTCGGCCATGGCTAGTTGCTTAGCACCTTGGGGACTTGGTGTCCACCTTGGAGAGTGCTTGGAGAGCCCTCTACTCACTTGAGCTTGATAGAGATCATCCGATCGAGTGAGTGAGCGATTCTAGTGCGTTGCATTGAGAGATTTGCATCGAGTGGCACTAGGTGATCGTGTTGCAAGCCGGTGTGCTTGTTACTCTTGGAGGTCGCCACCTCCTAGACGGCTTGGTGGCAAGAGACTTCGTTGAAGCACCGCGTGGAGATTGTGTGGTGCTCCGAAGGAGGATTTGTGAGGGGTTCTTGAGCCTTCCCCGCGGAGCACGAATTGGCTACTCTAGTTGAGTGTGGCTTGGAGGATCCCGTTCTTGTGTTGATTGGAGTTGGGGCTCCCTAGAGGGGTTGTTGGCAGTGAGCCAACTTGAGCGGCCATCTCATCACCAAGTCGGTGTATCGCCACAACGGACGTAGCTTGGTGGCGACCAAGTGAACCGGGGAAAAATCGTGTGTCGATTTGTGATTGCCGAGGCTTCGACCTCCTTGTGCTTGTGTGTGAGGCTTCGACCTCCCTTGTGATTGTGTGCAGGTGGTTGGTCTCTACGCCCGGTGATTCGCCACCGCCGCGACTTCGTGTGTCCACTCTTTGCGGTGGTTTGCATCCCCTCTAGCTCAAGCTTGCATTTACATTTGTTACATTCTTGCTTAGCTTGAGTAGTGGCTCTTGTGCTCGTTTGCTTGTGTAGCTAGAAGTAGTTTTAGTGTCTTGCTTAGCTTGTGTAGTTAAGTGAATTGCGCTCTTGGGTTCGGCTTGTGTAGCCTTGTCCTTGAGCATCTAGTGAGCTTAGGTTTGGCTTAGTGCTTTTGCTCATTAGAATTGTGTAGGTGCTCCCCGGTTCGCTAAAGTACTAGTTGCTTAGGTTTGTGTGACCTTGCAAGCTAGAATTGTTTAGGTGAGCACTAGCTAGTTTAGCACCTTGCTTCTTGTTTAGGATCTTTTACAAGGTGCTACTAGAGTTGTAGTTAGTGGGGGTTAGTCTTGGCTAGACCGATAGTTTTAATTCCGCATTTGTTTTGGTTAGCCGGTGCGTAAGTTTTTAGGAAGGACTATTCACCCCCCCCCTCTAGTCCATCTCGACCCTACAAAAAGCCACAAAGGCATCAGCTTATTGGAGCTATACCTCAAACGTGTGCTTTAAGCTTTTCCCTCACGGTGGCGAAGACGAGGAAGATAAACAATGATCCATCGGGAGAAGAAAGATGAACATCAATTTGTGTGATGCGCCACTCAAGTGACACACGAGACCGTTAGATTTAGGGCTCCTCTGCAATTATATATCTCCAAATAAAAAGCTCAGGAATCGGCAATACCTTTAGGTTTGCAGGATTAAAGCATATGAAAGGAGAAAGGTGAAAGAAAATTTCCTTCGTTCATGATTTTGAACATATTTCATAGCAATGGAAGCATCCACTCTAGCCTCATTTTTCTCTCTCCGTTTAGGATCAAGGCAAATTATCATGTTTAGTACATATACCGATGGACTTGAGAATGAGTGGATAAAGCAATCAGCTTGGAAAGGGTAAAGTGTGAGCTTTGCAATGACATTAATCCAATCACTATCATTGAATGGGATTTTGCACTTCCTAATTTTCTATTCCTATGGCATTCCTTTGAGTATCCAAACATGTATCTTCTACTTTTTTTTAGTTTTTAATCTTTTGTTTTGCAATTGCATTCCTACACAAGTCACACGGTTTTTCTATTTTTGTGGTTTTGCAACCCTGTGTTCCAAAGAGGGGCCTTTGCAAATGAGGTTTGCATTTGAGAATTTGACAAAAAGCTCAAAAACAGGGCTCCAATTGTTTTGCATATTAGTTTTGCATTTGTGGAAACTTTGCATTTTCCAGGGAAGGTTTGGCATTTATGCAAAGTCTCTCGCGACTTGGCAAACGCTTGCTGTCGCGACTCCCGCGCGCCTGGGACTCCTCTCGCGCCTATTTCCGGAAAGAAAATCGAGCGCGAAGGAAAAGAAAAATTTCGGGGGTCACCAGGGTCCACAAATTGGGTTTTGCCAAGTCCAAATGCAAAGTCCCTTGGAGATGGCCTATTTTTATACTTTGCATTTTGGTTTGGGAATTTGCAAATAACAACAAATGCAAAGTCTAAATGCCAAGTCACTTGGCGATGCTTAGAGCATCTCCAAGAGACTCTCCAAATGATCTTGTAAAGCTAAATTTAGATAGTATGAGGAAAAAAAAAAGCCTCCAATAGACTCTCCAACTGGCTTTCCAATTTAGCTAGCTCTGCATCTCTTCCCCTCCACTCGCTATTGTTGGACAACATGCATCGCTCGGCATCCGTCCGATTGGAGCGCTGGACGTTTCCTTCCCGCGCATTTTGCCGCAATTTCGCGCGAACAGGACCCCGTCGTAGGTGACCAATATCCCTTCTTCCATTGACTCAAAAAGTGATGTCCATCTACAGAACCACCATGACTTGGGACATGGGTAATTGACAGTGTCATTCGCTACTATGTTTGCGGTAACAATATATAAATCATTGTCATCATCTGAAGATGAGGACAGAGGACACAAGCAAATCATTCATATAACTGAATTCATCTTCAGAATCCATTGTAGGCACGCCTTGGGCTGTAGGGAAAAAGGACAAATTATTGTCTAATTAATCAACCAATATAACTATCAACCAATTTGCAAATTCTATCGCATTGTCTAAATAAACGAACCTCTACGGCCGTGATGCCCTTCAAGGCAGGATGGGGCAGCCGAAAGAAGGTTGCCACGATGTTTGGCGATGGTCTTCAAGCCGTGCTGCCGGACGATGGCCTTCAAGCCGTGCTACCGGCTGGACGTCCCGAACCCCTACGCGGCCAGATGTCTGCGACGATGCCCTTTCCTGAGCCTTTTACCTGTGTGCCATTACAAAATTTACGTCCGACCCGTGTGCCACTGAAAATTCACTTCGCACCTATGTGCCATGACACATTTTTTCTTTTACCCACAAGCCATTCCGTCTATATTCTGTCAAATTTGACCCGTTTGGGTGCTCGGCGTGTGGGGCCCGACTACGAAAATGACCAAACTGCCCATTCTAATTTTTTCCCATCCCTCTGCTCCCGCATCGTTGCTTCCCGGTTCGCTTCTCTTCTCACGTGGTGGCTGCAGCGGGACGCGGCGGCGGCGGCCCGCCCGCGCGCGGACGCGGCAGCGGCGCCCTGGGGGCTCGCCCGTGCCGGACACGGCTGCGGTGGCGGCTCGTCCCAGCGCGTGGACGCGGTAGCGGCGCCCTGGCGGCTCGCCCGTGCCGGACGCGGCTGCGGTGGCGGCTCGTCCCCGCGCGCGGACGTGGCCGCGGTGGCCTGGCGGCTCGCCCCCGCGCGCGGACGCAACAGCAGCGGCCTGGCGGCTCACCCACACGCCGGGCGCGGCCGCGGCGGCCCTGGCTCACGTCCGCGCCCGCCGACCTCGTCCACTGCGCCGCCACCTGCCGGCGCTGGCGCCACCTCGTGTCCGCCGACGCCGCCTTCATCTGCCCGCGCGCGACCCCGCGCTCGGACCCCTGCATCCGGAGCCTCGCGCTCGGCTTCTTCTTCCACTCGCACGTGGCCGACGCGGATCAGCATGGCGCCTTCCTGGTCAGAAGCCTTGCCGAGCTTGGTTGTGTACTACGCCGACGAGAATGGACTGCTCGACGCCGTGGCGTCCGAGCAAGAGACGCAGAGCATGCCCTCCCTCTCGTAGAGCTCCGAGTAGGGCCACTGCATCATCTCGTCGGATGCAGGGACGAGGTCGGAGCAGCATGAGACGGGCTCGTACCAGAGTAACGACCCCGTGGTGCGCCCAAACACGCAGCCGAGGGCGACGTGGAGCTACGCGCTCGTAACGATGCAGGCCGCACGTGGGTCGGGGTTGCTGCCACCGGAGCCGCGCCTGCCTGTGTTGAACTTGACCGGCATGATATTCATCAGGTGCACTGGACATCGTTGCCACCAAATGTCGAACACCTTGAGGGCAAGGTTGGGAGCAGAGTCTGGCGAGCGCGCTGCGCGCAGCATTGGGTGCAGCAGACGGGGAAGCGGCTTCCCACGGATGCGCTCAGCTCGAGGAGCAGCGAGGCACTGTAGACGCGGCGCCCGGCCGCTCGGTCGCCCAGGAAGCCAAATTCCAGGTCCTCGGCCACGGCGCTCAGGAGGCAGAGTAGCTGGAGCGGCGGCGACGGAGCTGGAGTTCACACGGTCGATGGCGACGGAGACGAGTGCTGCGTTGACGATGCATGCTTCCTGGCGAAGTCGCCGGAGCTGGCGTCGAGCGTGTAGGCCCGCTCGTTGGCTGGGAGCTGGCCGCGCGGGAGGCATTGGAGGTGGAGCTCGTCGTAGGCGATGGTGGCGGGCGGGCATGAGGAGCAGCCGCGGGTGCGTTGTCTGCGCCGTCTCGGACGCCGACCGCACGAAGCGAGGCGCCATGGAGGGCGCCATGGCCGCGCGGGGTCGTGTTCTGGCCGGGCCTCGCGGTGGCTCTGCGGCTCGACTCCGTGCTGCAGCCGGCGCCTGACGTGTCCGCGGCCAAGAACGACGGCGCGACGCCGCCGCCGCCGCGGTACACCGTGGCGGGCATCTCCACCGCAGCGCAAATACGAAGAGGAGACGAAGCTTGAGTGGCTGACAAATTGGACCCATTAAAGGGCAAAATGGTCACGTTTGACACCGTTAGAGGTGAAACTGGACGGAATGGCACACAGGTAAAAGCGAAAATGTGTCATGGCACACAGGTGCGAGGTGAATTTTCAGTGGCACACAGGTCGGACGTAAATTTTGTAATGGCACACAGGTAAAAGGCTCCCTTTCCTCGAGTGGCGGCGCAAAGACTTGACGAGCAGGAAGACGAAGCCCACCGCGCATGCCGCGCGCCGTTGCTGATCCGAAAAAACGATGACGTGGCACAATTGAATATGAAGAGTCCTTGTTTTACCGAGTCTGCTGAAGACCACTAGTTTGTTTTCGTCGTTTCTATTTTAGAGAGGAGCAAAATCAGGAAATTTAGCTAGCCTTTTTGGAGAGTCTCTTGGAGATGCTCGATTGGGTGGCTCGTATTCATTTTCTACCTTGGGCCGTTCTTCACCATGTGTCTTACGCAATTCACATTTGCCCTCGCATACCACCGGGTGCTGACCGACCTCAGCCACCATGACCGACCCCGCTCCGCAATGTATAGCGATGCCAAAAAATTTTAATAGGCCCCACCTCTTATTCTGGAATCGCTCTTCGTAGGCTGCAGTGGGTGGCCAGGGTGGGAGCGCTCCGCATGGCTTATGGATCCCACCACTCGTACCGACAAGGACCAGCTAAAAATAGAATCCGGAGCCAACGACAATAGTGAATAGTGAAGAAAATGCTATTCTATGATTTGGGAACCGACGCAAATAGTTGCGTCACTCTTCATTTTTGTGGCATCGCTAGAAGTTAGCTGTGCTCGCTGCAGTGGTAAGGAGCGACTCTAGAATCTTCTCTCTCTTCTCTTGGCTGCACTTAAGCGACACATTGTGGAGGGCCTAACTCGGCCTTACGCCCTCACCGGACTGTGTCCATGCCTCTTCCCTCCACCCCTCCATGATCCAACCGCTGCCCTCTCTGGCCACGACGACCCTACCATCTTGTCGCTCAGCCCACGTGCCTTCCCTGAGTTCCCTTAGAGCAACTCCAACCCACGATGTAAATTGGGCTTCTATTTTTTTCATTTGAATGTTGGCCTGTAAAAAGTAGGGATCCAAATTTGCTTCAAACTTTAGCTCAAGACCTTATTGCTATCCCTCTGGACCAAGATAGGGCCCTGCTATTCCTGGGGACCCGAAACTAAATTTTAGAAGTCTTCCTAAAATAGGAGTCCAAATAAAAGGCTCACTAGAGTTGTTTTTTATGTAAACTCCTAAAAATTAGAATAGAGGCCTATTTAAGAGGTCCACCGGAGTTGCTCTCCCTGCCTAAGCAATCCAAGTGACCATAGCCTCGATTACTTGGTTGGCACGAGGAGAGTACGCCTGACCCGATCTCGATTTCAGGTGCTTGTAGTAGTAGTCACTCAGATTCAATGAAGAAAACAACTCAAGAAATAAACAACAAAAACAACCTTTTCTAAAAAACAACAAAAACAATGTTTGAAACAAATATCATGGTTGATTGAGATGCATAGTTGAGATTTGAGAACCCCATCTGGTATAAGTAGGCAATAGGCATCCATGAACGATGGTGCTGTTACCATCTAGAAAATGGCGGTGCTGTCGCTAATTGCAGCTTCCAGAGCATATGTATACTACAAATCTACAATATACATACAGGCAACCTCTATCCTTGTCGTGGGCGAATGAAATTCTTGTCTTAAAATAATACCATACTAAGTTTTTTCTTTTAATTACACAGTACAACGCAGACACTCACATAAGTTAAACTGGCTTAAGTTTAACTATTTTTTTTAATAATAAATGTTTAGTATTGTATGTTTTGGAACGAAGGGAGTAGATCCAGTTGCCAAATTCTATGAGCGATGGACTATTCTTGGAATCCAAAGGCTTTGCCACTGCAGCAATGCAGCCGCGCAAGACAGATGGCAGGCATTTATTGGACATCTTATATTCGGCTGAACAAGGTAGAACAATAATAATACATGTACATGTTTATTCCCAGGATAACAGCTTAATTAGTGCCCAAAGCTCCTTTCTCTTGAACTCATTTTTTTTTCAAGAAGAAACACCAATTAACACCAGGTTCTTATCAACAAGCCGGTCTCAGCGTCGCTGCTTACATGGATTGGTCGCACAAAACAAAGCTTGCGTATTAAGTTGCATCACTGCAAATTGTTATTATCTAAAAAAATCACTGCAAATGGCACTACTGTGTGCCTGTGTCTTTCATCAACTTGCATAAACAAGTACAATTCTTTAGAGCCATCGCAAGCAATGACGTACGATCTACCTCGGAGTACATGTGTCCACGACAAGTACATAGGAAAAAAGAGACAAGCAGATTGGAACAAGTTTTTAGCGATGACAAAACAGGACATCAGGGATACCAAAGAACCTCCAAATGGTTCCCCTCGCGTGTAACGGTGTCAACTTGTCAAGAGAAGATGATAACAAAGACACAGATGTTCCCGAGGAATCAGAGATTTCGATGCATTATCGCGATTCGGGAAGCGCATGTATATATGAGCACCTGACCACTGACACTGACGGTATGCATTGCACTGCAGGGGAAGACAGTAAGACACCATCAGATCTGCCATGGCTGTGTTTGGAGCTCCGGTGATCGTCGCCGTCGTCCTGGCACTCGCGGGCCTCCTGTGGCTTCGGTCACGGAGCTCCTCGAAGGAGATGAGGGACATCCCGGGCACGATGGGGTGGCCGGTGATCGGGGAGACGTTCTCCTTCATCTCCGACTTCTCGAGCCCCGCGGGGATCCTGAGCTTCATGCGCGACCGGCAGCGGCGGTTCGGCAAGGTGTTCAAGACGTACGTGCTGGGGCGGATCACCGTGTTCATGACGGGGAGGGACGCCGCCAAGATCCTGCTGTCCGGCAAGGACGGCGTCGTCAGCCTCAACCTCTTCTACACGGGCAAGCAGGTGCTGGGCCCGACGAGCCTGCTCACCACCAACGGCGACGAGCACAAGAAGCTGCGCCGGCTCATCGGCGAGCCGCTCTCCATCGACGCGCTCAAGAAGTATCTGGGGTTCATCAACGACCTCGCCGTGCAGACGCTGGACTCGTGGCACGGACGCAGCAGGGTCCTCGTGCTGGAGGAGGCCTCGTCGGTAAGCCTCGTCGACGTGCACGGGGTTTAACTGAGTAATTCTCTTGAGATTGTGACTGAAATTAAATTTGTTTGTCCGATCGTATCGATCTCGCCGTGCAGTTCACGCTGAAGGTGATCGCCAACATGCTGGTGAGCTTGGAGCCAGAGGGGGAGGAGCAGGAGAAGTTCCGGGCAAACTTCAAGGTGATCTCGTCGTCGTTCGCGTCGCTGCCGCTCAAGGTCCCCGGCACGGCGTTCCACCGGGGCCTCAAGGCCAGGAACCGGATGTACGCGATGCTGGACTCGGTGATCGAGGGGCGGAGGCGGACGGAGGGTGGCGAGGCCCCGAGCGACTTCCTGCAGACGCTGCTGCGGAAGCACGCCGGCGACGAGGCGGACAAGCTGACGGACGCGCAGCTCAAGGACAACATACTCACGCTGCTGGTCGCCGGCCACGACACCACCACGGCGGGCCTCACCTGGCTCATGAAGTTCCTTGGGGAGAACCCCGACGTCCTGGAAAAGCTACGGGTGAGCTGCTAGCTCTGAAAAACCTGCCTTCCTGCTCGCGTTCAGCCGGCCGTCCGTAAGGCTCGTTGTCACTGAGTTCAGTGGTGTGGTTGCAGGAGGAGCACCTGGAGATCAAGGAGAGGCTCAACGGCTCTCTGTGTCTCAGATGGTCTGATGTCAACAACATGCCGTACACAACCAAGGTGAGACGACAAAGATCATCTCAAACCTAGCAGGTTTATGCCCTTTTTTTTTTGTTCGTCTTCGTCTGTGTCTCGGTCTCTCATAGATAGACATAGGTCTCATCAATAGGCAACTGCTGCTGCAGGTGATGAACGAGACCCTGAGGAGAGCAACCATCCTGCCATGGTTCTCGAGGAAAGCCGCGCAGGACTTCAGCATCGACGGTGAGGGGCGGTGACGACATCGTCACCTCAATCAGCATACGGCACTGAATAGAGCAGCATGGCCTGATGCAGCGCATCTATGACACGCAGGGTACGAGATCAAGAAAGGGACGTCGGTGAACCTGGACGTGGTGTCCATCCACCACGACCCGGCCGTCTTCTCCGACCCCGATCGCTTCAACCCCAACAGATTCGATGTAAGTTTCCAGCGAGCTGGCTCGACGGCGATGCCAGCAAGGAAGGAGCTGACCGACTGAGTTCGCTCATGCCATGTTCTTTCGTGCAGGAAACGCTCAAGCCATACAGCTTCCTGGGGTTCGGGAGCGGGCCGCGGATGTGCCCCGGGATGAGCCTGGCAAAGCTGGAGATATGCGTCTTTGTCCACCACCTCATCTGCCGATACACGTAAGCAGCAGCCATGGCTGCCCACTGCTTTCCCATCCATCCATCAGCAGCGGCTGAGCTTGCCTGGTTTCGATTTGGTTGCAGCTGGAAACCACTGGAGGACGACGACTCCGTGCAGCCGACGCTGGTGCGGATGCCCAAGAACAAGTACCCCATCATCCCAACCGCACTCTAAGATCCGAGAAACAAATGTGCAGTGCAAGACAACGAACAGGATTACAGAATACAGAATCATCGTCGCAACCACTCTTAAGATACATCCGAGAAACGAATGTGCGGTGCAAGACGAACGAACTGGATTACGGATCATACGTATATAGTAATAGAAAGTAGAAAGATGTGCGTTGATGATACATTTGATGCAGATAGTATGTCTTGTCTGTCTGTCTACGCTGCTTCTGCAAATGACACTGTTTAGCCCGACCGGCACCAATACGACTTTGAAACCAGAAAGTGTCCCATATCACACTGAGAAACAAGCAAGCTGGATATCATGGTAAAATGATGTTACTTTTGTTGGCGGAATGTTTTGCCGGCTCAGACACCAATAGATTCAATAGTTTGAAAGGACATGGCTCTAATTGCAACATAAGAAAACATAGAGCACGGACTAGAGAAACAAGTTGGAACTGCTGTACTCGTGATAGTAGAGAAGCACTTTCAGTACAAATCAACATGTTCAAAACATGGGAAAAGAATCTTGAGCAGATACTGTAACGTACTTGAGTACAAAAACTCAATTGGCTAGTACGAACATCAAACGACCCGAACGTTGGCATCCTATCCTAATATTAGATGAACTAAGAAAAGGCTACTCTAAATCAAAGACAAGACAGCAGTAACTACTCTGGAACCGAAGGGCAATTAGTATGCTGCTGATGAGTCATAACACCATCGTAACTCCTCTCAAAAGGGCACCAGTAACTACTCTGGAACCCGTTTTAAGCTGCGATTGGCCAGTGGTACAGTGTCAAAGGAACAGCAACCAGATAGCATCACATCCACTCAGACTGAATAAGCATAATCTCTGGTCTCACAAGTCACAAGGAACAGGGGACAGCTCAAGGAACACCCCAGCATGGCGAAGCAACCATAACCAGTTTGTCAAAACACCAGGTGGATAACAAAGGGGTCCTCCAATGCTAAAGGCACATAGAATGTAACCAAAGAATAATCTCTTGGCATTCAGGGATCAACTGGCCAGACTAACATGAGACAACTGAAATGATCTTAGGACGTAAGTAACCAATCCAGAACGACGGTAGCAACCAATCCAGAACAAGAACAATTAACCAAAAAGAAGCCTGCCAAAACAGAAGTCATTTGAGAATGACGTTGTAACACAATATTGAAGATATAAGATTGAAAACATTACCATTTAATTTTCCCTATTTGATGATTCATCACTTGCTTTCAGAAGAGGTGACAAGAACATAGATTTTTCTTGTGGTTGTAGGTGTGTTCAAGCAGATTATAGTCAACCCCTTGCTTCCCCAAAAAGAACGCAAATGCGGACAATAACTTGCCATCCAATCCCCCATATCCCAGTCATATCAACATCCACATAAGCATAATTAGGACCAGGATCATCAACACAGCGACAAAATCCGTCTTTTAATACCCAAATAGCATATCAAGCAAACATGCAGGATCCAAGCGCCAAGCACTATGACCAAGTCATATGCCTGGCAAGCAGGAAACGATAATAAACCGGTCAGTAATATGGTCTATAACGAAACAACTGATTTCTCACGGTACATGGCGACTCCATTGACAGGATAACAAAGTTCCAGACACAATAACAACCCTTATAATAGTAGATAGACTTCCATACCTGGATGGCACATACTTCTTCTCAAGAACTAGGCCATCAGTAAGGACCTGATCGGTCACGGCTGTAGCGGTCGCCCCCATAGCTGCCGCCATCTCGGCTACGGCCAGAGTAGCGGTCACCACCGCGGTCAGATCCATAACGCCCACCACCACCGCCACCGCCACCATACCTGTCATCTCTGCCACCATATCTGTCCCCTCTCCCACCATCCCCAGATGGGCACTCTCTAGCAAAATGACCAGGTTTCCCACACTTGAAGCAGTCCCCACCACCACCACCACCACCACCTCCTCGTGGTGCACGCCCACCACCATAGTCACGACCACGGTCATAACGAGATCCACGATCACGGTCATAATCACGGTCACCATTGCGGTCTCTACCAGGTCCTTGTGGCTGAGCTTTATCAACAGTGATGTTCCTCCCGTCCAAGTCCAGTCCATTCATTCCCTCAATAGCATCCTCCATGGCTTGCTTCTCATCAAAAGTTACAAAGCCAAAACCACGAGAACGGCCAGAAAATTTGTCAAGAACCACCTGCATATTACCAGCAAAAAAAAAAACATAAATAAGAGACCATGCTAGATAACAAAGAAAGCACAAAGCAACATTGTACACACATCCAAGTTACGTCGAGTTAAAAGTTATTTGAGCATTCATAGGCAATATAATTTCCTAGAGCATTTATGGAAACAGGAATAAAACAGCATACATATATATATGGAAAAAATATTTGCATAGAGAGCAAGAAGAAAAGGTGTGTTTGAGCAAATCAGTTAGATTTAAGGTTCTTTAGAGACAAATTAACATGATAAACCAATGTTTACTGCAGTGCAAAAGAAAAATATTGACTAGTTAAAAGGGAAAAAACTATCCTAAGCAACAGTTACCAATACAATCTTCAGTATTATCATGCTTGTAAAAAGGTTTTACTCTGGCAAAACTAAAGATGAGAGGTCATTCATGTCACCTTAGCCTCAGTTAGGTTGCCAAATTTGCTGAATGCATCCTTGAGGCTCTCGTCGGTTGTCGACCAGGACAGATTCCCGATGAAGCAACGGTACTCGTCAACATCAGCCATCACTAGAACAGATAAACAAATATGTACACATATAAGAAGGAAGCTAGAGCTACCAAGAGATACTACTGCAGATTCTGTGAAGGCTACAGGTACCCTGTTCAGTGAACTTCTTAAGTCATCCTTACTGGTTATAGTAATGCAGAAGAGAAAAAAAAAATCAACCAACAAAAGCCTTCACTGTGACGTTAATTTCAGAAGAAAAGGTTTCCACCGCTTTATTTTTTTCCCAAGAAACAAAGCACATAAAGGGTAAAGGTATTTTATATAATAAGCAAAAGAACTTCCTCTTAATGAAATCCATGCTCGAGCATGTTAGCCAAAGAATAAAAGCAGAAGCTGTGAAGCTGAGGTCGCAGACAAGCGTAGGCTCGCCAAAATTGGCCTTACAGTTTATAACCCTCTACTGATTTGCAGAAATCTGTGCATAATGTCCTCAGGAAGCGCATCTAATGACAACCCAGCAAGGATTGGGAACTTAACGGTGGTTGACCTTACGTGGTTGAACTTCAATCATGTGTGTGCATCTTATCGATTGGTAGATAAGAATACAAATCCATCCATGTGTGCGTGTAATAACTTAACGTTGGAACACATGGAGATTGTTTTGTTAGATATACAATGTACAGAACAACAAAAGAAGAGATAATCACGCTCCATAATCCAGATCGGGGGCCGATGATGCATACGCTGGTCAAACTTAGCAAATCCCGACCAAATCTTACTATCCGCAGCACAGATTATATGAATGAATCTTACGAAGAAGAGAGACATACAAAGCAGATCGAGCAAAAGAGAGATCTATCTATGAACATAAACGTAGGTGAGGGAGGGAGGACGTAGGTACCTGCGACTCGGAGCGAGCGAGGAAGAGGAAGCGCACGTCGCCGAGTCGAAGGTGCGTCTGCCTCGTTATTTTTAGCAAAAGGGAGGAAAGGGCGACTATATAGGGAGGGAATAATCGAGGCTTGCCGCACCACGATAGGACTCGGCTAGAACCCTAAATCCCGGCGGCGGCGCACAGGGGAGGTAGATATTTCCATGGTTGGCACGACAGGTGGGGCCCGCCCGGGGACGTGTGGGTCCGGCCGCAACGCGCACGGCATATTCCGTTGCCGTTGGCGGCTGGTTGCAGCCGCCGCGACTTTGACGCGTCAACCCAGCCAGGATGGGCCGCGTCCGGGCTGGGTTGGGCCAGGGCTGCCGACGCCTCCTCGTGGGCCGTGGCTGCCGAGGGTGGGTTTCGGGCCCATCTCAGCCGGCAGCAGGTAGTAGACGTAGACCCTATCCTCGCTCCCGCGGCCGCCGTCCGTTGCGTTGCTCCCCTCTCCCGCCGCGGCTAGTCACTCGCACGAACGCTCGGGACTCGCCGGCGGCGAGCACGTGCGAGGCTGCGGCGGCGAGGAGCACACTGCAGATCGGACCAGAGGCGCCACCGGAAAACCCCGCTCATTCGTTGAGCTCTGCCCGGAGCAATGGAGGCGCTGCGGGCGTGGAGGGCCTCCTCCAATCTCATCGGCTTCGCGGCATCCCGCGCCGCCGCTTCAAGGACCCTGGGCCTCCGCATCCGCTGCTGCTCCGCGGCCGCCGCCACCACGAACCCGCCGCCGGCGCAGCCTCAGGACCGCCGGCGCCGTAGCGCATCCTCATCCGCCTCCACCTCCGACCGCGACTCCATCCGCGCC
The DNA here is from genome assembly GCA_018135685.1 of Themeda triandra. Classification (NCBI taxonomy): domain Eukaryota; kingdom Viridiplantae; phylum Streptophyta; class Magnoliopsida; order Poales; family Poaceae; genus Themeda; species Themeda triandra. The sequence continues at coordinate 162,122 of JAENPR010000492.1, read as the reverse complement.
ATCCGCCTCAAAAAAGTCAGCGTTTCGTACCTTGTCGTGTCTTCAGTTCTACACATTGTTTGGTGCGTGCTGCTGTTACTGACGGGTCTTGGCATCGTTGTGCTTCTGGCTGCAAGGTTGAGGAGCTCAGAGCGAAGGGGCATGAGCCGTACGCGTACAAGTGGGAAAGGACTCACACCACCAAGGAGCTTCAGGAACAGTACGCTCATCTTGAGAATGGTGAAGTCTGCGAGGACGTGTCGGTGTCCGTTGCTGGAAGGATTGTTGCCCGAAGAGCATTTGGGAAGCTTGTTTTTATGACTGTAAGAGACGACACAGGGACTATGCAGGTCTGACCTTTGAACCGACTCGCCTTATTCTGTTCTCTCCTTAGAATTTGATTTGACGTGGATATGCTGCTTGATAATGTTGTGCTTGTAAAGCCATCTGCACATAGCAGCTGAGCTATATGCAGTTTTCAGTTGCATTTGTTCTTATTTAGTAGCTACTAGCTACAGAAGTATGATAATTTGTTTGGAACTGATTATGTGTTTCTGGGACTTTCTTTCTTTTGGCTATGGGTAGCTTTATTGCGAGAAAGACAGCCTTACGGAGGATCAATTTGAGCAACTGAAGGCATTTATTGATATTGGTGATATATTAGGTGCAAGTGGATCCATTAAAAAGACAGAGAAAGGTTTATTATAACTTCTATTCTATCAGTCAGTAGTTTCACTTGTCTGTACTCAATTAAAATTTGAAGCACGAGATAACAATTTCCAGAAGAATATTTGTACAGTGATTTCCTTAGAATCAGTATATAGCATTTTTCTTAATTTTGTAGAGCAAGCTTCCAAACCTCAACCTGCAATTGAGATTCTCATTCTTTTCACCATTTGTTGATTAGATTCAAAGGAATTCGTTTTCGTATGTATCTAAGTGAGTCCCTAGCACTAGCTATCTGATTATAAATTATTTTGAATAGGGAAAGTCAGAGCTAAGCAACCTAGTTCTATTATGCAGACAAATAAATAAGAAAATCACCTAAACAACAGCCTGCTCCAAATTTTAAAAACCTGAACTGCTTGAGTCTCGGGCTATATCTTACTATACTGTCAATGTTTTATTTGCCAAATGTCTATTTTCTTGACATGGTGGGTTTCATTGCAGGGGAGCTATCTGTTTATGTGAAAAATTTTGAAATCCTCACAAAATCCTTACTCCCACTACCAGACAAGTATCATGGATTAACTGATGTGGACAAACGTTATCGTCAAAGGTTCGCTTTCATCTTGCTTCTCGCACCTTCTAAGTCATATCTCATCTGTTCACAATCAGTATCCATTTAATACCTTAATATATGGTTTTGATGTACAAACATTAATTGTACATTTGTATTACCAATGCATTTTGCACTTTAACTTCTAGTATCTTTCAGCTTGAATAATGGTTTATAAAAGGTACCATTTCCCATTCAGGATTATTATTTTAGCATCGTTGTCGCTATTCCTTCATTTCTAGTCATAGGCTCATAGCTTAAATGGTTGCAAGATTGTTCTGCACAGTGCACTTGACCATGTGTGCTATCTTTGATTAATGACAGGTATGTTGACATGATTGCAAATCCTAAGGTTGCTGATGTATTCCGAACTAGGGCAAAGGTATTGACTACATGTGATGCTAAATCTGTATTCTGAAACTGATGGGCAAGTAACTACACCTATAATTACTAATTTAGTTTGGAAACTCTTATATCACTTTAAATATTATGTAGCACAGGAACATATTTTTCTTGATGGGTTAAAGGGAGGTGTGGTAGGAATAAAGAAATCAATCATATATTGTCATATTGTAAGAGCATGCCCTTAGGTCCTCCAAAAATAACTAGCTTAATGAATAGTTACCGCACTAACAGAATTTGTTGTGGCTTCTTTTATACTTGGAGCTTAGGTATTTGCATTTTTGACAGGTGGTTTCTGAGATCCGCAAGACAATGGAATCATTTGGTTTTATTGAAGTTGAGACTCCAGTTCTACAGGTATTCTTTTTGCATACCTTTTAGGTTGTTATTCAGCAGGATCAGTCAGCTATATATAATATGTAACCATTGAACTGATAATATGTCTATAGTAAATACTTTGGGCTGATTGATGATATATATTCGGATAGAAATTACAGCTTGGTTTTCCTTTCCTTTTTTTCCCCTTTTTTTAAAGATCCACTACACATCTTATATATCTTTCCGAAGATAGACCATTAATATTTACCTCCTTGCATACTGTGGTAATGCTTCTGAATTGTTTTCCAAACCTTACTCTACACTATAAGGCTCAATTTTGAAAAAACTAAATTAATTAAGTCTTATTCAACTCTTAAGCTAGTGGATTGATCATCTCTGTAATACTCAAACCATTACAGGACAATTTAAAATGGTCCAATATGACCATATTTTTGTTTCTAGTGATTGTGGAACCAAAAAGAAAAGGGTCAATTGCATCCGACCATAGTCACAAAAAACTGGTTCACCACCCTCGACCCTCGACCCAGGTTCGTCGACTTCGACCCGGGTTCGTTGGTTCATTTTCGACCAGAAGTGTAAAAATCTCTTATAAGTAGCGTACCGCGTACCACGACCCCGTACCTCGACCCCATCGACCCAGAAACTTTGTGACTATGCATCCGACTAGGACTTGCATGATTTTTTAATCTGTAAGTGCAGCACATGTGGTGCACTACAAAAAAAAACACCAATAAACTTTTTTTGTTCATAATTTGAATGTAAAATATGATACTGGTGTGGTGTTATTTTTTGTTTGCTTACCTTTAATGAAATGACACAAACATATTCGGCTTAAAAACTAATTTTAAATGAAAACCTATGTGCATTGTTGAAAAACAGAAGACATGAAACTACTTTACACTAAAGCAGAAAGGCATTTAAGCTTAAAAGTGCACGATGTAATTTAATTTTAGATAAATGCACAATTTCATTATTATTACATTAATTTGATTTGGCCTGAATTTTATTTAGGGGTGAATAACTTCAAACATCAGCATATTGGATTCCTACTGTCATTTCATCTCTAGATGTTGAATCTTTTGTGGAGCATAATAAGGGATCATCTCATCATCATCATTGATGGCGCGCATAGGTTGTAAAGCTCAACATAAAAAAAAAAACAGAAAACATATTGGCCATAACCATGCTTTCTTAAAAAATGCTAATACACTATTGGTGTAGTTGAACCAATGCAGCTGAATAGCTGATGCAACCTAGCATAGAACTAATATGTTATAAAAGAATTAGGTTCTTTTTGTGTCACTATGCTTGTTATTGATTACAAATGATTGATCACTAGTTTGTCTTCTCTGTTTTTTTTTTTTTTTTTTTTTTTTTTTGAGCGAAATCTATCTGGTTTGTCTTCTCTGTTTGTCATTAACTCCTTGTCTTCATTTACAACATTATACATAATAAAAATGTTAAAACAGGGAGCAGCAGGTGGTGCTGAAGCTAGACCTTTTATAACCTACCATAACTCGCTCCAAAGAGATCTTTACTTGAGGATTGCAACAGAGCTGCATTTGAAAAGGATGTTGGTAAGGTTACATTTCAGTTCCTTGTTCTTTTTTATTTTGATTGCTTCATAGTTGAATCTTTAACCAGTTCATGGCAGCATCAATTGCTTTTTCTTTATGCTGAGTATAGGTATACTACATGCATACTGCATAATCTTATATAGCCGACACTTCTATGTTGTAATATCAGTCTGGTGAATTTAGCATGCTCATACAATTATTAATCAACATATTTTAATTTTGTCAGTATGATCTTAATCTAGCATGTTATTACAGCTATTAATGAATAAGCTTTGAAATTTGTTTTCCGGATTAATCCTGTGCGCCTCCACTGGTAGATCCATAGATGTCAAATATGTCCCCCTTTACCAATATATTTTTTTCTTTGGGGGTGAATTTATCACTTTAAGAGTTCATCCTGTAGCACTTGTATTCACGCCTTTATTCAGTTGTGCCTAAGCATTTGAAGGGTATCAATGTGACTATGAAGTATGCACTGTGCTAATGGTCTATTTTGTTTCTACAACTTTTTCAACAGCAATCTTTTCTTATTCCTGAGTACCATTGATATAGTGCAGGTTGGAGGGCTTGAGAAGGTATATGAGATTGGAAGAATATTCCGGAATGAAGGCATTTCTACTCGTCATAATCCTGAATTCACCACTATTGAGGTAGGAGTTTGTTTTTTCCCCCTCCAAATTTGCTTGTATTAATGGATTACTTTTATCCTTGCCAGCATAAGTGCATAGTGTATATTCTACGTTCTTTTATCTGCCTCCTTTTTGCATTGCAGAATGCTTTATACTTTAGATAAGGTCTGACTTTACTTACCTTTGCAAACTAGATGTATGAAGCATATTCAGACTATGAAAGCATGATGAATATGGCTGAAGAAATTGTTACTCGATGTGCTATGGCTACTCATGGCAAGCTTAAGGTTGATTATGAGGTAATCATGGTCTTTATTCTAATATCAGTTTGAGCATATATTGCATGCTATTCCGTTTGAATTGTTTGGACACCAATGCCTTATCACGCAAACATCATGCTGTGATTTGTCGCTTATGTATATCCCTAATTTGCTACATTACTGTGTAACCTTTTTTGGGTGCCATTTCAACAAATTACTTATCAACTATTATTTCCTGAACTTGTAGTACATATGCACTTACATTGACACTTCAATGCAGAGCTGCAATTCTGTCTCTCTACCATTAGTTAACAATGGGCTGTTTAATATCAAACAGGGAACTGAAATCTCGCTTGAAAGACCATGGAGAAGGGAGACCATGCATTCTCTTGTCAAAGAAGCAACTGGAATTGACTTTAACAGCTTCGGAGACGTTGAATCTGCAAAAAGTGCTGTGAGGGGGATGCCAGGTTTCGAAAGTACTTCATTGCAAGCCTGTTCATCTGTTGGACATGTTCTCAATGAGGTAACTTGATGGTGTTCATTTTCGTTCTCTTTTTCGTTGTGGCTCACTTTGGCTTTCAACTCTAGACTACCCCAACTTGCTTGGGACTATAAGGTTTTGTTATTGTTTTTTATTTTTTATTGACAGTAATGAGTCTTCTCCTGGTCACTTAAACAAGTGGAATTAAATAGATTACCTATAAAAAGAAAGTGAAGTTTTTGTCAGAGAAACAGAAGCCAGCCAAAAATAGAGTAAAGTATATTCTGCAAAGACCACACTGATGGAATGTGGCAACAAATGTTATAGCTTTTTGTCTCCTATATTTTGTGAGTTGCTCCATTCCTGGTTACCGAAACCAGACCCACTACATTGAACATCCAGTCATTTTGTATTATCTACTCAAAAGTCTTGAACTGCAAGATTTAATTGTCTTAATGTTCTAAGTTAGTTGGTTGAAACTTGGTTGTTTTAGCTCGTGAACATCTTTTAACAATGTATCTCATGGCCAGGTTTTTGAGACTTTTGTTGAATCTACTCTTGTACAACCAACATTTGTCCTTGACTACCCGGTTGAGATATCACCATTGGCAAAACCACATCGGAGGTAAACACTCCTATTTCATTTTGCATGGCAACCACATATTTTGAGATTCAAATGATATAGGTTTAGTGACAGTATTTTATGCCATTTTTGTGGTTAATGATACCGTGCCATAACAGAATCGACAGTCAATGTTGAAATATTTTTCATAAGGACACTTTGAATTCAAAAGTTCATTATTTCAACCTTTTTTTTTTTGTACAAGCAACTCTATAATTGGAAAATTGTGTGCACACACATATTTTAGAAACAGTTGCCTCTATTCTGCTAACTCTGCTAAAGGCCACAAGATAAAACTGTTTTTGGTTTCTGACACATGCTAGTATGCTACACTGTTTATTATGTAATATTTGTAACTGGATGCTAGGGACCTTACAGTACAAATGAACTGTTTTGTCTATTCTGATTCTTTAATTAGAATTTTGGTGCATGTCAATATGTTATGACCTTTTGTATTCACCTCAGTATTTTTTTTCCTTTTGCTGTAGTCATGTTGGCCTTACCGAGCGATTCGAACTTTTCATTTGTGGTCGTGAAATTGGCAATGCGTTTTCTGAGCTCACAGACCCAATTGATCAGGTAACAATGTCCTGGCTTCTTACAGCATGCCTAAGTGCCATCATTTGCAGCATTTCTTTGTGAAGTTCTGTAAAGAGTATCAAATGTTGAGTATTTGGAATTTTACGCATTTGACACTCTTTCAGTTAACAATCTGTAAAACTACACTGTGTTGTATAGGATGGTCTGCCATTTCGAACCTTTTCTGTTTCTTCAAAATTCTCTTTGTTCCACTGGCATCTAATGTGGGCTGTATTTGAAATGAAAACAAAGGCAAACCAAGGTGGTTGGTTAACTTCCAACAGTCTTTCTGTGATGTAGCACTATATTATAGCTCAAAATCCCCCCTAGAGAACCTGGAATATGTTATTTAGGTGGTCATAAGATAGATGGAAATCACATACATGCTTCTTGGCCATTTTAATTTCAAATTTGCATTTTATCTTTATTGCAGAGGAACCGTTTTGAAAATCAAATAAAACAGCACAACGCTAAGCGTGCTGCAATGGCTAAGGAGGTCAAATCTACTGAAGGTGAAGGAGATGATGATTATTCGTATGAAGTATCTTTAGATGAAGACTTCTTGACTTCATTAGAATACGGAATGCCACCAGCTTCAGGAATGGTATGACTGATTAAATTGTTTATTTTCACGACTGCTAATTTACTAATGTTCTTGAAACTGCTAATTATTTATTGAGAACCTGTCTTCTGTGACTAATTTTTGTGGAACTTACCTCAGGGCCTTGGTATCGACCGGTTAGTAATGCTTTTGACAAACTCTTCCAGCATAAGGGATGTTATTGCCTTTCCTGTCTTGAAGATTCAGCAATAGATCCTTCATTATAGTTAAGAAGAGATGTGGCTGTTGAAGAAAGCACCAGTAGCCTTCCTTTTGTGCTTGTTTCAGTATAGCAGATTTTATATTTGCTAACCTGATTAGCTGATAGAAGATGTGGCCATTTATTTTTTGATAATACAGAGTATATTGAGATGTATTATGGCTCTGAGTCCAAGCCGATATTCATAGCAAAAACCTGATAGGTGTTTCAACACTTGAATCAATAATATTGGATTTCACATTTTGCAAGCAATGTGCTGCAAAACAGCGATCTCCACTGGACAATCTGATTCTTCAGTGACATGATTATCTTGAACTATCATTTAAGAAATTGTTTGGCCTATGGACTCTTGTGTTGCTTAATGCCTTGTTCTTATTGTTTAAATTCTGAAGTGGTGTATAGTCTTTAGCGATTACATGAATCGATAATAATTGGGTTTAAGTGTTTTATTAATAATCTCCGCCCATTTCCATATGGAATATACTAAGATTCTAAGAAACTCTATTATTAGACTCCCCTAAATAAAACTGTAGGAGTATTAGATTATGACTATTAGGTATTAGCCCTCGGGTGGTCCGCCCACAGCCCCATGCTACCTGGCACGGTCGCTGCCTCGCTGGCGGCCCTCCAATAAAGTGCATCACCAACCTTAGTCCGGCGGCCGGTGGAAGTGGAAGAGCATCCTTCCAGCGACACAACGGTCACTTTCCTCGCCTGTTTGGTTGTTTCATTTCACTTGCCATTTCATTTCCCCCAAGATTTCCGATTGGTGGGTGGTTTCTCCGTGTCCCGCGTCCGGCGATGACCCCGGACGCCCAAGTCTTCGTCGTCGTCCCCTTTAGCCTTTAGCTAGCCTTTAACAGCAACATCGGTGAGCCCGTGAGGGGCAGTGCGATTGATTCTCTCGACACCAAACAGGGAGTACTTGTAGCTGGAAGAATCCTTCCCCCAGCTCTCTCAGCTCAGTCTCCGACAGCCAGCCCCCCGCAAGATCCGCGTCCACCCGACCATGGTGTTCTGGGAGCGGGATTGGTGGGTCAAATGGTGCGGCTGCAAGAACAACGGCGACGGCTGCTGCTCCTGCTACGACTTCAGCTGGACGAAGTTCTTCATCTGGGCCGCCATCATCCTCGTCTTGGGCGGCGTCATCGCCGTCCTGGTCGTCGCCTTCGCCGTGGTGCGCGCGCCCAAGGCCACCGCCGACGACGCGGTGCTGCAGCGGTTCGCTCTGACCCCGGCCGACCCGGCGTCCAACTCCACCATCTCCTACAACCTCACGGCCACGGTCTCCCTCCGGAACCCCAACATCTACCGCGCCATCGAGTACGGCGACATGGCCGTGACCTTCTCCTTCAACGGCTCCCGCTTCGACGACTCCGCGACCGTCCGGGGGTTCGAGCACAAGCCCCGGAAGACGGCCACCGTGAGCGTGAAGGTCGGCGGCGCCGACAAGACCATCAAGCTCACCAAGCCCGGGGTCGGCGAGTTCAAGACGGAGAACGACACAGGGAAGTTCGCCGTGGAGATGCGGCTGGACACCGTGCTGCAGTACAAGGGAAGATCCGCCAAGTGCCCGCTTGTTGTCATCTGCCCGCTCCAGCTCCAGCTCGTCGACCCTGACGTCGCGGCCACCGCGTTCCAGCGGACCAAGTGCACCATCCTCCGCGCCAAGAAGTCCGGATGCTAGTGCTAGCTAGCAAACTCTGCTCCAGCTCTCCATTGGTGGCCCGCCTGGCTAGCTCCATTAGTCCATTTCTGCTTGTTGGGGGCTGCCTTTCTAGTTTCTTGCTTCCTTTCCTTCCTTCCTGTATGTAAAATTAATTCTTCAAGACAAGATGTTTCTTCTTATTTTAGCAATAGATTGTTGTTGTGTGATTGGAAGAGTGTTTGTAGGAGTGGTGAACTTGAATGTGTAGAAATTTGTGGAGATTTGCAACGATGGATTCAATGTCAGTCGTCTGTGATCCTCTTCTGCGATTCCTATTGGGTGGTTGTGATTTGGGCAAGAGTTGTTGAGCTCCAGTCCAGTCCAGCTGGAGCTGGGTGTTTTTGTTGGCAGGAAAGGAACCTTGGCAAGCAGGAGGCGTTGACTCTGTCGATTGGATGAGCAGACGTGCAGTCAACTCAACTGAGCGATTTTTTTTTTTAAAGAGAGAAACCTCGACTTTTACTGAAAGCCAAATGTCAAGTACAACGTAAACATAAAGCTGGGGATACCAGCGCTCAACTCAGCCCTTCCCAAAAGAAAACGCACACTCCCTGCTCCCAAACTACTCCCCCAAACATTCAAGCAGTTCTAATGAAGCTCTTTCATTACAAGTCAATCAGATTTCAACTACTGAAGACAGCTGCACGCCAGTTGGATGGAAGTTCATCAGGCCATTCAGAGCCACTGTCTTCAGTCCTTGGAGTTTGTCTTCATCCTTGCCAGCCAGCGCCACGCTCCAGGTCTGCAAGTTTGATATGGCATGATAGATGACATCAGTAGGGGCCTTTGGCATGATCTTAGATATAGCCATCTTGTTCCTAGACCGCCAGAGTGCCCAAGCAATCCCTACAAAAATGTATATAACAAATGTGTTTGACAGGTTAACAGCTCCCCTAAGCCAAGTTTGGCAAAACTCATCTAATGACCTGGGGTAAGAATCCAAGTTAAAAACTCCCTTCACAAAGCTCCACAAAAATCTAGCCATAGGACATTGGAAAAAAAACATGATCCACTGATTCTAATCTCCCACACAGGCAGCAATTTATCTCCCCCTTCCACTTTCTTTTTACTAAGTTTTGAGCAGTGGGAATGTTATCATTCACCATCTGCCAAAGAAACACTATGATTTTCAAGGGGACCTTGCTTTTCCAGATATACTTGACTAGTACCTTGCCGCGCGCTTCCGCGCGGACGTAGACCCGTGTGCGGAGGCAAGTTTGGGGGGGCTAAGTGTAGAGTCACGGGGTAAGAAAAGTTTAGGGGTCGATGTGATTTTCCAATGGCATTAATTTAGCCTATCAAAGGCACTATGGAGTACATATGAGAAAACTAAGTATTGATGTCATAGATAGTGTTGGCTAATGGATTACGGTTGTAACATGCACATAGTAGGTCTAGATTATGAAAAAAAAAGTAACACTGTTAAGTTTAAGCATTAGTGCAATATAAGTTAGTGTATACAGAGTACTGAAAGACACTAATATAGCCAGCATAATAGAGTATGATTTTAATATTACATAGCTAAGTGCAACATTATACAGTGTGGAGGTGGCAGTTTGGAATTTGGTGGTAACATGGAATTCAGCATTGATTGCCATTTGAATAGTCTCTGTGAAGATGTCATGACTGGTGGTCTAGAAACTGTCTTGACAACGTCCTCTAACTGAATGGTTACAAGCACGATGTTGTTATCTTGGTCAATAATTGTGACATTGGGGTAGCGATAGGTATTCATCGTTCTTGAGGGGGATTCTGTTTCTTCCTGTAAAAAGAGCTATGCTTAGGTTTAGTAAGAATAAGAACAGGGTACCAAAAAGCTTCAGAGGATATGTGTATATATGCAAAGCTTTATGGTACGAAAAGAGGTTTTCGTATCAGATACTGACCAAGTCGTAAGGGAACAAGCTAGTTGCATAGCTTCATGATCTGGTTTGATAGGAAAACCTGCCCAAAGTGCCTCCTTTTTGATCTGCAATTAAAGGGCTCCGTGTTGATACAAATCTATTTCAATAATATAGATCCAATCCAATGGGTAATGGAGGCTAATTAATTTTATTTGTGTGCTAGATCATATGGAACCAAGTTTTAAAAATCATAATAGAACCAAATGAGGAATCAATAGTCTGTTCTGATAAAACTTTCAACTGACCTTCCATAATTCCGCTTTAGCATCTGGCTCCTCAATAAAAACAAAATCTGATTCATGATGTTTGGTGTCATGTTTCTGAACCAAGAGAGTCTGTTCAACAGCACATGCTTCTGGACATTTGCAAGATGTTAGAAAGAGCAGGAGGTACTCAGTTATTGAGCATAGAGCATAGACCGTAAGAACGACTGGAGTTTAATAAGTATTCCGAGTTCAAAGGAGTCTATAATGAGTGACTGAGCACAGTGTAGTATCCGGTAATTCGATTGTTATGTTGGCTTGGCTCTGAAAATAATATACATAAGCTGGTAAGTAAAGGGGATATATCTGATAAAAAATATAGGAGATATCATATAGCAAAACTGGACACACATTGTTATCAAATAAAATTCACTCTTCAGGATGCCTATCCTGATTGGTACCAATGGAATCTTATATTAGGCATAATACTCGTTGTCTGGACAATAGTATGCATTGTGTGCGGAGTAAATTCAGAATATTGTGAGAAGTTTTTGCATCCCAGAATTTAAACTGCAAATGAACATATTTGGTAACTGATATGCTGAAATATAGAAGCAGTTGCATTGATGCAGCAGTAGATGAAATATCATTTTGTGGCCATTATTGTTCATTAAAAATGAAGTGAAAATCATAATCAGTAGCAAGATGATGGCTACATGAAAATCTCATTCATCAGACTACAGTCACATGGCAGTTTATTTTTCAAACACTTCATTTGGGAGGGGTAAGTATCACATCCATGGATACATAACGCTATTGATCATATAGTAAGTTGTATAACCTGTCTCTATGAATTCAAACATAAAGGTCGACACTTGAGGCAAATTTATATCAAGTCATATTTACTGCCTTTATTTGAAACTCGTCCAACCATTCCACTCTTCAAATAAAGTCATATAGAAGAGGAAACCTAAATATTGCCAGCCTGTAAGAATGGAAGAAAGAAGAGGCGAGAGCCTGTGCATTCATAGGGTACAAAACATCTGGTACAGTTTAGTTTGTAAGGCAAAAGTTCTCTAGGTTTTATATCGATGAATTAAAACAGTTATACGTTTAAGGGGAATCTTGTTTTTACCATAATTTAGCATGTGTGGCATGCGAAGAGATTGAACTTGCCATCTTAACATCAGGACACCGTTGAACTAATTAATCATCAAAAATCTGGATCAAGTACAGCCATGGGAAAAAACGCCTTTACTTGTTAGGCCATATCTGCATAGGAAAAAACACAATTGTGCTTTTTAGAAAGGGCAATGGAAATTAGCTACTGAACCTTTGAAAGGGCATCAACACCTACACTCAGCCCTCCACTGAATACCGAGGAAAACCAGAACTATATTAGATAAAAAATACTACTTTCCCACAAACTAAATATTTTGTAACACCTTCAGTCACAAATTGGATGCTAAAAAACACAACTGTGCTTTTTAGACACTGAAAATTAGCCACTGAACCTTTGAAAGGTCATCAACACCTACGCTCAGCCCTCCACTGAATACTAAGGGAAAACCAAAACTATATTAGATAAATATATAACCGTCCCATAACATAAATATTTTGCAAACATGCCTTCAGTCAATGGGATGCTAAGAATATGGCAGATGGAGGAACGGTGAAAAAATTAACATACCTCCAGGGAAGAAGCAGCATTTAGCGCCTGGTTTTGTATTGGATCGCCCTTAGTCCATATCTCCCTGTTGAGTAAACTCGTTAGGAAGCTGTTGGAGTCTATGTGCATAATATTTGGATAATTTACACGATCATAGCACACCAATTATATCATATAAATGAGTTGAGACAATTAGACGACGCAAGTATAACAAACAATATAACTAAAGGAGCCTGGCAACCCTGACCATGTGCTGGATAAGTGCATGGACCGAATCTGCATGGAAAGGGGCTTGTTCGACAAACATTCCATAATTGTTGAGCCAATCAATAAATTTAGCTTGATAGATACAAATTTATAAAAGGGCAACGCTATAATAAGTTTGCAACTGCACAAAAGGAAGATGTACCTACAAGATGGAGCATGAGTCCGATGTGTGGTTTCATGGTTGAACCATCATCAGTTCTGGAATCTGCATAGGAAAAGCAAGCCCTGTGAAATGAAAAATCTGCAAAAGGAGGTCATCCCAGTCTGTCTGTAAGATCAAGGAATATCAATATAGCATAGGCGGCCTCGCTGTAACTCTGTACAGGGCCAGAACAATATGAATATATATCTAAACATAGAATTCTCAGTTTATAGACGCAAAAACCACAAACCAACTCCTTGGCACTTAATCTAGAGGCAGACATGTGAGCACACTCTTTAATCAGTTGAACATCTTAAGTGAAATCATATCTAACGCCAACAGAATAAGCAGGCGCATCTAACAACAGCCCCAATACTACCAACCTGAAAGACCATGCAAGGAAACAAAAGATGATTAATGTAGAGAAACCTTTTTTACTTTATAAGGCGATTGTAACACACATGCCAACGACCCCTGATACACTCATTGGAAATTGGCACACACTAATTCAGAAACAACAGAAAATGATTCTTAACTTGTGTAAATAAAATGTCGAGGGAACTGCATACCTCCCGACACTCAGACTACAATGTAGTCAGATCAGATTATTTTGCAATTATCTTTGCGTCCCCACTCTGCACCTTCTCCTTTTAAGCAGAGAAAGGTCCGGCACAGACAACCTCAATAGTATGTAGATCGAATCTGTGACAAAACTATCAACAGGAAAATCATTGATTTTCAGTAATTTATAAATATGGCTACAGATGCATGGATATGATGAATTAAGAAATGATATTAGGGTACAGTTGAAAATTAAGACATGCTCCAAAATGTAAGGATAGTCACACTAAAATAAAGTTTTGAGTTTAAAATTGACATCAGGGTACAGTTGAAAATGATGTTCTAACATTTTGCAGTGCAATACCCCTGTCCTAGAAGAATGCAATTTTAGTTCTCTCCTTAGTGAAACTATGCAAGGTTTAACCGGACCTATATTAGAGGTATTAATGTTTATGACATAAAATAGGTGCACTATTGAAATATTTAACGAACAATCTAGTGATACTTATTATATGCTGATACTTCTCTATATATAAAGTTAGTCAAACTTAAGATGCTTTGACTCGGTACTATGCTAGAATTACATCCATTTCCAGACGAAGTATCTAGCAAGAAATTCACAACATACACCATGAGACTTTTTACTTAGATAAGAATGAATACATACCAAATACTTGATTTTCTTAAGACTAAAACCTTTACTCTCTGTAAAATGGTCCAAAAGACGTCCAGGAGTTCCAACCTAAGTTTTGAAGGAAGTATTACGGAGAAGGTTAGTACAGATGAAGACATAACAATATGTGAAATAAAATCAACTTAAACAAAGTAGTTCAATTATTTCAATAATAACATACAACAAATTTCAGTGTCAAGTATGGAAGAACCAAAGAGAATGAAAGCTGGTATGGTTGTTGCTACTGGTCTATAAAGTAGTTTTCAGGCTTATTGCAATGACTCTCCCAAGAGCTCAATGAGAAGCAAGGTTTGATAAGGATGCTGATCCATTGTGGTAGCTTTAAAGAAGCAATTTTATTTAATGTATGCATTTCAATGTAACACAGATTGGAAACATACTTTAGAGTCATCAAAAACATCTTTTGCTATATAAAGGTGGAAAAGAACTTTAGCTTGGAATACGTAGAGAAAATCAGGAAATGTATAGCACTCACCACAATATGTGGACGTTTTCCAATGGATAGCACTTGTTGCAGCCGATCCACTCCTCCAACAAGCTGGTACAGGGATAAAATGTCAGCTAGAACCAATGCATCCACAAAGGCACAAAGCCACATAATAACTAATAAGCATGAGAAATACAATATCACCAGGTGACATCTGAATGCATGTAATCTAATAATGCAAGTATGTCACACGTTTGAAGAATCCTGAGAAGAATGCGGTAATGATTTTAAAAGGGCAGAGAAACGTACGATGCTGTGGTGGAAGTGGGGAAAAGTGAAGGTTAGAAAAGATGGGTGAACAATTGTTATCACACAACTCAGAAGCATAACTAAGATAAAAAAGGTTGTACCATAGATAAAGTACAACTGTATCAAATGCATCACGATTTGCCACATTCAGACGCTGACAGCCAAAAATGAATTTGGGAACCCATTCGCTTGCACAATTGCAATGATAACACTCACCACTGAACAACGCAATCCAATAGCTGCTCCGAGCGCCTCAAACTGCTCCGCGATCTGAATCGCCAGCTCTCTGATTAGCAACCAATTGGGCACTCCAAATTAGTTACTGGTGCGTCGCCCCTAAACATAACTGAGTAATTGACTGAGAAATCGAACCGACCTCGTTGGCGAGAGCACGCAAGCGAAGAACGACTGTTCGGCCTGGCGGTTGGTGAGCAGCTCCTGCAGGATGGGCAGCGCGAACGCGCCCGTCTTCCCGGACCCCGTCTGCTCCAGCGCGATCAGGTCCTTCCCTGCGAAACCAAGGCGACGGCCGAACTAAGAGCCCGCAGCCGCAGCCGCAGCCGCCCACCACAGTGGGATGGAGCCGAGTGGGATAGCAGCAGTACCTTGGAGCGCGTGGGGGATGGCCTCGGCCTGGATCCTGGTGGGCTCCTTCCACCCCATGGCGTCGCACGCCTCCACCAGCTCCGCGCAGATACCCAGCTCCGCGAACGTCTTCGCCTGGCGCGGCGCTACGCCCTGGGCACCCGGCGTCGCTAGCATGCCGGCAAAGAAGGAGAGGGCGAGGAGGGGAAGAGGGAGGGGAGGAGGATGGCCGCAGCGGCGCCGCCGAGCCCTAACCCTAACTGACCGGCCGGCGCGCCAGCCGCCCGCAGGCCGGGGGACCAGGCCGCGCCGCCCGTGGCCGGCCGCGCCGCCGCCACCGGGGGCCGGGCTGCCGCGGCTGGCGCCCCGCGCCGCCGTCACCCCCTGCTGCTCCGTGCCGGGGTCGGGAGGATGAGGGAGAGAAGAGATAAGGAGTTTTTTTTTTAATGGATGGATGGCCCCCGCTGCTCCGGGCGCCGCCGCGGCGCCTGGCTGCTCCGGCCGCCGTCGCCGCGCCTGGCTGCTCCGGCCGCCGCCGCCGAGCTGCTCCGACCAGCCGCGCGGGGCGCCGCCGCCCACGCTGGCCGCCGCGCCGGGCTGCTCCGGCCAGCCGCGCGGGGCTCCGCGCCGCCTGGAGCGCCGCCGACGTCGGGAGGGAGGCGCGCTCGCGAGCGGCGGGGCGAGCGGTGGGGAGGCGCGGCTGTAGCACGAGAGGAGGAGAGGGTAGGAGATAAGGCTTTTTTTTTTTTTTTTTAAGGAAGCTGCTAGAATGAGAAGCTGAAGCTGAGCTTCGAGCAGAAGCTATGCGACGAGAAGCCACGAGCGGCCGCTTTTCCAGCTCCAGAGCAGAAGCGCATTCCAGCTTCTCTATCGAGCCGCACATCTGGTGGACGGACGGCCAGGAAATTGATGGTGACGTAGCACCGGCTTCTTTCCTAGAAGCCGGTGCACTTTATATCTGTTAAATACTCTACAGGTTGTGCCCCTATTAGAAAGGAAGTGGTAGAGGGATTTAGTAGTGTAAACCTTTTTGTTTTCCAACTCCCAAATCATTTTATCAGCTTTGTTATCCGTCAAAGAAGAGTCTTTCAAGTCATCTAGTAATCCTAGCCACTCTTCATACTCTTGCACAGTAAGAGACCTCTTGAACTCCACAAACCAGGAGTCTCCCTCTCTGCAATCGCTGACATATGCCATAGGATCTCTCACCAGCTTATATAGATTGCTGTAGCAAATTTTCAAAGGTACTTTCTTAACCCAAATCCTCCCAAAATCTCGCAATAGTTACCATTCCCTACTTGAAAAGTTGATCCCCGCCTATTAGATGTTTGACACTCGTGTAGTCCTTTCCAAAACCGGGATCCTCCCGCACCGGACCCAAAGAACCCATTATCATCCAAATATTTAGCCTTGATGATTCTCAACCACGATCCTTTAGTTTCCGGTATAGCTTCCAAATCCATTTAGTAATTAGGCACTCATTCATCAATTTAGTATTTATTATCCCTAGGCCTCCCAGTTTTTGGTCTCGCTTATAATCTCCCAACTAGCCATATGGTACTTGAATTTATCCTCTGCTCCCTGCCAAAAAATTTTCCCCTAATAGAGTCAAACTCTTTATGAATGCCATCCTTGAGAAGACAGAATCCCATACAGTAGATAGGTATACTCCCTAAGCAGGCGTTGGTAAGTATCTGTCTCCCTCCAGAAGTCATATGTTTCCCCCTCCAGGGATCTAACCTTTTCCTTATCTTCTGTGCCAGTGGTCTAAACACCTCCATATTTAAATGTTTATAGCTTATAGGAATCCCCAAATAAGTCATTGGAAAGGACCCCAAAGCACAATTTAGCATGTTAGCCAATCTTTCTTTTTCTCCCTGGGATACCCCAAACACATATACCTCACTTTTGTGGAAGTTAATTTTCAAGCCTGTGAGCCATTCAAAGCAATATAGGATGAGCTTTAAGTCCCTGATATACTTTTCTTCAGGTTCTATCATAATGATTGTGTCATCGATACTTGTATATGAGATATTCCTCCTTGTATAAGGCCATTCAAAACTCCCTTAAGGTGACCCCCATCAATACCTTTCAAGCAAAACTCCCAAAGCATCGGCTACCGAGGTTAAAAGCAAGGGAGACAGGGGGTCCCCCGCCTCAAACCTCTCGTAAGTCCTAAAGTATGTGCTTCTCTCCCCATTCACATTTATGCGAGACTCTCCCTTCCTTAACAAAGGCTCATGACCCAATTTATCCATTTTTGAGGGAAACCCCTTCCCTTCATCACATCTTCTAAGAACTCCCATCTAACACGATCATAGGCTTTCTCAAAGTCGATTTTCAAAATCAGCCCCTTAGTTTTGCTCCTGTGAAGCTCATGTAGCACCTCATGTAGTACAACAACACCTTCCAATATATTTCTCCCTTTAATGAATCCTGTTTGATTTTCTCCCACTATGCTTTGAGTCACAGGCACCAGTCTATTGGTCAAAACTTTGGTGAAACACTTATAGTCAACATTAAGCAGGCAGATGGGTCTAAACTGCTTCACAGTACTTGCTTCCTTAACCTTAGGGACCAGTGTGATCACCCTAAAATTTAATCTTTTTATGTCAAGCTGATTGTTCCAGAAGTCCTGAAACATTTTCATTAGATCAAGCTTAATGGTCTCCCAGCATTTCTTGAAAAAAGATACACTGTATCCATTAGGGCCAGGTGCCGAGTTTTCCTTCATGTCCATCACAGTTGCTTTAACCTCATCCAAACTAAAAGGTCTAATCAGATTCAGTTTCTCCAACTCATTCAGACAGTACCCATCAGGCCAAAAATTCTCCCCTAATTTTATTGCATATTCCCCACTATCACCAAACAATTGCTTGTAGTATTCCACTATATGTCTTGTGATGTCAGCCTGAGCCCTCAAAACCCCCTGTTCAGATTCCAGATAGGTTATTGCATTCTTTTTCCTTCTCCCATTCACAAAGAGATGGAAGAAACTGGTGTTGGCATCCCCTTGTAACACCCAATTCTTCCCAGCCATCTGTTTCCACTGCAATTTCTCCAAGTTTATCATTTCCTCCAACTTTTCCTCACATTTGATTCTTTCATCCCATTCCTCCATGGATAGTAGCCTTGTTTCTGCTATCTTATCAATCCTTTCAATCCTCTGGCTGGTAATGTTTTTGATTTTATTTTGTTCCCCATTTAACCTGAGATTCCATCCCCTCAAATATTGCCTTAGTCCCTGTAAACCATTATGCCAAGAATTCAAAGAATAGACATGCTCCTTCTCTTTCTCCTTCATCTGCAGCTACTTGTGCTGTATCATCTCCCCAAATCTCTCCAATTCAAACCATTTTTCTTGGAAAAAGAAATATTTAGCCCTCTGCTCCCTGTGCTCCCCACCGTCCAAGAGCAAAGGGGAATGATCAGAGCCCACTCTGGCTTTGTACCAAGCATAGCTATTGGTAAAGTGTAGATCCCAGCTCATAGAGATTAACAATCTGTCCAATTTAACAAATAAAGGATCCTGCTGCTTATTTGTCCAAGAAAACTTGGTTCCCTTGATAAACATGTCCCTCAGCTGAAACTCCCCAATGAAATCATTGAAAAGGTTCATAAGTTTGGGGTCTCCCTGCCCTCTGCTCCTTTCCTTATTATCTCTGATCAAGTTAAAATCTCCCCCCAAAACAATTGGTAAATCAACCTGATTGCAGATACTATGTAAACTGTCTAAAAACTCCTCTGACAACTCATGATTGGCTGGGCCATACACATTCATAACCCAGAATCTGTAATTGGACATTCTGTCTCTGACAAGAACTCCCAGAACATAATCAGATAAAATGGAATCTTCCACCTCAAAGTCAACTCAATTGAGCGATCGGTAGTGCATAGCACCAAGGGGAGACAAAACAAGCGGCGGCGAGCCGGCGAGGATGCCTGGAGCTGGGCCGGGACTACTCCGCACGAGGAGAATGGGCCTCGAGCTTAAGCGGGTCGACTAGGCCGGTAGGCTAGCTGGGCCGGTATATCCGCGGCGACATCACCGGATCTTTCTTGGCCGGAGCTCCGGATGCTGTCGCTTTCACTATCTGCCCGTATCCATATGGCCTGTCAGTATCTAGCATCTGCGTTGCTTCATGTGGAAAGGCACATTTTTCTTTTCTTTCTCTAGTTTGTGAAGAACACGCGGATTGACGGTTGTTTGTTCCAGTAATCCATTCCAGGCTCTTTTCTTTCACCGTACGCACGCACTTCGATTTCTCAGGGATGCTCACGCGTTGTGTTGTGCGAACCGCGTGCTCTCACGCGGTTTCATTCGTCGCAACAAATAAAATCCATCCATATGATGCATCCGAGGGGATGCATTTCTAGTTTCTTGCTTCCTTTCTTTCCTTCCTGTATGTAAAATTAATTCTTCAAGACAAGATTTTTCTTCTGATTTTAGCAATAGACTGTTGTTGTGTGTGATTGGAAGAGTATTTGTAGGAGTGGAAAAATTAGATGTGTAGGAATTTGTGGAGATTTCATTATCTAAAAAAAAAGGAATTTGTGGAGATTTGCAACGATGGATCCAATGTCAGTTGTCTGTGGTTCTCATCCTCTGCGATTCCTGTTGGGTGGTTGAGTTATTGATGAGCTCCAGTTCAGTCCAGCTGGGTGTTTCTGTTGGCAGGAAAGGAACCTAGGCAAGCAGGAGGCGTTGACTCTATCGATTGGATGAGCAGACGTGCAGTCAACTCAACTGAGCGGCCAGTAGTTGCGCATAGCACCGAGGGGAAACAAAGGCAGCGGCGGCGAGCCTGGAGCTGGGCCGGGACTACTCCGCACGAGGAAAATGGGCCTCGTGCTTTAAGCGGGTCGACTAGGCCTGTAGGCTAGCTGGGCCGGTATATTCGCGGCGACATCATGGTTCGTGCACGGATCTTTCTTGGCCGGAGCTCCGATGCTGTCGCTTTCACTATCTGCCCGTATCCATTTGGCCTAGCTAGCATCTGGTTGCTTCACGTGGAAAGGCACATTTTTCTTTCTTTCCCTAGTTTGTGAAGAACACGCGGATTGACGGTTGTTGTTCCAGTAATCCAGTCCAGGCACTTTTCTTTTCTTGTTCTCGGATGCGTATAACGTCTCCATCTCTCTCCCAGCACGTACGGTACGCACGCACTACAAATTTTTTTATTATTATTTTTGTGAACATACGCACTTCAATTTCTCAAGGATGCTCACGCGTTGGGTTGTGCGAACCGCGTGCTCTTACGCGGTTTCACTCGTTAGGGATCACGATCCTCCATCGGTCGCAATCTCGCAATAAATAAATCCATCTATATGATCCGTCCGAGGGGATGTATAATGTACGCATGCATGTATTCAGCATCACAGGTGCAGTTTGTCAGCGGTGTGCAAATGCCGTGGAGGACAAGCACCACACCTTCTTTGCTTGCCCTGTCAGCTCTGAAGTTTGGATGAGGCTTGGGTTTGTCCAGTGTCAGTGCGCTGACTGATGAAGATGTGTGGAACGCGAGCACCCTGCCTGGATTAAGCAGCAAGACGTGGCCTTTCGTCTTACTCACCCTCCTCTGGAGACTTTGGGACTGCAGGAACGGTGTCATATTCAGGAATGAAGCTGCTCATAGCCGAGTGATCATCTCTAGAGTTTGTGATGACCTTGTAATCTGGCGTAAGCGAGTACGAAACAGTGATGATGTAAACAGTCTCGACGACTGGCGAGCTTATTTGCTTTCTTGTAACAATGCTACTCATTCCGGTTCGCTGGATGTTTAATGAAATTGGTGGGGAAGCTCCCCCCCCCCCCCCCCCCCCCTGGTTACTTTTCAAAAAACAGGTGCAGTTTGTTCATCATCAGTAGCCGTGTTACCATGGTATCTTTAACATTCCCGTGATTTTGTGCAAAATAAAGGATTGATCGAAAATGTTCCAACAACCAACTAAGGCCCTATTTGGTTTCCCATGACTAAAACTAAAGTGACTAAATGTTTTTCATCTTTTAGTATCTCTTGAGTGACTAATGAAAATAAAGTGTTTTATTCACTTTTTAATCAGTTTATTTAGATGTTTAGTCCTAAAGTGACTAAACTTTATTCACTTTAGTTTTAGTCATAGGAAACCAAACAAGCCCTAAATTATTTTTTTTCAAAGGCTACCAATCTTCAAGGAAATATTCCTAATCATCAAGAAAACTAGTCTACTTGAAGGCCAGCAACCAAGGAAAGCACACTTACACTACGCCTCAAGATTAACTTACGGTTAAGTGAATAATTCTTTTTCTTTTGTATTTACTTTACTAAATCTTATAATAAATATATTTGAGATCCTAAAATAACAGGTTTGAACCTGAAAAGTTTTACATCTTGTCAAGTTCTCAAAGCATATCTCCATCGAGGTCATTTGGAAAATTCAAAAATTTCAATTTCAGAGCTCCAAGAACTTCCTTGGCAGTTTTGAATGGCACTCAAGAAAAACTGAATTACTTTGGCGGTTTAACATCTAAGAAAATGAGTAATTACCTTTGCGGTTTTATTTTGGCCCTCAAGATTATTCAGAATTCTGATAGTGTCTCTAAATGCACCCATAAGATGTGTAAAATTAGTGTTTTTTTATTAAAATTTTGCTACATATATCTCTCAGTATAACACTATGCACCCATAAAGTAAGTGCACATCTACTAATTTTTTCTAGCTTTATTACTTACTGTAGCCATTTATATGGTGTCATACTGTCATATTAGGACCCGGTTTGACTTGTTGTACACACATTTGATGTTTCATAAGATGGGACATACGTGCTCCACCTGCCTGGCAAAGTGGCAAGTTATAACAAACTGCCATCACCGTCACACACGAGACACGACAGTAGCTAGCTACACGCCTAGACCTATATACAGTACCTTTCGTGTGTACGTGCACACCCGTCCCGACCCGATCCGACGCCATGCGCGACGGCGGCCGCAATTACTGGCGGCGCTTCGCCTGCAGCGTCAGCATCGGCGTCGCCGCCATCGCCGCGGTCGCCGTCACCGTGGTCCTCGTCCTCGCCTACGGCCGCGCAGCGCAGCCGCCCAGCTTCGACGTCAGCGACGCCTCGCTTACGCGCTTCACGCTCCGCACGTCGCCCGGCGACGGCCCCACCAACATCACCTACAACCTGACGCTGACGGTCACCGTGCGCAACCCGAACTGGGCCATGGGCGCCACCTTCCACTCCCTCGAGGCCGACTACCTCTTCGACGGCCAGCGCTTCGGCCGCGTCCCCGTCGTCCCCGGCGCGCCGGCGGGCTCCGTCGTCGTGCGCGCCCGGGAGACCGCCGTGTTCTCAGTCGGCGCCGGCGAGCAGGCGATGAACCTCACGAATGGGAACGCCAGCGTCCAGGCGTACAGGAAGCAGCGTTTTTTTTACCGTTCCGATCGAACCGACCGGAGGCGGCCGGAAACGGTTTACCGGCCGGTAAGTCTGGTTACCGGCCGGAAAACCGGAGAAATTCAAATTTGAATTTGAACGGCTGTGGTTCGGTTCCGGTCGGTAAACCGCCCGGTTTGTCGGTTTACCGCCCGGTTTGGCGGTTTGAGCAGTTTTTTCAAAATTCAAATTTATTTTTTTAAAAAAAAATGCTAAAAAAATTCCTAAAAATACTTCATGATTTGTAGAATCTGATGTCAAAATTACTCAAATTTGAGTGTGTTTAGTATATTTTTCGACCTTCATGATTTAATGGGCCTTCACGGGCCGGCTGTGTATTTTTTTCTTTTTCTTTTTTTTTCAAACTTCTAAACGTCTAAATAAATATTAAACGAACTCAAATTTGAATAATTTTGACACCATTGGGTTCTATAAATCATGAGCTATTTTTAGGAATTTTTTCAGCATTTTTTTTTTCAAATTTTAATTTTGAATTTGGGACTTACCGAACCGGACCGGACCGGAACCGGTCCGGCCCGGTAAGTCCGGTAACCGCGGTTACCGGCCGGTAACCGAGCGGTAAAAAAAACGCTGACAGGAAGCAGAGCATGGCGGGGGTGTTCGACGTCTTGGTGGGCTTCTGCGGCCAGGTGACGTTCAAGCCGCACGCTAGGTGGTGCAGGCTGGAGGTCAGCTGCGGCCCGCTCCGGCTGAAGCTCCGAGCGCACGACCGCGGCGCCAGCGCCGCCACCGCCGTCGACGGGAACGCCACCACCTCCTGCGAGGTGCTTTCACCGAAGGGCGGGTGCTGAGCCATCGTCCAGTGCTGCACAGCGCTAATTAACGCGTGCATTATGATGATGTTAATTCTCTCGTAATGCTGGCTTTTTTTTCAAACTTCTCTCGGCCTTTTTTAAAAAAATGATTGGTTTTGCACTTTTGCTTCTTATAATTTTCCGCTTGTCTTTTTCATCCACGTTCTACGAGTTTGAGCTGCGGCATATCATTACCATTGTTTCATTGAAGTTTAAAGAGTGAATTTGAAGTGATCAACTCATCATTATATTGCTTCATTTTGCATGGCATGTTCAATGCAACATCTGGGGTGTACTGTTGACAACCTGGCTTTGTCTGAAACGTAAAATTTCAAAAGAAATTCATAGGAACCAGTTCAATTATTTGCAGCGTCGAGTAAACTTCACTTGTTCCCAACCGTGGAATCTGCATCGTATACACAAATGCATTTTGAGAGAAGCATATAATCGATCGAATAAATAGGAGAACTAGCGCAAGCATGCCGTGGTTGCCTTGCTTCAATGCCCGAAATGGAATGACGTGCACGATTGCAACGCTGGCAAAGATGCAAAGAACAAAATGCTAGAGGAATTTTGAATTTACAACTTGTAAAGAGGTGTGACAAATGTAGAGCACAAAACTAACTCCACAAAGAAATTATCGACGATATACAAATTGGAGCACATATGGTTGCGTTCGATTCGCTGCATTAGTATGTACCCAGACTTGTGCCGATACAATTTGAAGGCTTGTACAGTTCGCAAAATAGGTTTAATTTTATAAAATTAAGCTTGTATTTACAGCTCCATTTTGCTTATGCCTTCTTTTTGAGTTAAAAATCTAAAATTGGCAGCTCCATTCAGTTTGACGGCTGAAATGCTTTCTGGGCTGCTGTTGCTCGGCTTCCACTTCCACGCTCGACTCAGGCCCATTGGGCCGCCGCCTCCGGCCTCTGATTCCCTTCGCCATCCCCCTCCTCCTCGCGCCGCCGTCGCCGGTCTCCTCCCCCTGGACGCGCTCATCCTTTTGCCCCTCAGCTGTGTTGTGTAGGAACCTGCGGGGAAGGCGGTCCCTCGCTTTCTCGCTCGACGCGACGTCGGAGGATGCCTCTGGGGCTGACGCTGGGCTCGCTGGGGCGGGCGATGCGGCGGAAGCGGCTGTCCTCGCTCGACATCCTCTCCTCCAAGCGGGCGCCGCGGGATTACTACAAGGGCAAGAACTGCAAGCCCACCGGGTTTCACACCCGCAAAGGTACCATCTTGCCGTCCACTAGCCCAGCCTTCCACGTTGCCCATGCTTTCTCGTTTGGTCTATGTTTAGTTTTGTCAGTTCCTCAATTCATTGAGATATTGGAATGAGTGAACTGTGCGGTCACTGTCGCTTGACGAGATCATCTCTGGAAAACTTAATGACATTAGTTGAAACTTAGCATTGTTTTGAAATTTGAACCAAATGGACTGGTGATGGTATGCATTAGATACTTTTTTTTTTCTGTAACCATTGCTCAAATAGATCCAGACAAGTCCCTGGATACTTTGGTCGTTTGAACAGCGTTAAGTGAATCGGCAATCCAGTGGCAGTTCACAACGCATTGGCGTTAGACTGGGACTTCCAATCGTAAATTTATAATTTGAGTTTTTATAGTGGCAGATCGAATTTTTAGTCAAACTTATCAAATACAATAATGAAATTTTAGAATCATTTGTTGCTGAAATATCGAAGCAACTAATACTCATTTGCAAACCTGGAGTCTCTAAAATGTCAACAATACATATGTGAATATGTGATGCATTTGTAGAGTAACTGAAAAATAATGTAATTAGGGCAGTGAATTCCTGAAGCAAAGAGCCAAGAGAGCAACTGGTACCTGAAAAACCATTTGGGTTATTACAATTTACACCACATTATTATACGTCTGAATATTAGCGGGTAGCAGTGGCACCTGACAAACCATCTGGGTTATCACATGCAAGCTAACTAGAAAAATTATGGCAACTAACAGATTCATCATTTCTCAAGCTATGAAATAGTAGGTTAATCCTATAATTGCGCAAACGAGAAACAGAGGAACTATGGAATAAAGCATGCTTGCAGCCTTGCACTATCTGAACCTGATAAACAAAATCTGTAGATTACTAAGGATAAGGAAGCATTAGATCTAACTACAAATGGAAGAATAGTTAGAACAGGACTAATGTTCAATGTTTCTAGATTCTAGTTCTAGTATAGATAATGTCATAACAACACACAGAAACTCCCAAAAACGACACGAAATCTAATCATTCACAAAGCAAGATTGGGATAACAAGAATTCACCATTAAGGCATTAACCATGAAGGAGCTCACCAATGCCTGTGATGAGTTTCATGTATTGGTATCTCATACAATCTTTCTGCTGCAACATTGCTGTTCATGTAGATATCATATATCATGATGATAACAACTGCCTTTCCTTCCAAGTAAATTTATAAAATAATCTTCTAGCATTGCCAGATCAAGTATGCTTAGTGAGTTGCAAAAAATATCACCTCATTATGACTTATCATACATATGGAGGATATGCTACATTGTACTACTCTAGATGATTCATTCAGATTGCATCAATAGCATAAAAAGTCAAAACTAGGCAAACAAATACCCAGAAGTGTGCAGAAAGTAGCCAATTTAAGCTATGAATGAGTCCCCCCAAAAAACTCAAAAGACTAGATTAACTACAGCGCTGTGTTCATTGAATGAGCAAAGCAGACCTTGTTGCATTGAAGCCTCCATATAACAATACCTTGGTGCACTGGTTCCTCCATCAGGCCCCTGATAGATGAGTATTTATAGGTTTAACATAATGGATGAGCAAACAAAACAGTATTTAAAGTAAGACCACTTGAGCCCGTTGAAGTCCAAGTTCAAGTAAATTCTTTGGCTCCCAGCTACAAGTCGGTGCTGGCGCCTTTGTAGTAACCAGAGAAGCATAGTTGACCAGACTACCAGAGAAGCGTAGTCTCCTTTTATATGTACATCAGCATATGTGGTGTACTCGCATAGATGTTAATGTCTTTGCTGGCTTCAGACTCAGATCATGCCTACTTTGTACCCACCACAATGTACCTGTAGTCTTTAGAGCACTGTAATAAGTCATTCTTTATACTGCACTCTTGATCTTACTTATATCTTATTTCTTGAGTCAATACTTTCATACTATAACTATTTACTAAGCTGTAGTCACCATAATTTTAGTTCAATTCAATCCGTTCTCATTGGTGTGAGTAAACATTTTTACTTTTCATTTTATATGTTATCTTAAAATTTTAACTGCTTTTATAGGTGGATATGTGATTGTTGACGAAAAGTTGCCAAGATTTGTGGTCCCTGACTTAACTGATTTCAAGGTAATTTTCTTCTCTCTTTTACAGACTTAGATAGCATGATCAGTTTGTTAAGTATCAAAGTTATCTTCTTCTCCCCACAGTTTAGTTTGCTGGACAAAATTGGAAGACATTCAATTTAATTTGAGCACAAGGACCTTGGAGCACTTGTGCCCCAATTTAGGTTAAAAATGCAAATCTGTGATAATAAGAAAGTAGTTGCAAATGCAAAACCCAACACAAAATTGTTATTTTGAAAATTTTGAGTTAATTTATTACCATAGCAAAGTTGAGTTTAGAACTGGTGGGAATGAGAGGGCCTGAAGATAGACTATTGTCACCTATAACCTGTTATGTGGAAAAGATTAGTCGAGTTACAATATTTTTCCTGCATTTTCTCATGAATCAGATGTCTTGTGTGGATGATTGCAGCTGAAGCCATACGTGTCACAATGTGCCAGGGACCTCACAGCATCGACAACATCCTCTACTTCAGCAGAAAATACTGAAAACAAGAGCTGATCTTTGTGCAACTTCTCTAGTCATTGCCTACGGCCCCTACGTTATGCAGGAAGGCAGCCTAACTTTGAAGTTATGTTTCCCTAGAGAGTGCCCATGTTCCGAGGATTAGCATCAGGATCCTAGCTACTCATGGACATTTCAGATATCTTTCTTGTAAGGGCAAGCATTATGGCGTACCATAAATCACCTCCCAGTTTCTGGTCCTGGTACCGCATACATAGTTTCATGTTCCTGCTTGTAATTTTGACCTTCATTTTTGCACTAATAAATATTTAAGTTAAGGGGGCATTTCTTGTGAAAAAATGACAGTAAATAGCAAGGAGTTCCTCTTGTGAGCTCTGGTGTGTGCTTTACCTTGTTTTAAGTCGTGTCTCGTCCAATTTGACTTTTCTGTTAAGATCATTACGGATTTTCTTTCACATAGGGCTACTTGTGAGCTGACTTAGTGGGAGTTCCTCAAATGTGTGCATCCAACACCCTTAACGCAAACTTTCGTCTCGACTCACTTTTAATTCTACAACTGAAGTTAAAAGGAAGACATAACATAAGCCTGTGTTTCCCAATACCAAGTTTGCACTTCGTCTTCACAAAAACTAGGTGAATACTCTGCGTGTTGCTAATTTTCTTTTATTGTATATGAGATGAATTATGCAAGAGGAATTGATAGTACTATCTAATAACAATATCTAAGTGTGTTGCCATTAAATTTAAGAGATAGTGATGGTAGAGCCTTGATGATGACGTGGTGCAACAATATGCTAGAGAAATAGGATAGTGGGTTTTAGCTTTATAGAAGTAGTGCTATCTAATAACAACATCAAAGTGTGTTTGCCATTGAATTTAAGGTATAGTGACTATAGGGCCTTTGTCATGATGTGACGCACGATACGCTAGAGAAATAGGTAAGTGGGTCTTAACTTAATTGCCAAAAAAGAAGTGGGTCTTAACTTTATAGAAGTTTAAGATTCTTGCGCCCATACTTTAAATTGATACTAGGCCAAGATAACTATGTGGTCTCAATGTGACTAAATAAAATGTGATAGCCATTGTTCATCTACGTTCAAACTTTGGGGGCTAAAATGCTTTCATTTGTAGATGGGTGGAGTATTTTATCTTTAGAGTTTATTTAAGACTTTGTTACCTCTAATTGTAGGTAGTATGTTCTTGTCTCTAGTTATATTCCTCTCTTACATAGTTGTATTGTAAGTTAGGAGGATTCACCGTGCGTTGCCACGGGTATGAAAGAGAAATATAAAAATGAGTTAGAATGTTAACTAATAAATGGGTTAGAATGTTAACTAATAAGAATCAGGTGATATATATGTGGAGTGTTGGTAATGCAGAAGCATGATATATGTATAGATTTATTAGCACAATCGTGGAGATTATTTTTATAGTGGATGATGTGTTTCGCTAATGTGGTTATTATCGCCTTGTTCGTTTGCTCTTATCAGCGCTTCCAGCCAGCAATTTAACAGTGTTTTTCTCTTACAACAAATTAGCAAGGTAGTTGATTAGACAGACGGAATCATAGAAAACTTCATGGACAGCTAGAAAAAATGCCCATCACAAAGTTGGTGGCCAAAGTAAATGACCAAACGAACATGGCGTATAATTCTTGTGCTAGTGAACTTTAATTGCTAATGGCAGTGGACTGCTGAGGTGGACACTCAGTGGATTGCAAAGGTGGACGTGTTGCATGTTAGTGGGGTCGGTAGTGGACTACTGAGGTGAATGCTTTGCATGTCAAGAGAAACAGATAGTGAGATCAATAGTGGATTGCTGATGTAGACACTTTGCATGTTAAGAGAAATAGATAGTAAAGTTTGTCTTTATAAGAGTTGATAGATATTTTGCAAGCCTTGGTCATATACCTCTCTTACATAACCTCTCTTACAAGCCTATAATTATTTACACATAGCCCTGATTCTTTGGCTCCACTCTAATTTTCTAGTGGAGTCATTTTGTAGAAGGGAGGTGAAAAGTGATTCTGGTAGAGATTGAACGAATCTTGACGACAATTATTTTGACGGTCAGGCACGGTGGCTGTTCATACAGTCGCAAAATCCACTTGACTCCACTCAAATGAATTGTCTATATATCATGACACTCTACTCTGTACATCTTCTCTAATTGAGCAGAGCCTAACTGAAAACCATACATGTACATGGGGGGGCATATGCCCTAAACTGCACCCTAACCACAATAGCTCTAAACCTAAAATTGCATCATCTCCTGCACCAAAGATTGTGGTTGCAGAAGTAGCTCAAAACTTGGGGTCATCGGAGGCCCGAGGAGGATGATTCTCTCGAGCTCCACCCTAGCTTCGACGTAGGGAGACCGACAAGGGGTTCGACGGCGGGTCACCAGAGATCTCCTCCTCAGCGAGGGCGACTGGAGGCCCAAAGGCGCTGATGGCCTCGAGATCCGCCCACACTCCACGTATGGTACCATGGACGGCATGGTCAGAGGCGGGTCGCCTCCAGAGTGTTCAGCAAATACGATGGTAGCATCTCCGAAAATGGGCAAATATTAGTGTTCCACACGTTGTGTCCGCTGGCGAGCACCATAGTGTCTGAGACGGAAGATGATGGGAGCCTCTTCCATAACGACCAACCGTCAGTGTTTTCTCATTTGATAGACGTCATGGTGGAGTCTTTGATATAGGTATTGTGCTTTCACAGTTCCGGTTATTTTCGTGAGCAAACTTAGGTAGGTCATCAGTTCATCGAGGCTACAATTTCCACTCTAATCTCAAGGAGCGCCTATCTATTCTTATGATATGATTTTGGGTTTGGATTGTTTAGAGTAGTTTAGGGTCCATATGGGAGCGCTCGTGGAGTAGATTCTCACGGAGAATTGCTTCTAGGCTGCCAAACGTATTTTTTTAGTAAGAAGTGATCTATTGTTGATTCTGTGAAGTAATCCTTTGAAATGAATTAAGAGGTTGAAAGCTGAAAAAGTATCTTCATCTGATTCTATGAAGTAATTCTCTTGATGATTTTGAAAGTTTATATTAAACAATCAAAGAGAAATAGTTTGAGCGACATAATCACTTCACCGGTGAATCAGGGAGCACAAATCTGTCAAACGGACCATCAGTCCAATGCAAATTCATAGGGTTCACAAATGGATGTCCATTCCCTACAACAATCCTGTGGTCTAGCTCAGGGGTATGTTTCCTGTTTTTTCTTCTGGTACATTGATGCAGATATGTCAGTTGGATGCTAGTGCAGGGCTTCACGGAGTTCGCCCCCAAAGAAGCTCTAAGCCGTCCCTTATTTCTAAACAGTAGCATATTGCGATCCAAGTTTGACGCGTTGTACCTACGTACATTTCACGTTTCATAGCTACGCGGCCTATATAAGACTGGACACTGGACAGACATCTCATACAGGCCTGACAAGTTATTACAACAAACTGTCATAACCGTCACACACCGACACACGACGTACACTTAATTCGCCATTGCCAGCAAGCAAGCTACCTTCATTCGTGCGGTGCGCCGATACACATCGTTCCATCTCCATCATGTGCGACGACTGCGAGTGCTGCTGCGCCTGCTTCGGCCCGTACCAACGCTTCGCGTGCGGCTTCTGCATCGGGCTCGCCATCATCGCCGCGGTAGCCGTCATCGTCGTCCTCGTCCTCGGCTACGGCCACGCGGCGCAGCCCAAGTTCGAGGTCGACGACGCCTCGCTCACGCGCTTCACCGTCGCCACCTCCCCCGCCACCGCCATCTCGTACAACCTCACGCTCACGCTCTCCGTTCGCAACCGGAACTGGGCCATGGGCGCCACGTTCCGGTCCCTCGAGGCCGACTACCTCTTCGAGGACCAGCGGTTCGACCGCGTCGACGTCGTCGCCACGCCCACCTACGTCCTGCCCGCCAGGAAGACCGCCGTGTTCCGCCTCGCCAGCGGCGCCGACGGCGTGAACGTCATGCTCGGCAGCTCCGGCGTCAGGGCGTACAGGAAGCAGAGCGCCAAGGGGGTGTTCGACGTCGAGGTGAAGCTAAACGGCCAGGTCAAGTACCAGCTGCACAGCACCTGGTGCAGGCTGGAGGCCAAGTGCCCCCTGCAGCTCGGATCGCCGAACGACGGCGCCGTCGTCTTCCAGAAGACCACCTGCGAGGTGCTCCGGTCATCGCAGAAGGGGTGCTGAACTGTTCCTGTTCGTCGCTTGCTGCATCTGCATGCTTTGGACGGATCGTTAAACAGTGTGATTTTACTTCGAGCGGCATCGTCTTTTTTCAAACTTTGTTTGGCTGCTATGTTTCCTTTTCATTTTTTCTTCTCCCTTTCTTCGTGAGAGTTTGGAGTGATCATTGCTTCGTATTGCATGCCAAGCATGCGTAATGCAAAGTTTGGGGTGTGCTTCGCTTGTTTGAGACCCGGAAATCAAATTAAATTTCAACGAATTTCGCAGCAACCGATTCAACTATCGTCAAATTAAAAACAGAGCAAGCTTTTTCACGTTTTCCAAAATCCAGCACGTCATTGTCGTTCAAATGCATTTACAAAAGGAACACACAAGCGCATCAAGAAGAGAATGCTTGGTACACTACACATCTCTTCATTGCTGCAAAGAGGAACTCAATCCCTTGCTTCAGATTGGAGTAAGCTGCTTTATCTCTTCCTTGCACCCTACTCTTAGCTCAGCTGTCCAACGCAACGCAACGCACGCGAAGGGCAAAGGGAGTCAGTGCATGAGTACAGCAAAGAACAAAATTTGCTGGGAAACATTTTGAATCTACAACTTGCATAGAATCAAGAGCTCTGCTACATTCCGAGCATGAAACCCGCTGTCACAAACACAAAGAGATGATCCATCATATACAGATTGGAGCGCATATGTTTATGTTTAGAGAGTATAAGAACCAACCACCACAAAAAGGACTGGCACGCACATTCGAACCTTCAGGGAAGTAACCTAGACCAACATACTAAAACCCTGTACATGCTGGGTGAGAATGCAAAAGGAAGTGATAATGTAAAGCACACAATACCAGTACAACAACATGACTCTACCAGCCCACCGAACGGCGACAGCAAGAGTTTCCATTGCCTCAAAAGCTTCTGTTCTTGTCTTGGTCAGTTGGTTGTACTCTGAACCAAACTATCTATGTCAGCAGAGGGGAGGGTTTATCAATCACCAATCATTTCTTGTCCCTCAACTTCACCATCGCTAGTCGACTGACTTGAGGTGGCGCGAGCAGTGCTGTTACTGCCCCGGCAATGCAATAGCTGCAGCTGAAGGCTCTGGATAAGCTCGTTAAGTTGCTGAATGTTCTTCTCTTGTGCCAAAATTACCTGTAAGTGACCTGAAATGCATTTTTAACATTGAATCCATATGAAAGTAATGACCAAAGAAGAGAGCCACAGCTGTACAGGCAATAGTATAGCTACTTTGAAGATAATGAAATGTGCTTTTCACAGCTACTAATATATGATAGTGAATCTTCCTAATGACAAAAGAATCTTCCTAATAATAAAAGACTTGCCTAAAGGCCAACAGTGTAGGAAATCACTTAGACAGATGAAGCTACATGGTGTACAGAGGAAATGACGAAGCTGGTGTACAACTTTAAAGGGAAGAAAATTCGGTACGGACCATCCGTTCCGAAGCAGCGTACGAAAGTATGTATGATACATGGGCCCATCAGGATATTGGAGTGCCGTAACTACGTTTAAATAGAACAGATGGTCCACACACCAGGGAAACAATCCGTATCATGGCCAGCTACGGATGGTCCGTATTCAATTTTTTTCCGATCAAACTCTGACTACTGAATCAAATCAAACACCCATCAGTTGTTACCTTTTATCATCATAGGCAAGAGGCATTTCAAGCAAAAGTATGTAAAACAAAGTGGTCAACTATAGTCATGATATTAAGGTTAATTGCAAGGTTATCGAGCAAGCTAGCAAATGGCCACTAAAATCACCATACTCCAATTATATCATCAAATGAAAACGAAACGTTAGTTTGTTACTATATACAAGAAGTACAAATCCTTGAACCGCAAGCAACCTTGGATACCCTACCGTCCAAACTATCAATTAAAAGCAGGTGAAGAATATGAGTTAAAAGGATTATAGTACATGTTGAGCCACAAGCACTTAAGAGTATTTTCAGGACACATAAATTTCATGCGCTACAATTGCTTCAAGTCAAAGATGTCCATCCCCTTTAAAAAACTTCAGTCAGTTACAAATTTAATACAATAGGATCTACACAACAAGAAAGCTGTAAGCAGATAAGATTCATAAAGGAGCGATGCAGTTAACCATTTCAGAAAAGCTAAGTCTGTTAAGTCAACCCAACCACCTGACAAAAAAGCCAGTAGAACTAAAAAGCCAGGCATTTTACTCAACCTGTGCAGACTGATGATGGTTTAAATATCTGTGATCACAAACCTATCAGTGTGGAGGTACTACACGCCTAATATATCAATTTTTTTAAGTCAGAACATGATAAACGGATAAACAAAATAACATCAATGCACTGGAAATGCACGAACTCAACTAAAAGTGAGGAAAACCTGAATAAAAACTGCAGGTGCTTACTTTCTCTTTAACAGCATCCTCCCTTTCAAGCGCCTGTTGCCTCCTCCGTGTACCTGTCGGATTTGCCTCAGCCTCACCAATCTGCTGCTTCCACTCAAACTGTGATGTGATAATGAGCACGAGCAGGAGGAAGATAATAACTATTGGCCTCGAATTCATCACGCTGATCAGCAATTACAGAACCTATAAATATGGGATATAGTAAGCTAATTAGAGAATCTGTGATAGCTATAAACAACAAATTCAACATCACAATAATTATCTTTCATAGAGAAAACACAGTAGTTTAGTGGGAAAAAAAGAAAAGAAATAAATGCTAGACAACTTAGTGTTTAATGGTAGCAATTTTAAAGATAGTTAACAATGGCACTGTTTTTATATTAAGTGTTGAGAGAGTTCCAATTAATAGGAAATATTCTCATTAAAAGGATGATACTAGATCTCAGTAAGGGCAAATAATGATAATATAAATGTCAAACTATGTATCTATCATTCTAAACATCACTGCAGTCAATCACTGAAGCACCCACAGGTAGAGAAGTACTACTAAGATAACCGAACTATGTGACAACATATTGGGGGTAAATGAGCGTTGCTGCTTCAAGTAATCATAATGAAGGTTGTGAATTCCCGTTACGATCTAACATATACCACTACTACAGCCCGTAACTTACATACAGTATATACCAACAAAATCCACGACAAGACAGGCACGGCATAAATGGGGGGATCATTAATTAACTCAGCAGGAAACACCATACATACATAAGAAACCCTAACTTCACAGCGCGCCAGATCATTCATCTAGTAGTAAAAAACCTACCACAAACCGAGACGAACGTCGACGACGGACGACCAAACCAAAATCGAGCCTGAACTCACCGAGAAATCTCACCGTCTCATCTCACGCCGCGGACGCAGATCAGGGGGACCGACACGGGAAGCGGGGTGAAGGAGAGCCGGGTTCCTCTTCCGATTCCTTGACAGCTCCAATCCAATGGATACCAGCCTGCCCGCCAGCCACGCTTTGACTGCTGCTGCTACTCCTCGGTTTCTCCTCCACTCTTTGGCTGGCTGCAGTTTCGCAGCAGCCGGCCGTGGAGAAGGCGACGTTCCAAAGGGAAATTCCCCCTTTTGATTTTGATTTCAGTTTCTTCGATTTTCTTCTTCTTCTTCTTTTGATGATGGTGAATTGTTTTTCTTTTTCTGAAATTGAGAAAGTAAAATTTCGTCGCGAAACCGTGTCACTGGCTGGGCCCATCTTCTGTTGCTGCGTTTGTTGGGCCGGTCATGATGGGCCGGGCTTTTTGCGTCTGAAGGTGAGGGGCCACGTGCCACGATGGCACGCGGGATTCTCTGCTTTCCTCGGGATCAAAACCGGCGACGACTCCACGCAGAAACAGACAAGCCGATCAAAAGAGGCGGCGGCACTCCCGACGCGACGCCCCTGCCGGCCGGCTCACTCGACCCTGCCTCCACGGCCTCCTCCTCGTCTGCTGTTGGGGAGAAACGTCGATGGCAGCGCTCGCGCGGGAGCTGCTGGACGCGGCGCGGGCGCCGGGGTTCGCGGAGTGGCAGCTCGGCGTGCGGCGCCGGATCCACCAGCACCCGGAGCTGGCGTTCCAGGAGCACCGCACCAGCGCGCTCGTGCGCGCCGAGCTCGACGCGATCGGCGTCCCCTACGTCTGGCCCGTCGCGCAGACGGGCGTCGTGGCCACCATCGCCGGCCCCGAGGCCGCGGCCGGGGGGCCCGTGTTCGCGCTCCGCGCTGACATGGACGCGCTCCCCATCCAGGTTCGTCCGCCTCGCGATTGATTGATTCGGAGGTCACCACTGGCCCAGTTCATGCTTGCGCTGGCTTGAATTTGATCAGGCCTTTATCTTGGCGCCGATTTAAATTTGCAACAAACCAGTATGTATTGTAAAAATATACACGAAAAATTATCAAATTTGCCGGGTTTTTTTTATCAAGTTTGTTTCTTGCTGTACATGACAAAACCCCATTTCTCACTATCACCAGCACTACCACAAGTACCCTGAGAGCGACTGACAACCATACAACTAGCCTGTCGCATCATCATAAAACCAAACTGAGACGCTTCAAATCCGTGGATGATGATGATCCCTTAATCCGTTTAGAGCACTTTATACAACATAGTGTTCTCAACATCTCAAAAAATTATTAAAAAAAAAAGTAGCACTATGGCACTATATCCCACCATGTGCATACGCGTGTTTTCGAAAAAAAAAAAACCATGCGCATGCAATCGACATATATTTGGCTTTACCATGACTTCCCATTGGCAATTTGACAGGAGATGGTAGAATGGGAGTTCAAGAGCAAGGAAGACGGGAAGATGCATGCGTGTGGCCATGACGCACATACTGCGATGCTTCTCGGAGCAGCTAAGCTGCTTCAGTCTCGGAAGCACGATTTGAAGGTACTCTTGGGGCATCTTTAGGCTCTCTTTTGTCAGAGATGTTTCAGCAATCCATTCTTCAGTTCTGAAACCGACTTTAGTTCTAATTGCTTCACTTACAAGATGATTTGGTTTGTGCAAATTGGGACACTAAAATTGTACATGCGCGATAGCACAAAACCTTAATACTTTCTCCTTTCCAAGTAATAGCTCATTTTATTTATCTCCTACTAGTATGCATTATCTTGTTTTTCCAAGATGTTAAAAGATCTAACCACTATTTCATCTACAGGGTACAGTGAAGCTGGTGTTCCAGCCGGCCGAGGAGGGCCACGCCGGCGGGTACCACGTCCTCAAGGAAGGCGTCCTGGACGACGTGCAGGCCATCTTCGCCGTGCACGTGGACACGGGATTGCCGGTGGGCCTCGTCGGTTCCAGGCCAGGGCCGGTCCTCGCCGGAGCGGCTCGGTTCACGGCGACCATCACGGGGAAAGGTGGGCACGCGGCGGGGCCGCAGCACGTCGTCGACCCGATCGTCGCAGCGTCCTCCGCCGTCCTCAGCCTCCAGCAGCTCGTTGCTCGCGAAACCAATCCGCTACAAGGCGCAGTACGTACACCAGTACAATTAACCTGTGTGTCTTCAAGACAATGCAGTGCAGTATGCATAGCTGATGAATTGCATTTCGTCGTCGTGCTGCCTCTGCTTGCATTGCAGGTTGTGTCAGTGACCTTCATCAAAGGAGGCGAAGCTTTCAATGTCATCCCGGAATCCGTCACCATGGGCGGCACCTTCAGGAGCATGACGAACGATGGCCTATCCTATCTCATGAAGAGAATCAGAGAGGTAGTTCATCACACTGACAAAATCTGAAACTCACATGACCAAATACAACAATGGTCTAGTAATCCCGATTCCCTTGCATGACGATGACGAATTGACGATGCCATCTATATATGGTGGAATGGTGCAGGTGATAGAAGGCCAAGCTGCCGTGAGCCGGTGCGCCGCAACGGTGGATTTCATGGAGGAGAAGATGAGGCCGTACCCGGCCACGGTGAACGACGAGGCGATGTACGCCCACGCCAAGGCGGTGGCCGAGAGCATGCTGGGGGAGGCGAACGTGAAGGTCCGGCCGCAGATCATGGCGGCGGAGGACTTCGGCTTCTACGCGCAGAAGATCCCTGCCGCCTTCTTCAGCGTCGGCGTCCACGACGAGGGGACCGGGAAGGTCCACCACGTGCACTCGCCGCACCTCCAGATCGACGAGGGCGTGCTCCCCATCGGAGCCGCGTTGCACGCCGCCGTGGCGATGGAATACCTGAACAAACACGCAACATAGCCTGATCGACACAAGACTCTGGCCATTCCGATGTGTACTCCATGCATCAAATTCAAAAGAGCTCAGTTGAATAAGAACGGGATTTCTCATTTCCTCCAGGATGGACACCACGGACGCGAGCAGCCTGCCATTGGGGTCGTCCTGAAATATAGATTTCCAAACGGCCCATGGGCCGACGGCACGGCACGCGGCACGGCCTTTCGGCACGGCCCATGGGCCGCACGGCACGGTGGCCACCGTGCCCGTGCCGGCGACGGGCACGGCCCGCAGCCCGTGCAGCGTGGGCCGCCGGCCTGGCCCACGACACGGCACGGCACGGCACGGCCGAAAGGCCGGCACGGTGGCGGCCCGCAAACACCTCCAATCCAAACTAGCCCTGGGCGGCTGCTACCACTCAACAGCCCAATAAAAATAACTCTCTTCCCAGCCCAACAGCTAACACCGATAGAATCATGAATCCTTCCCTTATCCCTTCGCACGAGCAGCCACCACCGAGCACCGACGCGGAGTCTCGCGACTTCTTGCGCGGCGCCGCCTCCGTCGACCTTCCCGGCTTCCCCTGGCCGCACCCGCCTCTCGCGTGGCCGCGTAGCGCCCCGCCGCCCCGGCTCCTCCACGCGCGCCGCCGTGCCGCACTCACGTCGCGTCGTCGCCGTCCGCCGTGGCTCCCCCACGCGGCTCCGACCGCACCGAGCCGCGGCGAGGCAGGGCAGCGCCTCCGCCTCCGCCTTGCGCGCCTCCAGTGCACGGCTCCAACTCCCCTCCCCTCCGTCCTCTAGCTTCAGGGCACGGCGTGTCGCCCATGGCACGCAGGACACGCCGTGCTCTCGGCACGGCACGGCGGCCCATGTGCCGTGCCGTGGGCTGAAGGCGCCGCCCATGGCACGGCGAGACA
Source organism: Themeda triandra (assembly GCA_018135685.1). Classification (NCBI taxonomy): domain Eukaryota; kingdom Viridiplantae; phylum Streptophyta; class Magnoliopsida; order Poales; family Poaceae; genus Themeda; species Themeda triandra. Next base: position 123,366 of record JAENPR010000492.1, on the reverse strand, counting down.
CGGCACGACCGGCACGGCGGCACGGCGCGGCACGGGCAGTGCCGGCACGGCACGACACGGCCGTGCCGCGTGCTGGCTCGACACGGCACGGTGGCCATCTATATCCTGAAAGCACAGGACACAGAGGCCTGTTGGCGATTGGGCAGCCCACAGGGCCTATCGGCCTTCCATGGGCCGACAGGATGCTATCGGCCCAACTTTCCTGTACGTGGCGAGCCCAATCGGTTCTCGGTTATCCTGTCGACCTGTCGGCTCCCCAGGGCTTCGTCCAGGCGTCCAGCGCACACGCGATGGATGAGTCCACCAGGTCACTTGCGTTCCCTTCGTTCCATAGCTTCCATGCCTGAAAAAGATTCAGACCAGTCACTACTCATTTTCCCCCATGCAAAAGACAAGACTAATAATGACCACATAAATCACTGCAGTGCAGTTCAAGTGTTTCAGGCGTACTGTCCTGATAAATTCAGAAACTAATGTTTCTACTGTCATGAAGCCAAAGCTATAGATGTCGGACTTGACAGAAAAGACGCCCTCGGTTTGGTAGGATAGCCACTAGCAACACCATCAGAAAATTCAGAGTCGTCAGACAGAAACCAAGCCAAAATCATATGCAAAAATCACCGTTGAAAAGACAACATTTTAAGGGATATTTCCATCTGTGCTACTGTACTCACTATGTCCTAGTGTTGGCCTTCTGCTGGTTCTCACCGAAGATCCTGGCCATAACGAAGTCCGCTATATTAATTTTAGGTCTCATCTCTGCGTCCAACAAAACATTGCTCGCTTTGAGTTCGCTGTGTATCATCGTCAGTCTTGAAACTTGATGGAGATGGGAGCCCCCTAGCCATCCCCTTGATTATCCCAACATGTAGGCCAATCCAGCAGTGATTTCCTTTCGCTATCTGCAATGAACAACGATAATCACACGGGGAATAATGTCTGCCGCTTCAATGGGACATTTTAGCAGCTTCAGTTATGATGATTGCAACATAGCGAAAAGGCTTGTATCTAGGCCTTTGTTGGCCAAGTACTCACCAAAAGAGCCCACTACAAACACAATTGCAATGCATTTAAATCGTAGAATATTCGCTCTCACAGTGAGTCGAAAAAGGCCTGAAATGCTACTAAGGCTCTTGTAATCACTAGCAGTGATTACATTTCGTACGTTGATATATGTACTTACCACGGTTTAATCAAATTTTGAGGTACAGGCCACCCTAACCAGCTTTACATGCAGATTTTCTCCTCTCGTGGGCTTTCTCTCCCTCCCTCTCTGTTCTCTCTTGTCCAAAATTTTGTTCAATCACAAATTTGCATCAACATGCATTCTTCAATTATTATCAAGGCCTTGTTTAGTTGGTGCAAAAAGGTGAAATTTTTTCACTCTCTCTCCATCACATCAAATCTTAACACGAATGCATGAAGCATTAAATATAGGTTAAAAAAAATAACTAATTACATAGTTTGTCTCTAATTTACGGCGAATCTTTTAAACCTAATTAGACCATGATTGGACAATAATTGTCAAATACAAAAACGAAACTACACGATTTTTTGAGGCAAGTTTTTAGCCATCTAAACAAGGCCCAAGTATCCATCTATGGTTTTGGTTGATTTTTTTTTATGTGTGTTGTTTAAGCTAGAGCATGGAAGCATGGAGAAGCATGGAAATGGACAGGATATCTGTTCTCGATGTGATTTGGGAGAGCAGGGACGGCACGTGGATCGCCTCTTTTATTCCTGCTGCGTCATGCATCAGCAGAGGCAGCACGAGGGCTCTAAAATAAATAAACGAGGCGATGCAGCAGCGGGAGGCAGTCTAACACGTAACACCGCCATCTCCTCGTGCATCCGACCCTCCTCCTCCTGTCCGATCGATGACGATGGCGGCGGGAGCGCTGGCGCGGGAGCTCCTGAACGCGGCGCGCGCGCCGGAGTTCGCGGAGTGGCAGCTCGGCGTGCGGCGCCGGATCCACCAGCACCCGGAGCTGGCGTTCCAGGAGCACCGCACCAGCGCGCTCGTGCGCGCCGAGCTCGACGCGCTCGGCGTCCCGTACGCCTGGCCCGTCGCGCGGACGGGCGTCGTGGCCACCGTCGCTGGCGCCGCCCCGGGCCCCGTGTTCGCGCTCCGCGCCGACATGGACGCGCTCCCAATCCAGGTCTTTCTCTTTGCACGGATCACTTTGCAATTTGCATGCATTGCATTGTCTGTTTCTACTACGTACGTGCCTCAATCGATCGTGTATATACCACCGCATTGCCGCATGCCATCCTTGCCAATCGTCGTCGTCGCTACTAGCTAGTTCACGTACGTACTCATCTCCTTGTTATCAAGCATATCTTGTCATGTGTTCCATTTACCGAAAGGCCTCATTTTTTCATAGTTTCTTGCTATGGTGTATGAGCAGAGGGAATAGAAAATAGCATGGGTCTTCATTTTATTTTAACGGAGAAAAAAACAGGTCCTTGCTACAGCATATGAAGTGCCATAATCAAAATCGATCGGAGCTCTCTGTCAAGCGGGGCCTACGACTTCAATATAAAACTGCCCACGTTGGCTGCGTGCTTTGCCCTGTCGCATTCGTATCACAGAAAACCGAAAGGACATATTTTTGCTGACAAGTCAACACGAAAATGATTTGGTTCAGCTGCTTACTACTACTACTACTACTGTACTTTATGGTGAGCATGAGCATGGAGTCCTATGCGGTTGGTCGAATATTTGGATGACCATTTCTACTCCATTTGCATGCATTTAATTTGCAGGAATTGGTAGAGTGGGAGTTCAAGAGCAAGGAAGACGGGAAGATGCACGCCTGTGGCCATGATGCTCACGTGGCAATGCTACTCGGAGCTGCTAGGCTGTTGCAGTCCAAGAGGGACCTTTTCAAGGTGGTACCGTTTATCTTTTTTATACTCTGCAAGCTCAGTTTTTAAAGAGAAAAAGTTCATCAGTATTTGCTTTTCAACGAAGCATCATGGATGTAATGTTCAATATAAATTCAAGAGAAACTGGTTCCAGCTAGTCAAGGTGCTGAATCCAGAACTCCCGTGTCAGATTCGGATAACTTAAATTGCTGAATATATCAACGATGCGCTTGCGAATTTCTCAACTCAGATCGGTTCCGTTCGGCTTCATGTAGTGGAGCTGATGGAGCCAAGACACTATGAACTTCAGCGGTTTCGACGGTGCTTAACCGTACTCAATGCACAATATGACAAGAGCTGAAGTATCAAATAAGCCCTTAATGTCCAACCACTCTCGGTGGAGTGGAGGTGTATATACTCATTAGTTGCACTAAAAAGACAAAGGTCTTGCTTCCACAGATTATTAAACATTTTGGCTGTTTTAGGGAAAAAAAAGGTTTTGAAAACCATAAGATGTTTGGATGTAACTATTTTCATAGTTCTGCCTTGTTCGTTAGGTCGTTTTGGGTGATTAATTCTTGCTGCTGATAATTTGTTATGAGAGAAAAACACGATCAAACGAACAGGGCTCGTAGCTGATTCCGGTTCCGGTGAAACCAAACAGGATCTGCTGATGCATGGTAAAATATGAGCAGCACACTTGTATTTCAACATCTCTGATGAGTACGTGATGTCCAAACTGGTGGAACGTTCAACGGCTCCACTGTCTGAAACGTGCCAACTATTGTAGCAGACTCGGTGCAAATGAATCACTCCCAGTTTAAAATTATCATTGGGCATAATTGTGGATTTTGTGCATAGGGTACAGTGAAGCTGGTGTTCCAGCCGGCCGAGGAGGGCCACGCCGGCGGGTACCACGTCCTCAAGGAAGGCGTCCTGGACGACGTGCAGGCCATCTTCGCCGTGCACGTGGACACCGCTCTGCCGGTGGGCACCGTCGGCTCCAGGCCGGGCCCGTTCCTCGCCGGGTCAGCCCGGTTCACGGCGACCATCACAGGGAAAGGCGGCCACGCGGCGGGGCCCCAGCTCGTCGTCGACCCGATCGTCGCGGCGTCCTCCGCCGTGCTGAGCCTCCAGCAGCTCGTCGCCCGCGAGACCGACCCCCTGCAGGGCGCTAGCTGTACGTTTCGTTTCGTCATCTGCAGATGGATCGCCATCGTGCGTGAATATGCCCTGTTCGTTTGGTCGTTTGTGGTTGGGATCGATTCTCGGGCCGATGGTATGAAAGAAAAACACTCTGTTGAATCGCTGTACCGAAAAGTTACCGATAAGAAACAAACGAACAGGGCGATAGTGAGTTGTAATGCATGGTGTCGTCTTGCTCGCGGCTTGCAGGTGGTGTCCGTGACCTTCATCAGAGGCGGCGAGGCTTTCAACGTCATTCCGGAGTCTGTGACCCTGGGTGGCACCTGCCGGAGCATGACAACCGAAGGCCAGTCCTACCTCATGAACAGAATCCGAGAGGTGACAAACAGGGAAGGCTCGTAGATTCTGTAGGGATTTGGAATGAAACAGTCAACGTGTTTTGCAATGGCAGGTGGTAGAAGGGCAGGCCGCCGTGGGCGGTGCACGGCGGCCGTCGACTTCATGGAGGAGAAGATGAAGCCATATCCAGCCACCGTCAACGACGAGGCGATGTACGGCCACGCCAAGGCGGTGGCCGAGAGCATGATCGGGGAGGCCAACGTGAGGCTGTGCCCACAGTTCATGGCGGCCGAGGACTTCGGCTTCTACTCGCAGCGGATCCCAGCGGCCTTCTTCAGCGTCGGTGTCAGGAACGCCGAGACGGGGAAGATCCACCACCTGCACACACCGCACCTCGACATCGACGAGGCCGCGCTCCCCATCGGAGCAGCGCTCCACGCCGCCGTGGCGATCGAGTACCTGAACAAACAGGCGTCTGCGCCATCGCCATCGCCATAGCTGCCCTCGCTGTATCTTTTCCGACCATTCTATGCATCACAAGTTCACGAGAGCACGCATAGCCGAATAAGAATGCATACCGTTCTATCATGTCATTCCGTTCAGTGTTCACTACAGGGCCACTCGGCCGACCATTACATATTTACATGCATTTGTGGATGACTCGCATAATATTGCTCTTCTTTAAGCGGTCGAAGTGCTGAACATACCCAAAAAAAAACATAGATTATAGATGGCATTTGATATTAAAAAGAAAACAGACACTGAAATTCTCCATTATGATCTGGGCATACATCCATACCCTCGACCAACTGTCAGCTTCCTTCAGAACACTGAACATGCATAAAAATACTGAACAGACAGATTCTGATTTCACAGCGTAGCATGTAAAGTCGGTTCAGAAGTATACACGAGCTCATCGCGTCACCTCAGATGTTGGGTGCAGCTGCCAACTGCGCAAGCAGCAAGCTGTATGCCCAGGAATATTCCCATTCCCTCAGAACGGCTCAAACTACAAAAGTGAGATGTTTAAACCCTTGGCCTCTACATTTCATATACCAGACAGTGCTGTTAAACCGCAGCCACCACATTCCACAGATGTGTCCAAAAAAAGGCTTGACAAAAGGCAAAAGATGAGACACCTAAGCGGCTGCTGCGGACACACCGCCATGTTCTCTTCATGGGTACGGTCTCTTAGCCATCTCCCGGTAAACCATGTCAATGAAATTATCATTCTGCCAAAAGAAAAGGTAGTCTCAGCAGAAGTTTCAGAGGTGATGAAGATTTTTTATAACAGACATGTTTGTGAAAACGCAATATGAAATTTTCCCTGTCCAGAAAGGCTGTATACTAAACAATCCTTGTAGAAATAATTAGGTCGTTCTAGAAAAAAAAAAAAAAAAAGATCCTTGTAGAAAATTAACAAGCCTCAGTTGACCGCGAACTCTCAAAAATACTATGCACTGGCAACAAGCAGAGTCCAAGGAAATGAGAATACCTGTGCAAGCCTCCGCAGTGCAGCGCCTACTTGCTCTCTTGTTACCACCTGGCTATAAGATGCTGACGGGGTAAGCAATGGCAATGGATTAGGAGGTGGGAATGGTTGAAGCAAGGGCATGCCATATGGTGGCACAGGGGCACAGTGGGCAGTGGAAAGGGGTGGAGCAAGGGAGCACTAGCAAAGGGAGGATGAAATGGAGGAACAGTAGACAGTGATGAAGCAGCATTAGCTACCGTTGACTGCATAGAAGCCATTGGTGCAAGGAGTGGTGGTTCTGAATCTTTAAGACATGCAGGTTGGACAGTGGTAGCGCTATTGGGTCTATGAGCATCAAAGGCCCTCGTAACCGGTGAAGTTCGTGAAGGAAGCAGACTGTGCAGGGAAGAAGCCTGTGGTGCAGTAGCATTTTGTGATCCGTGACTAGGAGAAGGAATAGCCCTGAAAGATTGGCTTGATTGTACTGCGCCTGTTCCACCAATCGGATGTACACATGTGGCTGCCTGTTTAGGGAAATTCATGTAATGTCAATTTAGATTAGATTGCAAAGGATCAGAATAAATACAAACAACGTATAAAATTTATTGCAGATATCCAAGAAAAGAAATACAGCTATAATAGAAGGGAAGTTTCCTTACCTTCAAAGGGGTTAGGAGGAACTCTTCAACATCGTCTTCACCAGTGGTAGGTGATGTCGGCTGTACTAGAGCATCTTCAACTACAGGTAGAGCAGATGGCCCAGATGCTGCTTCTGGCTCTTCAAATACACTGTAACAGACATAGTAAGAGAGATGGTTTCAACATAACACCTAACCACATTTAAGTGGTGATATTTTGAGTTCAAGGGGATCAATTCAACTAAAAGTCACACGCTCGCTAAATTTTGTATATTCTCTTTCTTTTCCAATAATATATTGAAGCTACTCAATGTCCATCCCTCTTTTCTTTGAAAAGTCTAATAAATATGTTCAGAATATTGATCGACTCACGTAATTTCTATCAATGTGATTATTAAGCCTCATGACCTAAAAGGGCTTTAATGCCAAAATTACTTTGCTACTTTTGTATGGGTATCCAGTGCAATAATCATAATGCCTGAAAGAGATGATTATAGTTAGCATACAACTAAAACAGCAACCTAACTTTTATCCATGACCATATGTGAAGAGAAAATACTGAGCATGAAATTAGAAATGATTAGTAAAATGAAAATGGGGACATAAAAGGTAAATGGCAAGTAAACATAGCAAGTCCTGTCTTAAATAATTTTTCAGAAGCAACCTTCTTTCCAATGAAAAGAGGACTAAATGCAAATCTGATTTACCTTTTGGATGAAGGTTTTGACCTGGGTGATGCCCTTGAATATGCGTATTCTATCCTGTACATTGAATGTGAGGCTAATAAGTATGAATAAAGAAAAGCACATAAAACTTGCAAAATCTTGTCTTGCCCTTCCCCTTCTAACCACAAGTTGCTACACATAAGGAACTACAATTCAAAAGTAGCCTAGAGTTAATACTAGTCAGGACACATGTATATGTCACCCAGTGTAGATGAGACTGAAAGGAGTACTGATATTAGCACATAAGCAGCATCCAATCTAAGATTAGTCAAGGTCGTAATTGCACCATTGGTGCATCTGCCTAGAAAGGACAGTACAAAATGGGTTGGATGATACCAGTGTGGATGAAATTGAAAGGAGAAGATCAAATAGTTACCTGCAAAAAAGATTTGCAACTTCTCGACATTCTTGTGGATCATAGAACCAAATTCCAATGATATCATCAGCAGCATTACGGTACATCAAGTAGGGAACATGCACCTCAACATCAAAATCCGTCAAGAGATCTTCGACTAGATTTTCTGTTCTAGGAGAAAAGGCAACATAAAATTCACATATTTAATTTTAACACTAATATAAAAAGCAGGAAGTACAGCTAATAAATAATATCACTAACATTGGTAACGTTGGAAATCTAAAAGACACATTTTACTTAATCAACCAGAATTATGATTGGTAAAGTTGTCAGATGAATGAGCAAACACTGTTTCTGTTTGTGCAATGGCACAAACAGCTACGAGTAGGCCACAAGTGTAAACGGTAAACCTAAGAGGAATCAATTTTCAATAAAGAAGCTCTTATGATGTTTCTAAGTTATCACGTTCCCCAATATGAATTTATTGTGAGTAAAACATCTGATAGTTCAACTTAACTCAAAAGGCCAGCAGCAAAGCTTCTTAACTAAATTATGTACTGACACCTGTATTTCATCGCCAAATGCTCAATCTATGATCCGTTTCAACATTTTTTATGTTCAACCAGGGTAAATTTGCACAAGTGTGTGTCCAATAAAGTAGGTGTGCAAGCATACCTGTGTTTATACGGTTCATGATGACCAATTGGAATCTGGGCTGGGTGTTCCTACAAGAATAAGTGCTTATTATTGCAAAATAAACAGGATAAAACAAGGCAAACTGCACTCTTCATGGTTGATAGAACCAATATCTTCATTACAGTTTAAAATAACAAGTAAGCCAGAGCATACAATGTCACTAGTTGAACACTGAATGACACTAAATTACATGATGAAACTGTCATCACATACTTTACTTAAAAAAACAGACACAGCTACAGAGACCTGGAACGAAAATGTTACTGAACATATTCCTTGGTGTCCTATGTTGTCTACGAAATTAATCTGTATTTACCCTGATACATTTCAGAAACATACACTACGAATCAGTAGATTAGTAGATAGTAGATATTAGGACCAGGATCCACAAAAAGAAAAAAAAATGACCCAGTATAGGTGTGCACTCCGTTTATCAACTGCAAAATAATAGTGTCTAAATCGACCAATAACAATACCAACATGTGACCAATAGCGGTTACCACAAAAGGCACATCAATGTGTTAGCAGTCCGAGCCAACAACGCAAAGTAACATGTGTACTCCTTGAATCATTATGACTGAAATGGCATTGCTGTTTCAAAAACAGCAGGAACAACAGACAGAAAATAATCATACTACGTTTGCTACACAGCAGCATCCAAGTACAGTAGCTACGAATTCTGGGCATCCATCCTAACAACCCAAACCGACGCCAAGTGCAAGGCAAAGCGTGAAGTCCCGAACTATGGCGATGAATGAAAACAGCACGAGTCCACTGATGAGGGACTCAGGATGACTGCACAAACCTCTTGACGACGAAAAGCGACCCCTCCACAGGCTTCCGGCTCTGCAGGAGCCACGCGCGCGCACAAAATCAGGGCTCGCAATTGCAATTGCAACAGAGCGAAATCGAACGGGAGAGTGCAGGGGAACCGGTACGGCAGCGTACCCACGCCCCGTCGCCCTCGTCGAAGCTGTACGCGACGACGTGCGCGGCGGTGATGAGGATGTCGTTGACGGCGGGGTCGAGTCGCCGCAGCACGCTGAGGTTGAGCATCCGCGTGCCCTCCCGGTCCCACGTCAGGTTAGGCGTCACCTTCACGCCTCCACCGCCACCGCCGCCGCCGCCGCCGCCGAAGCCGCCCCGCCTGCTCCGCGCCATGGACGCGCGCGCCTCGCCGGGAACCCTAGTTGCCGTCCGTGAGGTTTTTCTCCGCGCGGGTTTCTGGACGGGATTGGAGATACTGTTGTGCAGCTCTGCTCTCTGTCTGTGGAACCGGCAAAGCGAAACGGAACGGGAATTGGCTTGCAGCGTGAACACCGCTGTTGTGGCAGCTGATCTTTTGGGCCCAGCGGTCAGTGAATCTTACATTGCATGCGTCCCCACCAGCAGCGACACGGTAAGGAATATGCCGTTGTGATGTCCGGGGCGAGTTGGGCTGACGGGCTTTGGTTCAGTGAGATCAGTGAAGGCCTGGGAAGAGGGAAAGCCCAGTATAGACTTTCAGCCTGATGGGCTGATAGATCTCTCATGCTCTAATGCAAATCATGTACTGTACCTCATTTGCCAATGGCTACCAGCTTTACACCATGTAAGCTTGAACAATGTAACAATCTCAGCAGCAAGTTGCTGCTAATCTAATAGTTGTTTGTTGTTAAAAAACTCTCCTACTCACAAACTATTGCTTACTATATTCGGACAGTTATTTTTTTGGCTTGATTCGGTCAGCTTGCCTAACAACTGCGGAAAGGCACTGAGAAGGAACACCGTTACTGTTGGATCTCTCCCCCGTTTTAGTCCACTGGAATTGCAAGCAAATGAAACGTTTCGCTTGGCTGGCCTTCTGCCTGCTTGTTTCCAGGCATTCTGAGTTCTGACAGGTCGCATTGCAATTGGATGGACCTTAATCGTTTCAGCCGAGCAGCTGTGTGCCGGCCAGTGCAAGGTCAAGAAGGCTAGCTAGCTAGCTGCAGAGTCTTCCACTGGCAGAGCTTGACGAAGCTGCCTATCGACAGCCATGGATCCACACGCACACGCGTTGACTTTGTTGGCGAGAGATCGGTCGGATCAAGAACGAGACTTGATTACTGTATAAGAGAGGTCATGTGCACATAGGCCTTGTTTAGATTGCAAAAAATTTCAACCTGATGAATAGTAACTCTTTTGTCTTATTTGAAAAATATTGTCCCGTCAATCGCGGACCAACTAGCCAAAAGATTCATCTCGTGATTTCAAACTAAACTGTAATTAGTTATTATTTTTACCTACATTTAATGCTCCATGCGTAGTCTAAAAATTGATGTGATGGAGAGAGAGTGAAAAAACTTGGAATTTGGAGGCGATCTAAACAAGGCCATAAAAGTAATAAGGTATCGTGCGTCTTTGTTTTTATATTTGCTCAAATCCTACTAATGGATAAGATAATACTAATGGTAAGCTGAGAAGCATCAATAAGCATGCACACTACAGTAAGCAAATACCTGATGGAATCATTAAAAAAAAAATCTCGGCGTAGGGCCGACCAGTCTGTACACGAACGGATGAGATCGGATCAGACGAGATCATTTGGTTGGGACTGTGGGACGATGATGGTTTTTCAATGTTCATCATCGTACAACGGCGCTAATGCATCCGAATTACCTCCAGCTGCAGGTGCAGCAGTACACGGTACGCGTTGATGAACGAAGCAATGCGACGGACGTACCACAATGCACAAGCAATGATGTCATTAGCCTGTTGCAGCTTCCATTCCGTGGACTCGTGACTCTGATCGTCGCTCCTCCTGTCCAGGGGAACGCGTTTCGCGTGGGGACTGGCCGACTGGGGAGGAGGACGGAGGAAGAAGAGGAATCCGGCGAGGCGATGGATGTCCGTGTCGTCACCTGATCACCTCCGATCCCGTGCTCCGCGCTCCGGCTCCCGCGCCATGACAAAAGCGTGCATCACTGCATGGATCCTGGTGGGTCCTACCTGTCAGTCGGTCAGTGTGTTCGTGTGCCCTCGCCGCCCTGCCCGTTGCACGACTCGGCAGTCAGGGCCGGCCGCCGGCGTAAAACATGCTAACAGCAGTACAGTTTCCGGTGCGGAGATCTAGCCGGGAGACAGAGCCTAGAGGCCACATGGGACATGGCCACCACCCACTTGCTCGTCAACCTCCTCGCTGGAGAGTGGATGGTACACAGCACGTACATCCTCGGTGGCCACGGGATCGATCGCGCGCGATGTGTCTCCTCTTTTGTCCTCGGGGTCCATCGACTGGGCCGGCAGCACTCGCTGTGACACTGTGTGTGTTAGTGTTAACTGTGAGCCTTGCCAGCCTCTAGCTGCAGATGATGGCCATCAGGAAGCCCCGGGCGAGCACCAACGGCAGTGTCGGCGGGCGGCCACCGTTAGTGCCGCGCCATCTGTGAGTCCAGCCACTCACTCAGCCAGAGCGATGGGGGAGAAAAAAGTGGGTGAGAAAGCGAGGGTGAGATGGTGAAATTGAGAGGGACAACAGGAGACATGCACGGCAGCACGGCGCGATGAGCGATTCATTGCGCCCTTGTGCGTGCCTGTGCGTGAGACTCAGAGACTGAGCTGGTCGGTGGGATCATTACCCTGCACCTCTACTGCACGTACGCGTACCGGGGTTCGGGTTCGCCGTCGTGGCAGCACCACCCTGCGACACCGGATGCATATGTCCGTTCGTCACAGGACGGCTGCCCCCCTGCCGGCCGGCGCGGCTCTCGCCTCTTCAAGGTTCCCGGCCGTGGCATACTCGTGGACGGTGGACGTGGACTCCAGGTCTCCAGCCCGGTCGTCCGGCATTGGCGCTCTGCGGCCTCGAGCGACTCGGTCAACGGAGGAGCGGCAGAAACGAAACCCGAAGTGTTTGTTTTACGGACTCGGGGTCGCTAATGGCTTTCAATGCGGGACTAATGGCGGCACATGGGTGTAACGACAAACGGGGACGACTGAATGCGTTTCGTCCAGCCACCGGGCTGCGACTTCTTTTAATTTAATACACGTACTAATATAATACGACTACTAATACTGTATCGATCGATCATCATCAGGAAGAGCTATCTTAGCTACGAGAAGATCTTGCATTGCGGTTGCAGCCAAAAAACCCAAAGGGGTACCTCTGCATTGCATTCGTTCTCCGTTCTGCAGGCAGCTGCCGCTAATATTAGCTCGCTCTACCTGCATTTGCTAAGGACACGACACCTCACCTGTACTGTACCCTCTTTCTCCAACCTTCTAAAACGTCTCGTCTCTTATGACCACAATCTTGCTTGCTGAAGAAATTCATCACTTGCAGGTGGGCCTCTCAAAGGACTAGCTGAGAGAGCAGCACACATGGACACATGGAGCTAAATCTAACCGGTTTGGTCGGACGCCATCGTCGTGCAATAATCCACTCTCTCCGTGGTACGGGCCCACGGACAGCGACACCTGCCGCGCCCCCATGTCCTATCCTAATCCTAATAATTAATAGCAAACTAACTAACAAGCCCCATCATCATTATTTCATCGGCTGCCGCTAAATTAGGGAAAGGGATTAGGGGGCGAAAAAGATTAGGGAGAAAGATGGCATGATCACCCTCTTGTCCATTCTTGTGCCACACACAACACAAAAAAGAAAAGAAGACGGGTGGGGAGAAAAAGGTTTTTGGGGAGAAAGGAAGGGGGGCCAAGAAAGAATGAGTAAACACGCCTGCTGGGCTGCTAATAACACCTCACCTACCGACTTTATTTTCCTTTGGCCTGCTGCTGGCCCTGCCTGATGGGGATGGCTAATTAGCGAACGTTCACTAGAACAGGAACGAGCGAACGAAATTCAGACAACCGCGACTTTCCTTTTTAGCGAAAAAAATTTACACAACTTTCCTTTTTGGAAAGTTTCCTATTTTCAGCAAAAAGAAAGATAAAGTTACAAATCTGTGCATAAGTTTCGTTATAAGTTATACGTCTAACTTATATACATAACTTATATAATATTCAATGTTTCTAAGTTATTGTTATAACTTATACATTTAACTTATTACGTGAAAACACATATCTTACAACGTTGGAAAGTTAAAAATATAACTTATACACATAACTTTACGTATTACTTAGTAATCTTAAAACTTATACACATTTTTAAGTTATGCTTATAACTTATACATTTAACTTATTACTTAAAAGACATATCTTACAACATTGCAAAGTTAGAATTTAACTTATACACATAACTTTTACGTATAAATTAGGTACACAAGAAGAATAGTATAGGAAAAAGGTGAAAAAATAATTTTTTTGAAACATATTCAATTGAGATCTAGTTTTGTTTGTCGTGCGTAGAATACCCGATACAAACGGAATTGTAAATAGATACACGGTTTTGGAGTTATAGCATTTTGAAATAAATGTTTGGTTTTTTTCCCGACTACATGAACGCTGACATCAGCACATGCGGGAGGCCTTGTCTGCTCGTTCGCTCAGTTCAGCTTCTAGCGAACGTTCACGGGAATGGAATTGGGAATTGTTGTTTATTTTATTTGTGTGTTTGTGTTTCCTGCTCGTTAGTTGGCGCGTACCTTTCGTCCCTTTGGCACACTGCATTTTGTGTCTCCAGACAAAGAAAAAAAATATACATAACTGGACACGTACACACGATATATCTTCTTTTCATCCGCACTCCATTCTTGAAGTTTTTTTTTTGTCAATACTCAATAAATAAATGACATAAAATGTGGAAAGTCTAGTGAGATGTGTGCAGTCTGCGTGGACGAAGAGGAGCGATTTTGTCGCCGTGAACAAGGAGGCCGTTTTGTGCTCTGTCACGCAGGCTATAACAAACTTTGCTAAGCAGACATCCTAACTAACACAGCCAGGAAGACCGCGGACGCAGAGTCGCAGACCCGTTCACCATATCTGTAGAGACAGTGGAGTCAACAGTCGTCCGGTCGTGTCACCGACACACCTCCTCTAATCATTTTACACTAGCTTTTTTTTACAATATAATAAAACTGCTGTACCATCAATAAATGTAGCTACTGTAGGTCGATCTGATTTGGCATCTCCTAGAAGGCAACAGAAGTGGCGGTGGTTGCGCCGTGGTCACGCCTCACAGCCCACAGCTCGCAAGCAAGGTATTAACGGCACGGCACCACGCCATGGCCCATGGTGGATCGACCGAGCTCACTGGAGGGTGGAGGCCAGTGAAGCGAGAATCGTAGAAAGAGTGCGTGGGGCGGCAGTCCAGCACCAGCACGCACGCACTAGAGTCCAGAGCAGGCCGAGAGGGACAGAGGGAGCGTGCGCATGTGAGGGGAGAGAGGGGTGGTGGCGATGAGCTGTGCGTGGGCGGGCAAGCAGTAGCAGTAGCGCGTCGCGTTTTGGCCCTCGGCGCCGGTGCTCCGAGTCGCCCCCGCCAGGCGGCAGCCCAGGAGGCAGCCCCACAGCCACCACCCACCAGTGAGTCCACCAAGAGCCAAAGGACACGGGCAGCGAAGCGCCGAAGCGCGGCGCGCAACGCAACAAAGGAAAGCGGGTCTCCAGCCGGAGCAAAGCTAGCACAAGCGTGTGAGCGTGTCCGTTCCCCTCCCTGGCTCTCGCTTCACTCCCGTTCCATCCCCTTCCCTTCCCTTCCCTTCCCTTCCCCCCAGCAGCAGCAGCAGCCGCAGCCGCAGCCGCAGCCGCAGCCGCCGCCGCCGCCGCCGCACGCGCCCGCACCGAGATCTGGAGGGGATCTGGTAGGGCGAGGGGGATGGAGGCCAGCGCCGGGCTGGTCGCCGGCTCGCACAACCGGAACGAGCTCGTCGTCATCCGCCGCGATGGCGAGCCAGGGGTACGTCCGCCTTCCGCCTTCGCCTCGCCTTCCTCCCGTCGCTGTGCTTGGTTCCTCCTCCCGGCGTCGCCCCCCGCCGCTGGCTGATTCCTCTGCTTGCTTGTTCGCTTCCGTGCTTGCAGCCCAAGCCCATGGACCAGCGGAACGGGCAGGTGTGCCAGATTTGCGGCGACGACGTGGGGCGCAACCCCGACGGGGAGCCCTTCGTCGCCTGCAACGAGTGCGCCTTCCCCATCTGCCGGGACTGCTACGAGTACGAGCGGCGCGAGGGCACGCAGAACTGCCCACAGTGCAAGACCCGCTTCAAGCGCCTCAAGGGCAAGTCCGCCTTCCCTTACCTCCTGCATTCGCAATTCGCGGCCTCCAGTCCTGACTTGAGTTGTTTGCAGGGTGCGCGCGCGTGCCCGGCGACGAGGAGGAGGACGGCGTCGACGACCTGGAGAACGAGTTCAACTGGAGCCACAAGCACGACTCGCAGTACGTCGCCGAGTCCATGCTCCACGCGCACATGAGCTACGGACGCGGCGCCGACCTCGACGGCGTGACGCAGCCCTTCCAGCCCATCCCCAATGTTCCCCTCCTCACCAACGGACAGATGGTAGCCTCCCACGCCGCTTGCAGTTGCATTGCTCGCCTCCTGTTCCCCCTTTTGCTTCGCCACCCAGTGCTGAACTGAATTGTTTGCTTCTTCTGCTGCTTCTAGGTCGATGACATCCCGCCGGAGCAGCACGCGCTTGTGCCCTCGTTCATGGGTGGTGGCGGGAAGAGGATTCACCCTCTCCCGTACGCGGATCCCAACCTTCCTGGTGCGTGTTCTGATCGTCATCAGCTAGCATAGCTTTCAGCTGCCACGGCTACCTCCTGAATACTACAATTCAGTACCATCAATCAACGAATTAACGTCTTGCGCGACCTGCAGTGCAACCAAGGTCTATGGACCCTTCCAAGGATCTCGCCGCATACGGCTACGGGAGCGTAGCGTGGAAGGAGAGGATGGAGAGCTGGAAGCAGAAGCAGGAGAGGATGCACCAGGCCAGGAACGACGGCGGCGGTAACGACGATGGCGATGATGCAGATCTACCACTGTATGGCCCTCAAACTTGGCTGACTTCTATTAGCTGGCTCGTAGCTGTCATGCTATTTTGTACAGTGGATTGGTCAACTTTGGAATTTTATAACCTGGCCCATTTAACGACGAGAAATATAAGTAACCTATCAACTTGCTGCTAGTAATAATTCTTTGAATAACTGTACTCAGTGGAGACTGGAGACTTAAAAAAAGGACTTTGGAAGAATTTAAAGAAAACAATAGAATTTGTTTTGTTTTCTGTGTACTAGTATATCTGATTGGATGGAAAAACTATCCATATGATGTGCTATTTTCTTAATTAGACATTTTGTTCTTGTCAGCAAAAATTTCTACTGGACTCAAACACCTTGTGTTTCTTTTCTTTTTTTTCTTATCAGAATGGATGAAGCTAGACAGCCATTGTCCAGAAAGATTCCGCTTCCTTCAAGCCAAATCAACCCCTATAGGATGATTATCATAATTCGGCTAGTGGTTTTGGGGTTCTTCTTCCACTACCGAGTGATGCATCCGGTGCCTGATGCATTTGCTTTATGGCTCATATCTGTGATTTGTGAAATTTGGTTTGCCATGTCTTGGATTCTTGATCAGTTTCCAAAGTGGTTCCCTATAGAGAGGGAAACCTACCTTGACCGGCTGACTTTGAGGTTGGTTGCTGGCTTGCTGCTGTTGTCTACTATATTACTTGCCTCCTCTCATCTTTGCTGATTTTTTGTTGCGAATTTCTTGTCTTGATAGGTTTGACAAGGAAGGGCAGCCTTCTCAACTTGCCCCTATTGATTTCTTTGTCAGTACGGTTGATCCATTGAAGGAACCTCCATTGGTCACAGCAAACACTGTTCTATCTATTCTTTCGGTGGATTATCCAGTCGATAAGGTTTCATGCTATGTTTCTGATGATGGTGCTGCCATGCTGACATTTGAAGCATTGTCTGAAACATCTGAATTTGCAAAGAAATGGGTTCCTTTCTGCAAAAGGTATAGCCTTGAACCTCGTGCTCCAGAGTGGTACTTCCAACAGAAGATAGACTACCTGAAAGACAAGGTGGCGCCAGACTTTGTTAGAGAACGGAGAGCAATGAAGGTGCATTATTTGTATATTTTGCTCTCCCTTGCTACAGTCCTTTATGTGGTAAGTCGTATGCTAATTTAGGGCACCCTATTATTTTTCCAGAGAGAGTACGAGGAATTCAAGGTCAGAATCAATGCCTTGGTTGCTAAAGCCCAAAAGGTTCCTGAGGAAGGATGGACGATGCAAGATGGAACTCCATGGCCTGGAAACAATGTTCGTGATCATCCTGGAATGATTCAGGTATGCTTTGCCAGTTACGAATTAACAGTGCATGTGATGGGTTGATTTTTATGTTTCCCCTCTTCACTGTGCCACAATAAAAATATTTCAATTCTCTACCAATAGGTGTTCCTTGGTCAAAGTGGTGGCCATGATGTGGAAGGAAATGAGCTGCCTCGATTGGTTTACGTTTCGAGAGAAAAACGACCAGGCTATGACCACCATAAGAAGGCTGGTGCTATGAACGCATTGGTAAATATACTTTTGTTGATGCATTTTCTGTCACTATAGCCTGTAGATGCATAACAAGGGTTTCTTATTCCTTGTTTTGGCTCTTCCACAGGTCCGAGTCTCTGCTGTACTAACTAATGCACCTTATCTGCTGAACTTGGATTGTGATCACTACATCAATAATAGTAAGGCTATAAAGGAAGCAATGTGTTTTATGATGGATCCTTTGCTTGGAAAGAAAGTTTGCTATGTGCAGTTTCCCCAAAGATTCGATGGGATTGATCGTCATGATCGATATGCTAACAGAAATGTTGTCTTTTTCGATGTAAGATCCGTCATCGAAATTTCTAATAAGCTCTCTCGTCTAACATGAGACATTGAACTTACAATGCAATTTCCCTAATGTTTCATTCATCCAGATCAACATGAAAGGTTTGGATGGTATCCAAGGCCCCATTTACGTCGGTACTGGATGTGTCTTCAGAAGGCAGGCATTATATGGCTATGATGCCCCCAAAACAAAGAAGCCACCATCAAGGACTTGCAACTGCTGGCCAAAATGGTGCATTTGCTGTTGCTGTTTTGGTAACAGGAAGACCAAGAAGAAGACCAGGACCTCTAAACCTAAATTTGAGAAGATAAAGAAACTTTTTAAGAAAAAGGAAAATCAAGCCCCTGCATATGCTCTTGGTGAAATTGATGAAGCTGCTCCAGGTATCGCATAACCTTCAAAAGGAAACCTTGTGTGTTTTTCCCTCTACAAGCATCCTTAATGTCTAAACTTTGCAATGTTTCTTGTAGGAGCTGAAAATGAAAAGGCTAGTATTGTAAATCAACAGAAGTTGGAAAAGAAGTTTGGCCAGTCTTCAGTTTTTGTTGCATCCACACTTCTTGAGAATGGTGGGACCCTGAAGAGTGCCAGTCCAGCTTCTCTTCTGAAGGAAGCTATACATGTCATCAGTTGCGGCTATGAAGACAAGACAGACTGGGGAAAAGATGTAAGTGTGCAGCATGTTTCTGGTATTTGTATGTTGGTTGTATGGTCAAAATAATTGTCATATACTAAATCATATGTTTCGTTACAGATTGGTTGGATTTATGGATCAGTTACAGAAGATATTCTTACTGGGTTTAAGATGCACTGCCATGGTTGGCGTTCAATTTACTGCATACCTAAAAGGGCCGCCTTCAAAGGTTCTGCACCTCTCAATCTTTCTGATCGTCTTCACCAGGTTCTTCGGTGGGCTCTTGGTTCAATTGAAATTTTCTTCAGCAACCACTGCCCTCTTTGGTATGGGTATGGTGGTGGACTAAAATGCCTGGAAAGGTTTTCATACATTAACTCTATCGTATACCCTTGGACATCTATCCCGCTCTTGGCCTATTGCACATTGCCTGCCATCTGCTTGCTGACAGGGAAATTTATCACGCCAGAGGTACCATTTTTTCAGCCTCTAATTCTAATGTATTATGGTGCTGAACTGGTGGAAGATTATGACACCTTACGATTGCTATCATTTTCTTATCTTGCAGCTCAACAATGTTGCCAGCCTCTGGTTTATGTCACTTTTTATCTGCATTTTTGCTACGAGCATCCTGGAAATGAGATGGAGTGGTGTAGGCATTGATGATTGGTGGAGAAATGAGCAATTTTGGGTCATTGGAGGTGTGTCTTCACATCTGTTTGCCGTGTTCCAAGGGCTCCTCAAGGTCATAGCTGGTGTAGACACGAGCTTCACTGTGACATCAAAGGGTGGAGACGACGAGGAGTTCTCAGAGCTGTACACATTCAAATGGACAACCCTTCTGATACCCCCGACCACCCTGCTCCTACTGAACTTCATTGGAGTGGTAGCTGGTGTTTCCAATGCGATCAACAACGGATATGAATCATGGGGGCCCCTGTTCGGGAAGCTCTTCTTTGCGTTTTGGGTGATTGTCCATCTTTACCCGTTCCTCAAGGGTCTGGTTGGGAGGCAGAACAGGACGCCAACAATTGTCATTGTCTGGTCCATCCTCTTGGCTTCAATCTTCTCACTGCTCTGGGTCCGGATCGATCCTTTCCTTGCTAAGGATGATGGTCCCCTGTTGGAGGAGTGCGGTTTGGATTGCAACTAGGAGATCATCCTGTGGACTTACCCATCAGTGTGTGCTCCAAGAAGTAATTTTGCAGATGTTTTGTGCCCATATTTTTTCAATTTTTTCCTCTGTAGATAGAAACACGGGAGAAAAAAAAAAAAGAGTATTTGCATTTCTTTTGTTCCATGGTGGTGGTAGCTCAGCCTCATGACTGCAATATTGGGCAAAGCGGAGGCTGCGACAACCTTGTGCAGTTCGGCCACGAATATACTAGAGAAGATGGAGACCAATCAATCGATGCCTGAGTTCAATTGTTCAGCATTCTTTATTAGTTTTGGTGGATGGATACTTAAATCGGTGAGCCGAGCAGAAAGTTGTTTGAGTATGAACTGCTCTACATCTGCAAAGTTGTTGTTTATCATCTATCTCAATAAGGCAGGACGGAACAGATGTGCCGTCTGGAACAGAGGAAGAGATGATGCACATTGTTTGTTTGTTTATTTAGTATGTAGTAGTGATGAGTGAGTGTACCTTTGCCTGCCCTGCCCGTTGAAGGGAAGGGCCTGTGCATTCCTTGCGTTGCTCCTCGTTCTGGTGCATTTCTCCTTACTAGGACACAAGACTCAAGTAGTGAGTGTCGTAGTGTTGTAGCAGCGTCGTCCAGTGATGTAATTTGTAAATGTGCCATTTTGTTTCGTTGATCAACTGCATGCGTAAAGAATCGAATGGAATCGTTGATGTTGATTGACTTGGTTTGGTTCTCTTCTCGCTGTGACTAGTATATTGTATGCCTGTATTCTGCAGAGACCCAAACGTGTTTGTGGAACAAGACGCCCTACATGTATTCTTCGTCGTATAGCTACATGTAATGTCGGCAAGGCAAGGCCATTCCTGTTTGTGGAACAGGACGCCGTCCTTGCTCTGTATTCTGTGCACATGTCCATTCCCCTGGTCTTCCTGCTCCTCCAGCAGAGTGTCGCAGCTCACTATTGGCCAATATATGATGTCCTGATGTGTTGGTGGACTGGTGGTGCTGTTTAATTATGTCAGGGCAATGGCGGTAGGCCATTGCTGTACCTGGAGTGGCAGCAGAGCACCGTTGTTTTTGCATCGTAATGGTGGTGGGTCAGTGGCAACACTGTACTAGAACATTGAAAGATCCTGCATGCTTTGGGAAGAGATCAGACCCATCATGCAATATGCATCATGTCTGTCGCCGTAAGTTTCTGTCATTCCGTGGGGCGATCCTGCTGCTGTTTCTTCTTCAGAAAGAGCAGCTCTGATTGATCTCGATCGCCCTTTCAGAAAGAGAGCTCTGATTGATCTCGATCGCCCAAGGATGGAATGAAAAGAAAAAGAGAGAGAGTATGGTTGTGCATGCAAATCCAATCTATGGCCACGGATGCCGCCTTTCATGCATCACACGCGTACCCACACACACGTCTTTGCAATCATGGGATGATGGCTACTGAATGATACTAAAACCTTAGCCGGCAAGCCTTGCCTTTGCCTTCGTCTTGATTGCTGCAGCTCCGGGCAGGCATGGTGTTGCGCCCGCCAAGTACTTGCAAGGTAAGCAAACGCCGGGCGACTACTTGGAACAGTTAAGCTTTACTTTTGGTCTAGAATTTCAATCATTGACTGTCACTACCGTGTGGTGTGAGTGAGTGAGTGAGTGAGCTTATTTGAGGTTGCTTACTCCACAAGTCCACATACATGGCGGCATACGTGACGTGACTTGAGCAGAAATTAAAGTAGTCTAGTGTAGCCCGGCCTTTTCCATGCAATGCAAATGGAGAAAAAAAGGCCTGAAAAGGGGCATCGTTAAGGCATGCACCTAGAGAAAGAGAGGGATTTCTCTTGACAGGACCGTATAACACGTTCCGGTCCGGACGGCCGGGACCAGCAGCCCACTTAATTCGTGAGTGAAAAATACTGCAAGTACACATAGAGCAAAGGAGAGAGGAATGGCAGTATGATATGCATATGGGCGGCAGCAGCTACCGAGCAAAGCAAACAGAATCGTCCGAGCAGGCACGGGCACGCGGGCAGAAAGGAAATACTGTAGCTAGAGGACCCGCGCGCCGCGTGGGAGATAGATGCCGATGCATACTAGTTGACAAATAAGAGCCGACACACGGCACGGCTCAGGATGGAACAACTAACCCGGGCGCGTCTAGTGTAACGGTGGAAAGCAACAAGCTAAAAGCTGATAAGCTCAACAACGGACGACGACGGGACGACAGGCACCAAACCTTCCCGCGGCGTGCCCCTAGCCTACCACTACCAGAAAGACCACGCGAATCTCACTCCTTTTGCTGGACCGACTACACTACTCGATCACTTGGAACTCTCTTCTTGTCAAAGAGACTAGCTACTCCTAGTCCTAGATGGCATGTTAATTTATTGGGTGTCTCGTCGTAGCGCCAAGTGTGTGTGTTTTTCTTGTGATACGAATATATATTAGCCTCGAAGTAGGAGTTTTTTTTTTTTTTTTTGAAGGGAACCTCCGAGTTGGAGTTGGTACGTGTACACCTGCTAAGTTGCGTGCGAGCGCAAAAGGATCCATCGGAGGCGCCAGATCTGTGACTCCTGTGAAACATGTTGCCAGCGGTTAGGACCTTCCTCTCTCCGTCTCTCACAACATATAGTAGATAAAAG
Source organism: Themeda triandra (assembly GCA_018135685.1). Classification (NCBI taxonomy): domain Eukaryota; kingdom Viridiplantae; phylum Streptophyta; class Magnoliopsida; order Poales; family Poaceae; genus Themeda; species Themeda triandra. Next base: position 100,959 of record JAENPR010000492.1, on the reverse strand, counting down.
TAGAATAAGTAGACAACTGAGGTAGAGACTATTCTTTATTTCTCCGAATATTGGTGATTACAACATGTAGACTCCCACGTATATATACCAGCGCTGTAGAGTTTTAAGTAAGTCACATACAAACGGAGACAGGATTCTTCCTTCTCCTTTCCTTCTGGATAAGTCCTTATGTTTTACAACACTCCCCTTGGGCGATTACCACGATATGCGCATGCCTCGTTAAAAACTCCATCCGAAAACCCAAAGTGGGAAAAAACGGTTCTTGGAGAAAAGAGTACATTGCATTCGTTAATTGTATTGCACACGTTGTCTCACTAAAACCTTGTGTGAGAAACCTTCAAGTAAAAACTCACATAGGGAAAAAGAGTACAACATTTAACCTTCTTGGTAATATATTCTTCGGGATATTGTATTCTTCATGAATAGATATTGATCTTCACGATCTATGCATAAACTCTAATGTTTTAGCAAATAGGATCTACTTGATCTTTATAATTCTAGTGGTTTCAATTATCTTCAAGATAAATTGAATAAAATTGCTCCCCCTAATAAAGCCATCCTTTAAATTTTATTATTCAAACCACACTTTCAAAAAGTTGGCTCATAATTCTTCTATGAATTATATAGGTATAACAAAGAGCAATATGCTTCATGCATAAATAACCACTTATTAGTTGTGCAAAACAAATAAAAATTTACACTTCGGGGTAATAGATCCTTTCGTGAGGATGATGGGGATAAATAAATTACAATATTCAATATCTTCTAAATAGTTCCAAACTCTTACAAGAGTTTCAATACTAATAATCTCTCATAGTGGATTTTTAAACTTACAAATCTTTAGGATTTTGATTGTACCACTAAGTAATAAATCCAGCCTTGCATTTGGCATTTAGGGGATAATTCAAATGCCAAATCACTATTATTCTCATACCTTCTATGGTATTTAGAGGATATCAATACTTTAGAATTCCTCATTTTTTTTTTCTCTTGGGTCTATATTCACTTCAGGATAAATGATGTTTCTTCAAGAATTGACTGGTAAATCCTTCATGGATTAGTTCCTTCAAGGATGTTCTCACTCTACTACAAGAGAGATTATTAAGTGATATACACAATGAGATAGTGTTATTCACTATGAAGTCATTCGATGACTATTCTTTCTAGGATATGCTCTTCTAGAGACTTCAATATTCATTAATGAATATATTCTACCTTAGACTTCATAATACTTGTATGAGATTTATATTCATATGTTGCGATTTGTATTCTTCAGAACTATGTATATGGATCATAATCCACTTATTAACTGCATATTTCATATTCATTCATTTTATTTGCCGAGAGATAAAGCAGAACATTTATTTCTTCTTAGTAGGAGATTCAACCTCAATTGCATTTCTTCAACGACCCGATTTAATCACTACAAGCGACTTTGCCATGGACTTTGTTTCCGGATCCGGGTTCTCATAAGAGAAACATTTGCAATTATAGAGGTAGCGTTGTCGACAACTATTATTTTCTCCCAATATTCTCATAATATGAGATTATTCTGTCTCTTTGTTATTTCCCAAAAATAAGAGATACTTTATTGTTCTGCATATCCAACACTAATGATGTGCGCACTTAGTGTGTTGGATTCCATCTTCACGATGATCCTCTTCATGAGGTGCTCAACCTTATTCATGAGGTGTTCTCTTCATGAGAATGGAGGAGTTTTATTTTATTTCTATTCAATAAGTATACATTAAAACTATAATCTATAGGCGTCCCTATAGATTGTAGCTTGATAGTATACAATAATTAGTTTACTATTAGTAAATAAAACTTCTGGTTTATAACTTCAAGTTACTCCTCTCATTTTAATATCTGGCATATACTCCGCTGCATGCTTCACAAGAGCATTAGTCAAACTAATAGTTGACTTAGTGTGTGATAATATTCCTGCTTCAAGCTTCAAGGAATATTTTCTCTAGATCATTTTCCTTCCGCGGAAATAATATTTGGCATTTTAAAATACGCTTTCTCTCCCCTTAATGCCAATATTAGATCTTTAATAGCATACTTCAAAATAATCCCCTATGATGGGCTTTCAATAATTCATATTCATGTATCTCCAACTACAAGCGGAGGCCCATTCATGTATGCTATGATGAAATTTATGGGAAATATTCACACACATATTTAAACATGGAGGTTATTCTATATTATATGCAGTGAGCTAGAATACACATAGTGCATGAATGTTCAACATTCCTTCAAACTCAGGGATGTTCTCCCCCTGATGTGCACATAGTATAGTTTAGAACAAACTATTTCATTGTCTAGCTTCTTTATTATTTAGCCAAAATAATTATCCAAGTACTCATACATTAAAAACAAATAGACTATATATTTCAAATATATAAAATACACAACATCCAATTCACATGGAATTTCTTCTAGAATTTTCTAATTGCCATTAATGCAAAATTCCCTTGATGCCTTTTGTTCAAAAATCCCAAATCATCGTAAATATGTTATCCACCATATTATATCCACAATTATTCATTCAATCAATTGGGTTAGTCTCCATTGAGCAAACATATTTAACTTACTCCCCCTGATCTTAGGCTACTTAGCCCTAGACCAATCTATTGCTTATGCATACGATGCATTGAAAGCAAATTATTTCTTAGTTCAACGAACCGTTGGACATAGCGTGCTAGCTAGTCAATTTAATTATAGGGGGTATAAATGTAGTTACTAGCTACAACCATAGCTTCTATGCTAATATTCAGGTAGTTTAGCTCAATGAGATAACAAAAATAATAATACACATGCATGTGTGTAATGTGGAATGTTGGGGTTCAGTCCAACATAATAGATAACAACAAAAATACAAAGCTACAAGCTTGTGTAATTAGTGCGAAAAGAAAGTTAACTCGGCCGGAAGGGACGGGCGAACTTCAAGTCCCGATACATGCACTTAAAATAGATTTAGGAAGGCTATGCCTATTAAATATTACCCACATATTCTTATGCCTTTACCCAAAATTTCTCCCCCTCATGCCATAATTACTTCAGTTAGTAATATGCTTCTTGCATCATCTATGAATGCTCACTTCTAATGCTCCATAGATTTTAATCATACTTCTAGTATTCATTGGCCATGACATGAAATTCACATACATAGGGTAGAACAAATTCTAGTTCTTGGGCTAAAAATATTAAATACTTATTTTTAGGATTCTACTAGTTCTTGGCTAAATTTGTCCTTCTAGGAGCAATTCATATGCCAGTATCAAGTTAACAATTTGCCATGCACGTTGAAAGTGCAGGTTACAAGTACATTAGCATGCCAGAAACTACAGGTTTCTAAATCAATCTTCTGGTTGTCCGGGGATTAGGATTCTTCCTTCTCCTTTCCTTCTAGGATAGAGTCCTTATGTTTTACAACAGTGACAACGCATGCAAGCCAGCAGCCGTACGTCCTTGGTGTCGTGACGAGCGCGCGTCGTGCACATGTGAGGACGAGACGAATGCTGGAACACAACCGGCCCCGGCCCCCGGCCGCCGGCCGGGCCAGGGTGCATACGAATGGAGGGAACGTGCGCGGTCGCGCCCTTTTTTGGCCTCTTGCAATAGTCGACGGCGGCAGGATGGAACGTGCTCTGCTAAGTGCTAACCGACAAAAAAAAAGGATGTCTGGATCTATCGGTGCATTTCATCAGGCCGCCATGAGTGATCCACAATACAGTAGAGTGGCATACATAGAGGGTCTAGGGGCCTACTATATGCAATTTTAGGCCTTAGGTTTTCTTTTTTTAAATTTTTCGTTCCACAGTTTTTTAGCTCGATCCCGGTCTCATGTTGGGCTCTGGGCAGTACGATTTTTCTATGGCTTTTTTCGTAACGCAGGGCGTGGGTACGATGAGGTCCGTCCGTCGTGGCACACTGTCTAGCGCCAGGCCCATCGCGTCTGATGGGCTAGCGGCGCCACGACAATGCTTATTTCAGAGAATTCTAAAAAAAAAAAACTTATTTCAGAGTAAGCTAATGCTGTTACTGAATTAAGAACATGTATTGTTAATCTGTTGTGTCAATTTGAACATGTCCAGATTCTGACTGCCTCTATCTGTTGATGTCAATTTAATATGGCAAAAGAGATTGAGACTTGATGTGGCAAAACACAATCAAATCCAATTCCACGTGGAAATTCAGAAGTGCTAAGTTTCATCAAAAAAATTCAGAAGTGCTATCCTTTTTCACTCCAGCTACTGCATATTGCTAGCATATGTACAGACTTGTAGCATAAGTGGCATGCTAACAGAATGCTCACATGTAAAATAGCAAAAGAAACTAGAAGTATTCTCCACGGTTTTCATCTCTTCATGTTTGTGATTAACCAAAAAACAGAATCCTCTGAATACAGTCTTTCTCCATGCCTAGGATTGCTCAAAAACAAAAGGACCTTACGTGATGGACTCATGATGCGTTGTGATGGTCTCTTGTGTTTCAACTCTTCTTCCATGTCGTAGTACAGAAACGACATCAGTCGTCTGCTTTTTTCTTGAGAAAAAAAGAGAAGCTCGATCAGGCTCGATGTTATCTGATGGAACTTCGATCAATTATAGCGAGCCATTCATGCAGATGACAAGAGGGGAAAGATGGGGTACTTACAGGGGTACTTACACACAAGACGGATGAGCTGAGCCGCTAGTGTGCTCTCGTCTGCTCGGGCAATGGATTCCTTCACCACCGAACGCTCCGATCTTTCAACCCCTTGGCGCTTCCCCACCTCACTTCCATTGGTTTGGGCCGTGTTGCTGCACTAGGGCCGACGGGTGCTCTCTGTTTTGGCTTCGTTTGCTTCCTGCATGGATCAAAACGTTGATGTCCCTCTAACATAAAACAGAGTGTGTTAGATGGTCTCGTCCATTGAAAATATATATATGTACATACGAGTTGTTTCACTCACAGTCATGACCATGTTTCAACTATAAATTTGCCAGCCCTTTTCATGTCCTTGAGCCACTTCGAAACATTCTCTTTGCAGATAAGCCCTTGTTTAGATGGTTAGAAACTTGCCTGAAAAGCACTGTAGCATTTTCGTTTATATTTGACAATTATTGTCCAATCATGATCTAATTAGGATCAAATAATTCGTCTCGCAAATTAGAGATAAACTGTGCAATTAATTAAATGTTTTATCTATATTTAATGCTCCATGCATGTGTGTTAAGATTCGATGTGATGGAGAGAGAGTCAAAAAATTTCACCTTTTTGCACCAACTAAACAAGGCCTAACTTCTTCTAGTGCAGCTGTAACATCATCGGGCATTTTGGTAGAACATCCGGCAATGTATATTGCAGCCTTGCTCGAGTACAGTAGGTTCACCACTCTTTTACTCTCCTCTTTTATTTTGTCTTGTACATAGACCTTTTTTTTCAGGTTGATCCCTAGAGAAAGCAACAAAGAAACCACCACCATTTTTCGAGGACAGCACCTTGTGGTCATGGGCATGATCTGACCAGAAGTCCTTGTATAGAAAATCACCATCTTCATTTATACAGCCAAAGAAGAATAGAACAGGAGCGGTTGGTTCTGAAGCGGCCTGTGCAGCCCTTTCCTCTACAAATGCACGAAACGGCGCGCATCCTGTTCCAGGCCCAATAAGCACGAGAGGAGTTGATGGAACTGGGTGAGGCAGCGATCCTTGGCGTATCCAACATGGTATAAGATTCTCTGCATGTAAAGCACACCATGAGTTTGGTTTGAAGGTTGTGTTGCTCGTGTGGTTGAATGAACACGAGGAAGTACAACTCAGCAGAGAAAGGTTCCCAAACTAAGAGAGCAATGCACACCTTTATCTGGACCGAGCCCTGCCAGCCATGTAGAGCAGAGATCACGCCGTCTCCTCTTCCAAGGAGAAACCCATGATACAATAACAGTCAAGTGTATCTGATTTGGATGGGCCAATGGGGAAGATGATATGGAAAGGCTCTTTTCTTTAACGGAGGTGTTAGTTGCACCAACCATTCGAAAGGCATTTGCACCGAGGGAAAAATCCCACAATACCTAAAACCCAATACAAATCCATGCCATTAATGGCATGCTAATGTATGTATGTATGGCAGGAAAATTGTTATGAAAATATATGGCAAAGGCTTTACTTCTAGAACAGTTCGGTTCTCCTTTTGATTGTACTGGTAGAGATCTTCTCTTCCTTTGGGAGAAGCTAAATACTTAACAAGCCTCTTCTTTTCTTTTTCATCTGTTGCAAAATGGCGCATGATCTACAAAAGAACATTTGTTGGGTCAGCGACGAGGCAGTATATTAGTCATAGACATCAGGATATCAGAGCTACTGATAATTGTGTCAAACAACTGGAGAATATATGTATGAGATGAAGCATTCAGGGCAATTGACTTTTCCTCAAAGAAATATCGATGAGGTGAAGATGATGTGACGTCCATTGTCAAAGCAACAAAGGTTTTTAGCTTGATGCAATCCACTGAACCGTTCACAAGTGAGCATTTGGGAACTGTGACCCCGCCCTTTCCTCGAATCTGGGTACAAAAAGATTGCATCTCTTTGGTTAGCTAGATAACTGCAGTAGGCTCACTGGATAAGAAGCACGTTTACCTCTAGATGTGCGTCATTTCAAAAAATTGAAAACTTATAATTATTATTTCCTAGGTGGTTTCCAACAAAGAGGTAGTTTGCACAGATTTTTTTCCTTATAAGTTGTAACAGCGGCAAAGAAACACAGATAAAAATAAGCTAAATCTGCAAGACAACAAAACAGATCAGCATACCGTTATGTAAGAATCTGGATCCACGTTACAGCGTTTAATGAAATCATCAATATCTGATGGATTCTGACATGGTAGAATTTCTAGAGTATCACCAACTTGATAGCTGATGGCCTAACATGGTAAAATGAAACGATGTTTAGTCTTGCTTGCAAGATGACTGCAAGTGAATATCATCCAGCCAAAAGAGAACAAAGAACATACAGAGCATGGATCTTCCATCTCAAAGTGGCGAACATCTCTTTCAGAGTTCTCCGTAGTCAAACGTTGATTTGTTACCTAAGGTTAGGAGTATCATCAACAAGACAACGACAGAGACTTATCAAATAAACATGGATATGCTAGATTACAGCACAACTGTTGCACCATCAATTTTTAGTGAAGAATTCGCACAATGAAAAATTACCATCCCTGAGACCCTGACCTGTTTTTTGTTATATACAGGGGCGTGCAATGCAATGGGTTGAAGCTGTGGCGGACTGCAATTTTTTAGTGGACCTCATGGGATGGGGATTGAATCATCTCAGGTTTCCAATAACACGCAAGACTTCGTGGAAGCAAAGACACATTGTTTCCGAACACCATCAACCTAGCCCACAATTGCAGCCAGCCACTTTCAGGAACATGTCAGCTTGTTCCTCAACTGAGCCATTATTTGTGTTTGTGAACAAGCGCCTTATCCTAAGCAATGTGCGTAAGAGGAAGCGGGGCTCCTCTCACAATCTCTTGCGAAGTTTGTTTATACACAATGACGGTCGATATTGTGGAAAATAACCTAAGGTTTGCCATTATATTCTTTTTCCTCTATCAGTAAGGGATTGCAGGCGATAGGTGGTGTACGGCCGATGATTTTTGCAGAGGTTCAGTAGGTATCAATCAAATAGCAAAATAGCTTTAAGCTAGGGTTTGGGTGCTCGGTTTCGCACAGCGCGCGGGAAGGGTAGAGAAGTGGTGGCAATACCTGGTGGGTGCTCGTCGCCGGCGAAGAGACCGATGCAGGCCTCGGCACTCGGCAGTCGGAACGAGATCCCCTGCAGGGGCAGCGACTGCTGCTGCAGTCAGCACATCTGTGCCGTTCGTTCAGATCCAAAGAACCATATTAGCCAGGCTACTAAATGAAAGGAACTCAGGCAGCCCATCAGCCCATTAAAGCCCACGAAGCTTGAGCGCGTCGTCTTTCTCACCGCCGTTGCCGTCTTCCTCACGTACGGCACAAATATCTAACCTCGTGAACCTAAAACCAAGCAATTTACATACAAAACATTCTTCACCGGCGGTGGACGGGGTCTGGTCGCCGCCTCGTCGGAGAACGGAACGTGGTTGAGAACTCGGCGTTGTTGCCGCAGGATGAGACGCCGAGCTCGCGCTGCCGGCGCTGGAACGACATGAGTCCGTCCGCCACAGTCCTGCTCGCCGTCGCCGCACTCCGCGTTGCTTCCCGTTAGGTCGTTGTACTCGCCGCCGCCGCCGAGGTGGTCCTCGTCGTCGAGGTCGCCCCGCATGGCGCGGAGCGTCTTCCGGGCCATCTCGCGCCGGACGCCGCCGCCCTCGTCGGCCACCACGCGCCGCAGAGCGCGCCCGCCCGCGGAACCACAGGCTGCCGCGGCTCATGGCGTACATCGCCGACATGCACCACTCCTCCAGGTCCGCCGCCGTGCTAGTGTTGTCTTCAGGCGACGAGAGGAGGATGGCGGAGACGGACGCGACGGCGCCCGCGTCCATGAGCGCGTTGCGGCCCAGGCGCAGGCGGCCACGTTGCAGGCCACCATGAGCGCCAGCGTCCGGATCGGGGCCGGCTCTACGGCGCCGGACGCCACGGCGAGCAGCGCCTTGGGTGCGCCCGGGAAGCGCGCCACACCTTGGACTGGTTGACGGCGGCGAGCGTGAGGTGGTAGAGCGCCATCCCAGCGTCGCGGCGCGCGCGGGGCGGTTACTGGTGGGCATGGGCCGGGGACGTGAGCAGCTCCAGCAGCGGGGGCACCGCGCTCAGCACGCCGATGGCGGCGCGGTTGCATCGAGCTGCTGGGGCTGCTGGTCAGCGGAAGTTAACGGAGAAACGTATACTTCGTTGCACTGTAGCCTGCTTGTTGGGCCAAGACCCAGACTGTGGCGCAAAGAGTCCACATGAAGCAACGCAGAGGCAGATAGTGAAAGCGACAGCATCGGGGCCCCGGCCAAGAAAGATCCGGTGCACGAACCATGATGTCGCCGCGAATATACCGGCCCAGCTAGCCTACCGGCCTAGTCGACCCGCTTAAGCTCGAGGCTCATTCTCCTGGTGCGGAGTAGTCCCGGCCCAGCTCCAGGCGTCCTCGCCGGCTCCTTGTTTTGTCTCCCCTTGGTGCTATGCACTACCGACCGCTAAGTTCAGTTGACTGCACGTCTGCTCATCCAATCGGCAGAGTCAACGCCTCCTGCTTGCCAAGGTTCCTTTCCTGCCAACAAAAACACCCAGCTGGACTGGACTGGAGCTCATCAATAACGCAACCACCCAACAGGAATCGCAGAGGAAGAGGACCACAGACAACTGACATTGAATCCATCGTTGCAAATCTCCACAAATTCCTACACATCCAATTTCTCCACTCCTACAAACACTCTTCCAATCACGCACAACAACAATCTACTGCTAAAAGAAGAAGAAAAATCTTGTCTTGAAGAATTAATTTTACATACAGGAAGGAAGGAAAGGAAGCAAGAAACTAGAAATGCAGCCCCCAAGCAGGAATGGACAAATGGAGTTCGCCAGCCAGGCCACCAATGGAGCTGGAACCGAGTGAGCTAGCTCGCTACGCTAGCAGCCGGACTTCTTGGCGCGGAGGATGGTGCACTTGGTCCGCTGGAACGCGGTGGCCGCGACATCAGGGTCGACGAGCTGGAGCTGGAGCGGGCAGATGACAACCAGCGGGCACTTGGCGGATCTTCCCTTGTACTGCAGCAGGGTGTCGAGTCGCATCTCGACGGCGAATTTCCCGGTATCGTTCTCCGTCTTGAACTCGCCGACCCCGGGCTTGCTCAGTGTCAAAGAACCGACCAATTTATACAAGATTAAGTACAGATGTGCCCGCTAATACGTTGACACTCGTATACTTTGTCTTATATAAACCCTAGTCCAACGAAATCACGAAGGATTTCAAACCAACTTGCAACAAACCAAGATCGTAGTAATTCAGCATAACCACATCACCTGTTACATCCTTTTACAAATAATCTACATAGATTATATAATATCGGAGTCCACTCTAGTTATTACAAACCAGAATATAGGGTAGCGGAAGAAGCATAGTTTTGAAACAAAACCATAGATAAGGTTTACATTGCCAGTACAAGCTCATATCCAACAAAAGCAATATAGATAAGGAGTCTACTAGAGACCATGCCCAATGGTCTAGTCTTCATTCCCGGCAGGGAGAAGGCAGTAGTTGCAGCAACCATTATAGAAGATGTCATCTGCAACAGGAGGGAATAAACCCTGAGTACTCAATTGTACTCAACAAGACTTACCCGACATGAAACAGAAATAAAGACTCCAAGGATTATGCAAAGCTTTATAGGTGGAGTTGGCTTAACTCATTTTGCGTAAAAGCTTTAAGTGTTGAGAGTAACCAAATTATTATTAGCATCATGTTAATCTTCATTAATCTGTTATCTAGGTTTGCACCTGTGCTAAACAAGCAAGGAGAAGAGAATTACATAACCATATCAGGTTCATTAGCAGCTATCTTGCAAAGTGTGATCAACCATCCAAACAACTTAAAGTTTTCAAGTATGGAGATGATCCCGTCAAGCTTCTCACTATCCAGGAGACGATGGCGATTCGAATCGATTACTACCCAGCTGGGAAATATTCCTAACACTCTCCCGGCACACCCCGCTAAGGGTAGCCGTAGAACACCATTCGTACAACTCAGGAATCACGGATCCGAATAGCGCCTCACTTAGGGTTGCCACCATGCCATGAGGTCGGGAATTATAACACCCGCCTCTGGACTTAAGGACATGACTTCCCACACGGACATACCACGCCGGATATGCCAATGGATCGGGAATTATAACACTGTCGGCGGGTGAGACTTGATACTCTTCGCGATCCGGCCTAAGTTGAGCTACTAGGCTTCGCGGCGGATAACCTCGGATCCAACCGGCTAAGTGCTAGGCAATCGTTCAACTTGACTAAGATGGGCTCCATTCCTTGTGGGTAATTAATTTGCACGACGGTACGCTTCACTAACAAGGTTGGCCGACCATGTAGCTCATGCGCTCCGTCTTGCCTTCGATTTACATACACATGGTTATTTGCACGATAGCATATATAGCCAACCGTGAACCATCATCCTAATTTCTCGCAAGTGATTATTAATCACTCGACTTCTACCGTTTAAGCATGGCTAAGCAAATGCTACGGTATCATATCATTAGGATTTCGGAATAATAACTTGGACAAGGAATGATATAAATGCAGCAAGGGTGCCAATTCAATTCCTAGAACTTAATGCAACAATCATAAAGCATTTAGTAATTATAAAAGTTAGGAAGTTAAAATGCTCCGGGGCTTGCCTTTCACGAAGGTCGTTGGTTCGTGTCGTGGACACTCAAGAACAACCTCTTCTATGGCGTCGGGTTCGACCACACGACCCTTTTGCTCCCGAGGAACCTCCGGCTCCCCGGGCACGTTCCTCGAACTCCAACGGGGTCACTCCCGGGCGCACCTATTGCATGCATATGCATTGAATAAGTATATCGAATACATAAGTGAGGATAGTGATGATGACATGATGCTCATGATTGTTGGTATTTGTTAAGTGCAACTAAAATAAGAAGGATTCCGCAAGCGCACAGAACATACCATTGTAGCATTTTACCGGGAGTATCCAGGTATCGTTATTTATATTTTACCACGGGAAGCAAGGGTTAAAGAATCGATAACTCACCATCATGCATCTACTAACTTAGTAAACCAACTAGACTAAAGCGGGGGGTAAATGATATATGATAGAATATAAGAATAAAAGCACACATGAGAATTCTATATATATATAAGTAGCTAGCTAGAGTGAGAGAACAACGGGAGAGATCAAGGTTCTAAATACTTCTCTAATACTCGGGTTCTATGATAACAGGGAATGGTTAGATATAGCGATCACACAATAGCACTTTGGAGCAACGGTACCTTTCCGACTCTCGAAGAAGACTGGGTAAAGAGTAGTCGGGGAAGGCCGCCAAAAAGCTCTACGAAACACCAACCCGAACGTGGTGGAATACAAAGGCCCGACGTAGCCGTCACCTCTCGGGGCTACCACAACTATCCGTGGGATTGGGCGCAACCTCGAGGTAACCTATAGTCTAGACACCATGCCTATACTATCAATTACTACTCTAGCTATGCGCAATAACTAGAGCACTCAATACGAGCAAAGATCCCATGCTAAGATGCAACAACTATACTAAGCAAACATATGAAAGGCATAAAGTAGATAGAGAAGAATAAATATATTAAAGCATAAGTCTTGTAAAGAATAGATACAAAGGCATACCAAATCTCGAAGACTTCTCGAGAACCGGAGCGCGGCTCCGCTCTCCCTAACTCTCATCTAGATCTAATCTACTACATTGGAATGTCTAGCTCTAATTCTCTAGAGAAGAGAAGTCATCCATTCAAGGGACGCCTCTACAACTCGATCCCGCCGAGAGATAATGAATTAGGGTTTAAGGGATGCCTCCTCCGGGGCCGGGGGCCTGCTTATATAGCCCTCTAGGATGCACCACAGCCCTCGGATCAAACCGACCTAAACGGACGATTATTATTCATCCTCAAAGGCGGTGGAACAGGGATCCGCGAGACTCGTTCTGATTGGTCGAGATGACGGGTCGGCCGACTCCGACCAAGGGTGGGAGTCGGCCGACCCTTGGCTGGGCCCAAATGGGCTCATATTTTGTGGGCTGATGGATCTCTTCGTTAGCTTCGATTCGCCGCGTGGATCACCTAAATCGGAGTTCGTATGAGGGAGATATGCCCGTTTTACTCCGGACAGCTCTTGGAGCACAATTGCAATCTTCCGGATGGCGTAACTTTGTCGTCGGACTCGATTTGGGTGAACCAAAACTCTATTTCATGTGTCTCGATGAGCTCTATGCAATGGTGCACTTTGTTCCATCATTTGACATACTTCCATTTGATGATTTTGGTACTTTTCCAGTTTAGTCCCCGCAAAATGGACATTTACCAAAACTCGTGGAATTCCATTAGTGTAAGCCCTATATCTAGAAGGTAATTATGTTTAGGTCCTTTTTCATGTCTAGTTGACGGTAAAAATTGGCACTTAACGATCGTCAACAACTCCCCCAAGCTTACCTTTTGCTCGTCCCTGAGCAAAGATGAACTCAGTGTGGATCAGGAGTTGCTACAATGCTTTCACGCCTCAAAAGTACACATGCGTTCAAACAAGAACTCTCCTCCGGATTAGAGTGAACTATTCGACTCAAAACTTACTCATATTACCTTTCACCATGGGGCTTGTAACCGTCACTTGGGTCTTGAGCGGTTGAAAGACGTAACGGTCAAGTCAAGCGCTATGTTTCTCGCTCTTTGATCAACTATTATTCTGGAGTTTTTGCAAGATTTTCAAATAAAACTCGAGTTCCTTGTATGAACCTTTCGGATCTCTCATTTGTGGTATTTCGGATCCTCTCCAAGGCATGAGTAGTGTATGCCTTCTCTCTTCTCTCAAAATATGTGGTATTTGTGGAACTAAGGCATAGTGGAAAGTGCCTTCTCTCTCTCACCTTACTTTCTAATAGGCTTATGTGGAGCTTATAGGTGGGGAGACACTCAAAACTCACTTGCATATATTGCACAGTTAGACCATGGATCCAATAGGAACAAAAATAATAATAAAGTCATATGTGCATGTGAATGAGGAAATGGATGATAAGATGATGATGATAAGGAAATGATTATGAGGGGTGATCACTTGGTGAACATCTACTTCTACACTTGCTCCTTTGGGGATAACATAACATAACTCCCTTTATTTGGAAACTTTGAAACTTCTTAAAAGGAAGGACTTGGCTACTCTTTCTCTTTCTTTCTTTTTTTTTTTTTTTTTTTTTTTTTTTTTTTACATAGCAACCAATCCTCCGAAAACAAAACTTTAGCAACGGGGAGTGTATAACTTGAAATGATAATGACCGGAGCTTTTATGTAGGCAATTGAAACGACGATGATTATTTCTAGATGTTCACTCCCGGGATAGGATGGCCATGAATATTTTTGAGTGTTCACTCCCGGTGTAGGAGTAGAACATTTTCTCGAATGGAACGAAATGAGTGGCATATATATATATGTGGATGGATGGATGGATGGATGGATGCGTACTCCCGGGTAGGAGCGATAAGCGCGTATCTCCGTGGGTAGAGACAAAGACAATATGTGGGGAAATGCGTACTCCCGGGGTAGGGCGATAGGTGCGTATCTCCGGGGTAGAGATAGCACAATATATGGTGGATATGGATCTATATGTAGGTGGTACTTCTAGGGACAAAGTAGCACGGAATGAATGTAGTATTTATAAAATGGGTGCATGCTTCGAGGACGTTAGCATAGATCAATGGATGGAGAGCACATAGTATTGACTTTAACCGTAAGACCGATTCCTTATGGGTCCACAAGCATAACCACACTCAATGCCTATAACAACTACACTCAATGCCTACAAAATGATCTATATCAATAGCCAGGGTTTTCCTAATCTAGTAAGCATGAATATATGGTCAGTGGTAGGAATTTGAACTCTCGTCATAAAGGAACTCATCATGCAATAATTTAAGATTTTCAAAGATAAGTTCTCCGGAACTCTAGCATCTCTAGGAACAAGATGGACATGACTGACTCAAAACCTTCCCATATCATACCCGTCAACCACCTAGACTTAGATCAAGTGTTTGCTACCCACAAGTTTCGGGTTCGAGCAAATCTCAAATCTAAACAAGTTGTGTCCAAAACTCGGGAGAGTGCAAGGTTGAAAACTAGGTACTTGAAAGGAATTACGGCGAGCAACTATTCATCATCTCCATGTAGAGTTCATTCTAGGGATCACTTTTAAGACAGTTGCAAGAGCTCTCCAAAAGTAGAAATAAATAAGGAAATCTTTACGGTTTCTATGGTTATGCATCTTTTTTAGTTGTTTTAACAAAGCAAGCTCTATGAAAGCATAGATAGATAAGTTGGAAACACTTAGCTTGGTACACGGGGATGCTCTTCCCCAAGCCGGATGTTGACGTAATCAGTCGATGTTGCGACTAGCGATGAAGGCGTTCTAGTATGCCTGGAGTGTCGTGGATAGTTCTTTGTTGGAGACAGGCGCTCGGCTGCTGAGGGCGGCACTCCCGACGAGACTAGACATCCTTAAAGTCTATTGACTCTTCTTGATCCTTTATGTTATGTGAAGCTCAAATAGACAACAAAGCTTGTGGAACTGATTAAGCATTAGTGATGAAAACCTCTAAGCCTTGGTTGTCTAGAACTGTCTTAACTCAAATGTCTTCTAACAGGATCACAAGAAATATTTTTATCATTTTATAATATAGGGATGCAGACAGAGAAAATAGATATGCTGAAAAAATTATTTTTATGCCACCACAATGAATGATTATTCACATGGGGCTTAGTAGTTTTTTTGGATGCAAAATGCAGAAATCTTTATTTTCTTTTTCTAGTGCAGAGATAGTAAAGCAAAGATGCAATTAAGATGCATGTAGGGACAATAAATATTCTAAAAGGAAAATGCAATGCTTTGTGAAAGGAAATGCGATAAATACCAAGTTACCTCCTTGGTGAGGGTTCGGTGATTTAAATCCTCCGAACCGGACTTCTTGTCATGTTCACTTCTTTAGTGCATCATTTGATCACAAAGGGTAGAGACCTTGAGAACGCACCTCTTGAGATGGTAACTCTAGGAAAGGAGTCACCCATGTTCTTTCTTGTCCAATAGGTCTTTATCACTGGAGTACCTTGTGATGAAGAGTAGATGCTTCTAGTGGTCCTTTACTTCTTCTTGGAGTTTGCCTTGCTTGATTGACCTCTCTCCTTGAGCATCTTGTCTTCTAAAATTTCACTCCTTCTCTTTTTTTTTTTCCTCTTTTTTTTTTTATGCCTAGACCTTGTGCTCCACTCATTGTTTCTTCTCGGCGTGCCGGAGTGACGGGGGCTTGAAAAGAGGAAGAGCATTGCTTTGGATCATTGTTTGAAGAGTCATCGGCCTTCCTCCCCAAGCTTGACCTTGTTGTTACTAGCGTGAAACCAAATATGAGTGTTGAGTCGTCCCTCAGAGTGTGTTGTACTTCTATGTCCTTAGACACTGCTTGTCCTCTGTTCTTAAGCCTTCATTTGTCTAAGAGGGACTTTTGATTATAGGTCCATTGAGCAAGGATCTCTCTTTAGCATTCTGCTTTTGATTGTACTGTCCAATCCATGATGAGCGTACGAGGCGGTTGCATGATCTTCTTTCGTCAACCATTCTTGATTTTCATTGAGTCTTGGTTGACGCATTGATGTTCATTGGAGATGTAGACTCGAATTCTTCCTTGAAGGTCTTTTTCTTCTAGCGGCATGGCGAAGAGTTGTAGTTAATGATACGCCATCCGTCTTGATGATCAAGGAAGGAGCTTCTTTAGTATTTGTATGCGAGACTTCATCTCCAATGGCTTAGGGACATCATCTTGCAACCATAGTCATGGTCCTTCAAGGCTTGGTCGGTGGTCAACCCTTGATGATGATTGGTTGACACAAGTATGCATGCCATTCCATCCTTGTCCTTGCTTTGCCGACATGCAAGATGGTGTCTTCGGAGTTGCTCATAGCTTGTCGCCTTAATCCACTTCTTTGAGTGAGTTCAAGATGTTGATGCTTCTTGTGGCACTCTTGTCTTTCTCTTTGTTCCATTAATCGAAGTGGCAAATTCGCGGTGATGCCAATCCACGAATAGGCGAGATCATAAGTTCTTTCTGGAAAATGTTAGGGGACACATACCCGAAGGATTGCAACAATTTCAAACTATGGGCTATTATCCACTATCTATTTTAGAATTTCATCTATGCTAATAAAGAGATGGTTTTGAGTTACTTTAGCATAGACTTTATTTATCATGTTTTCTAACAAACTCTTTCTTATGGCACGCTAACATGGTTCAAGGCAAAGTTAACTTGCAACAAAAGACAATGTGAATGATATTTGATACTTACAATTCTTCCTTGAACAATGGATGAGTTGTGTCTTTTGTGTGAAGTTGTTGCAATTCATCATATGCCTTGCTTCATCTCGAAGTGTGTTCATCTCTTGACTTACCCAAATTGGATTTGAGAGTTTTCTCAGGGGTTAGTCCAACAAAATAACCAATATCTACTAAAGCACATTTTAGTTCAATAACCAAACTAGACTCCATGTCTAATTTAATTAAGGAAGGTATTTAACCTAAGCACCACGCTTAATTTAAAAACCTTTGGAGGTATGCGCAACACTTCCAAACCAAAGCATACTATAGCAAACAAAGGTGACATGAAAGCACTATAGAGATTTACTCAAATGGAGATGAAAAAGCATGATCATTGGTGAGGGTTTTTTTTAGATGCAAAACACATGGATGAATCTAAGAAACCAAACATGCAATGGATAAGCGAACATAAACAAGCTAAACGGTAGTGGATGCATGAATTGTTAAAAGTAAACATGTAGGGAGATGCACGAATTTAAAAGATAACTACTCACTAATTTTAAAGTCCATGAGCAAGACTGTCTCACCATTCTTGATCACACTTACCATAACTCAGATGATGAAATTTGTGAGTGGTGCAGCATCTATGTTCGTCACTTGAGATGTGATTCGAAATTCTTGTGATGATGACCTTTTCTCCAATCTACACATGGTTAGAAAATATATATGTATACGCAAACCTGTGAGGTGGCAGGGTTCCAATGATGGATGTTGAATGTTGAGGGACCCTGGGCTCTTCAATGTCTCTTCTTTTCTTGTGGAAACTTGCCGGAAGGTCAAAACGGCTTCTTTTGTCCCGTCTATTCCACACTTAGAACAAGAGGTAATCCTACTAAAGCTAGTGGTACACTAAACTAGCGAGACATCAAGATCATTATCAAAAACTTAACACCGATTGCTTCCCCGGCAACGGCGCCAAAAATGCTTGTTGGTATTTGTTAAGTGCAACTAAAATAAGAAGGATTCCGCAAGCGCCGAAACATACCATTGTAGCATTTTACCGGGAGTATCCGGGTATCGTTATTTATATTTTACCACAGGGAAGCAAGGGTTAAAGAATCTCGATAACTCACCATCATGCATCTACTAACTTAGCAAACCAACTAGACTAAAGCGAGGGGTAAATGATATATGATAGAATATAAGAATAAAAGCACACATGAGAATTCTATATATATATAAGTAGCTAGCTAGAGTGAGAGAACAACGGGAGAGATCAAGGTTCTAAATACTTCTCTAATACTCGGGTTCTATGATAACGAGGGAATGGTTAGATATAGCGATCACACAATAGCACTTTGGAGCAACGGTACCTTTCCGACTCTCGAAGAAGACCGGGTAAAGAGTAGTCGGGGAAGGCTGCCAAAAAGCTCTACGAAACACCAACCCGAACGTGGTGGAATACAAAGGCATTGACAGGCTGTCACCTCCGGGGCTACCACAACTATCCGTGGGATTAGGCGCAACCTCGGGTAACCTATAGTCTAGACACCATGCCTATACTATCAATTACTACTCTAGCTATGCGCAATAACTAGAGCACTCAATACGAGCAAAGATCCCATGCTAAGATGCAACAACTATACTAAGCAAACATATGAAAGGCATAAAGTAGATAGAGAAGAATAAATATATTAAAGCATAAGTCTTGTAAAGAATAGATACAAAGGCATACCAAATCTCGAAGACTTCTCGAACCGGAGCGCACTCCGCTCTCCCTAACTCTCATCTAGATCTAATCTACTACATTGGAATGTCTAGCTCTAATTCTCTAGAGAAGAGAAGTCATCCATTCAAGGGACGCCTCTACAACTCGATCCCGCCGAGAGATAATGAATTAGGGTTTAAGGGATGCCTCCTCCGGGGGCCGGGGGCCCTGCTTATATAGCCCTCTAGGATGCACCACAGCCCTCGGATCAAACCGACCTAAACGGACGATTATTATTCATCCTCAAAGGCGGTGGAACGGGGATCCGCGAGACTCGTTCGATTGGTCGAGATGACGGGTCGGCCGACCAAGGGTGGGAGTCGGCCGACCCTTGGCTGGGCCCAAATGGGCTCATATTTTGTGGGCTGATGGATCTCTTCGTTAGCTTCGATTCGCCGCGTGGATCACCTAAATCGGAGTTCGTATGAGGGAGATATGCCCGTTTTACTCCTGGACGACTCTTGGAGCACAATTGCAATCTTCCGGATGGCGTAACTTTGTCGTCGGACTCGATTTGGGTGAACCAAAACTCTATTTCATGTGTCTCGATGAGCTCTATGCAATGGTGCACTTTGTTCCATCATTTAACATACTTCCATTTGATGATTCTGGTACTTTTCCAGTTTAGTCCCTGCAAAACAGACATTTACCAAAACTCGTGGAATTCCATTAGTGTAAGCCCTATATCTAGAAGGTAATTATGTTTAGGTCCTTTTTCATGTCTAGTTGACGGTAAAAATTGGCACTTAACGATCGTCAACAATGATGACAAGTTGATATGATTATATCACTGGACACTCGTTTACCGAGTTCTCCAGCTATATTCAAATCACTATAACAAGGGTTTTGAATTTTTCTTAAGAAAAGCAAACACACTTACCAGATCTACACAACTGAACATATAACAATTCATCTGGAGTTAAAGACCTAACACCTGCACCTAAGATTTTACTTTAATTAACTTAGGCACATAAAATAACCCCTATTAACATATTGACATGGAAAACATGAGCTCAAACAATTAAGTAAAGGTGCTAAAGGTCATTAAGAGTAATGACCTAGGGTCAACACTCAATCCAAAAAGTCAAACAATCCCTATAATGATTAATCAAGTTTAAAGATTAATTAAAGCATTAAATAATTAATTAATTAAGCATAAATAAGGCATAAAATAAAATTACTCCAATTAAGTCCAAAATTTTATTTTAAGCTACTTACATCCTAACTAAGTCACACAATAAGTTTCAGGATTTTTGGAGCGGTAAATAAATTATTAAAATTGAAAGAAGAAGCCTTTATTAATTAAATGAGCTAATTAATTAACATGCAAAACATTGCCCAAAATCAGATTTCATATTTTTCCTAGATCAAGCATCTCATGAGAAGGCTACACACAAATTTTCATAATTTTTGGAGCTATGATTAATTTCATACAAAATAGACAAATACTAGCACTATTCACTCAAAATAGAAATGGAAAAGCATTTTCATAAATGAAAATTGGCTCTCGGACCGATTTGGCCGGCGTGGCCCAGCTCGGCCCGTGGCGCATGCGCAAGCGCGCGGCCCAGGCGCAGCAGCAAGCTGGCCCGAGCGCGAGCAGGCCGGCCCGGCTGCAGGCAGGCCGGCTCACGACGCGGCCCACGCGAGCGCGGAGCGGGCGTGCGCGAACGGCGGCCCGACGGCGGCGATGGCGGTTTTGCAGAAAAGCCCTCACGCTTTACTAAATCTACAAACGAGTCCAAACCACTATTTGACACTATTCAACTGAGTCTTTCACTTAACACCAAGGCCCCTGAGTTTTCTCAAATTTACAAAATGAACTCCCTGGATGGAGCCGGGCGAGCACGACGGCGGGCGTTTGGCGGCGGCGGACTTGCCGACGGTGATGTTTTCCGGCGACACGACCTACCCTACTCGACTCCCGCGACGACGCGCATCCAACGGTGTATGCAAAGCAAGCTACCGTGGACTAAAGACGACGGCGGCACACGGGCGACGGCGCGCGGGCTCGCGGTGGCAAGGCATGTTCCGGCGGGGTCATGGCGCTAGGGCTAACAAGGTGCTCGACGTCGCTTCTACATGGTAGGGCGACTAGAGAACACTAGCGAGAAAGAAAGGAAGGAGACGGGGGAGGGCTAGCCACGCGAGGCCGAGCTCGCGGCCATGGCGGCGGCGCGACGAAGCCGCTCACCTCGCAACGGCTCGGGACACGGTCGAGTCGGGAGGTAGAGCAAGTCACGGCGACGCTATGGATGAGAGGAATTGGAAAATGAGGGAGTGAGGAGGAGGAATTTTGAGACGACGGCGGTGGCGGCCGGTGGGCGCGAGGAGAGGGAAAAGGAGGAAGAAGGGAAAGTGGAGTGGCCGGCGGCTTCGTCGATGTGGCGAGGTGGCCGCGTCTTCGCGACTTCAACCACGCGGCCGGTCGCGCGGAGGGCGGGAAGGCGCTCGGTGGCCACGGCGGCGACGAGCAACGGGGGAAGCATGGCGCGATACTGTAGCAACCGGGAAAAATTTTCCCTTTTTCAAAAGCTCACAAATTCATATTGAAACATGAAAATCTTCCAATGTAAAAGTTGCTCCAAATAATGAAAATGACAACTTTGCTTTTTGAACCATATCAAAATTCTAAGTATTTTTGAAACTAGGGTTTCCAAATTTAAATTTGAATTTGAATTTCAAACACCACTCAAATGCAATGCCATTAATTAACCTAATGATGATTATGCACATGTAATTAGGCCCTAACACTTGAGGTGTTACAGCCTTCCCCCCTTAAGAAAATCTCGTCCCGAGATTTTGAAAAACGTACCAGTCGGAATAGAAAGATGGATAAGTATTTTTCAAATAGTCCTCTCGTTCCCATGTTGCATCTTTCTCACTGTGATTACTCCAAACCACTTTGAACAATTTCACCACTCGACTGCGAGTTACACGCTCTATAACATCTAAGACCTTCACTGGCTTTTCTTCATAGGAGAGATCGATTGTAATTTGATACCCCTAACTTTAATTTCTTCTTCCGAGATGCGAAGACATTTCTTCAACTCGGGAGACATGGAAGACTTTGGAAAGATAGTTCCCATTTCGGGAGGTAGTTGAAGTTTATAGGCTACTTTTCCACACTTCTCAATGATTGGATAAGGTCCAATATAACGAGGTGCGAGTTTACGCTTCACACCGAAACGTTTCACACCTTTCATGGGCGACACCTTGAGATATACATGGTCATCCACCTTGAACTCAATAGACTTCCTTCGCTTATCGGCATAACTCTTTTGTCGAGCTTGAGCGGCTTCCATATTTTTCTCGGATTTTCCGGACTTGCTCTTCGGCATCTTTGACGAAGTCACTTCCATAATACATTCTTTCCCCAGTTTCTACCCAATTCAAAGGAGTCCTACACTTTCGGCCATACAAGGCTTCGAAGGGAGGCATCTTGATACTCTCTTGATAACTATTATTATAAGAAAATTCTGCTAGAGGCAACCATTTGTCCCATGGTCCTTTACGGATATAACACAAGCTCGAAGCATGTCTTCTAGAATTTGGTTCACACGCTCGGTTGTCCCGAAGTTTGCGGGTGATAGGTTTGAGCCGTGAAGTGTTTGAGTGCCAAGATCTTGTTGAAGACGTTGCCAGAAACGAGCTGTAAACTGGGTTCCCCTATCAGAGATAATAGTCTTGGGTATACCATGGAGACGAACTATTTGTTCAAGGTAAATCTCAGCATACTGGTGTGGACGGTAAGTAGTCTTTACAGGAATGAAATGAGCCGACTTTGTCAGACGATCAATGATCACCCGGATAGAGTCAAAACCCTTTGGAGTGGTTGGCAAGCCAACAATAAAGTCCATGCTTATTTCTTCCCACTTCCAATCGGGAATAGATAAGGGTTGCGGCAATCCGGGTTTCATGTGTATCGCCTTAACACGGCAACAATTGTCGCAACGAGCAATAAAGGCTGCAATTTCTTTCTTCATTTTGGGCCACCGAAGTAAGGTTTTAGGTCTTGGTACATCTTACTACTTCCGGGGTGAATGGACAACTTAGAAGAATGAGCTTCGGATATAATTTGATTCCTTAGCTCTTTGTTGTTTGGCACAACAAGTCTATCCTTAAACCAGAGAATTTCTTGATCATCAACTCTAAAATGCTTGGTTTCTTGCGCTTTCATCTTTTTCTTGATGCCTAATACACTTTTATCGGTCTTTTGCAGCTCAATGATTTGGTTTCGAAGAGAGCATTCCACCGTGAGAGTATGAAGAACAATAGGATGAAGAAGACGAGACATATGGAAATCTTCAACAACTAAGGAGTGGCAATGTGACTTTACGCTCAAGGCATCGCAACCACATTTGCCTTGCCAGATGACAATGCACTTGAAGATTATAGTCCTTGATCAACTCCAACCATCTTCTTTGACGCATGTTCATTTCCGGTTGAGTGAAGATATATTTGAGGCTTTTATGATCGCATAGATATTGCATACATTACCAAGTAGATAATGTCTCCATATCTTGAGCATGAACAACAAGCTAACTCTAAGTCATGAGTGGGATAATTGACTTCGTGTTTCCGGGCGACGCGAGGCATAGGCAATGACTCGGCCATCTTGCATAAGAACACAACCCAAACCGGTGCGATGCATCACAAAATATGTCAAAAGGCTTCTCGATATCCGGTTGAGCTAAGATAGGAGCGGAAGTCAACAAAGTCCGCAAAGTATCAAAAGCCTTCTCACACTCTGGAGTCCACAGGAATTTTTCATCCTTTTGAAGCAATCGTGTCATGGGTTTGGCAATTTTAGAGAAGTCCTTAATGAAGCGACGATAATACCCAGCTAGACCAAGAAAACTCCGGACTTCATGAACGGAAGTCGGGGCTTTCCGAGTCTAACACCTCTTGCACTTTTGAAGGATCAACGGAAATTCCATCTTCGGATAACACATGACCTAGGAAAGGTACCTTCTTCAACCAAAACTCACACTTGCTGAACTTAGCATAAAGGCCGATGCTCACGCAAGCGAGTCAAGACAATTCTCGAGATGCTCGGCATGCTCTTCTTCATTTTGAGAATAGATAAGAATGTCATCAATGAAAACCACCACGAATCTATCCAATTCGGGCATGAATACCTTGTTCATAAGGTATGTAAAGTGGGCGAGGAGCATTGGTCAAGCCAAAAGACATGACAAGATATTCAAACAACCCATAGCGGGTTGAGAAAGCGATTTGGGAATATCCTCGGGACGAATTCTAATTTGGTGATATCCCGATCTCAAATCAATCTTGGAGAATACCTTAGCCTTTGATAGTTGATCAAACAAGATATCAATATGAGGAAGAGGATACTTATTCTTGACGATAACGGCATTGAGCGGCGATAATCCACGCACATGCGCAAGGTTTGGTCCTTCTTCTTTACAAAGATAACAGGACTACCCCATTCAGAGGAACTGGAGCGAATGAAACCCTTCTTTAAAAGTTCACCTAATTGAGTTTTAAGCTCTTTCAACTCATTGGGTGGCATTCGATATGGTCTTCGAGAGATAGGAGCGATACCGGGGATTAATTCAATTTTGAACTCCACATCACGTTCCGGAGGTAATCCGAGGCAAGTCATCGGGAAAGACATCCGGAAACTCACAAACCACGGGAATATCGGCAATGGCCTTTGCTTCAAAGCAGCATTAGCCGTATTGCGAATGGTGACGTCACGAGGAGCTCAACTAAGAAAGCTTCGTTATTGGTAGGATCTCTCAACATTACCACACGAGTGGTAGTGTCAATAAGAACTCCATTCGGCTCATCCAATTCATACCCGGAATTACATCGATTCCCGAGACCAGGCAACACTATAGGGTTCACAATATAGGTTCGACCCTCAACTAAAATGCTCACATCTTTTACTATCGATCGGTAGAGACGCGAGTCCCGGCGGCACTAATGCAATAACCCCCATGAGTTACGTAGTTATGTCTTGTTGAACTTGGATGCAAAAGTAGGGCTCATAAAAGAATGTGAAGCACCCGAATCAAATAGCACAAGCTGCGGGTTGTTGGTTCACTAGGAACTTACCAAATGGTGAAAACCTCACCAGATGGTATCTCTTCAACATAGTATAATGAACATTACCAGGACGAACATTCCCTTGATTCATCTTCCTAGGATGGGGACAATTATTCGCCCAATGTCCTGGCTGGTTGCAATTCCAACATGGCCTATTGCTTGGAGGGACATTGAAACTGCCTTGCCCAAAAGAGCAATAGTATAACCTTTGCGATAACCAGTCTTGAACCGAGGTTTCTTCGAGGAGGACGATATCGATATTAACGGCAGGTGGACGATTCGAGTTCTAGGCATGACAGAGCCCTAGGCGAGAAGCTCCCGCTTCATATGCCCTCTTTGCGACTCTTGGAAGCGGCATAAATATTGTCATTATTCTCTTGAGTTAGAGTATCACGACAAACTCATTGAAAGTCGTACACTTGTAGTTACCCATAGATTTCATCAACTTAGGGCCAAGTCCCCTCTTGAAACTAGCAATCTTCTTGGCTTCGGTATCAACCATTTACGGAGCATAACGAGACAAATGGTTGAAAGCCCGATGATATTCGAGTAAAAGTTTTAGTGTCTTGAGTCGTCTCATGAACTCCGTATGTTTGATAGCCATAAGACCGGAGGAATAAAACGTGCTCACGAAAACCTCACGAACGATCCCGAGACAAGATTGGTATTAGCGAGGTAATGCCTTCCAATAGTTGGCCCACCAAATACCCGCCGAACCTTGAAGCGAGATAAGAAGCATACTCCACTTTCAGGCCCTCGGTAAGCTTCGAGCAAACGAAACCTTTGCTCTACGAATTTAGCCATTCATCGGCTGAAGTGGTTCTTTTGTCTCTTCAAAGGTAGGAGGCTTGGTGTCCATGAAATCCTTGAAGTTACTTCCCGACGATTTGGTTCCCGATGGACATCACGACCACCACGATTCGCCAACATACGAACTGTTTCTCCCATGAGACGCCGACTTTCCACCATGGTATGCATAAGCGCCTGCCGGTAGGCGAGAGGTGGAGGCCGAGGAAGACCATGGTGCTCACCGTGATGGTGGTTTTCGGCCATCTCGGATATGCGCAAACGGTGAGTATTGATGATGTCCAAAAAGTGTGGGCAAATTATATAATAATGCCAAACCGAATTCATTGGAGAAGAAACTCGAACAATAAATAGAGGCACAATCATAAATCTCCACAAGACATTGTCATCAATAACATCACCGGCCGATATCGCGATGTATCGAAAACACATTTTACCAACAACTAAAAGGTTCTATATCGAGGAGTTTCATTAAAACCATCGAAGCAAGAGATGCAACTTCTTGTAAGAGGACAATTTTGAGAGAAACGGCGTATTAAAAACTTTTGAGGTAAGAAGTTTTATAAGGGAGGACAAATGTAAATATTATATGAATGTCATGATGCATGCACGATCCGTACGTCCTCACAATCCTAACTTTGATTCTGACGTTCTAGACGGTGGCATACATACATTCTCTCATATAACGTAACTAGTCGAACTAACGTGAGCGTTGTTAGTGTACCTGCAAGAAATTTTCATTTCAGCCCAACAATTCCCAATATAACACACAAGGAAAGCAGTAACACATGTTACGCACCCCCCTCCATCTATGCATATTCCCAATATACATAGATGTAGGTGCACGATACCCGAATCATCGTCAGAAGACGGCATCACCAAGAATGGTGGAAAACACCCTCACATGGGGCACTTTCATATAAACATGTGTGGAACATGTGAATACTTCGATACCATATAAGCACTCCCCTAGATCGGCGTTTGTCCGATCATGCTCTCACAACTCGCCTTACCTTGGCGACGATTCAAACATTAACACTAGCAACATATATGGCTAATTCATATATCAAGGTTACCACTACCATTAGACCACAGGGTAACACGTGCGGTCAAGTTATCACTCTTCATACCTTAGCAAGGCGTCGATGCAATATTTAAATTTCCCCCGAGGTTAATACTTACTAAGCCACCAGTAAGTCCTTATATGGGCATAAAAGATATGAACACCGGCAACCTTTATGTTTAAAATTAAGTTTTCGCAAAAGCTTTTATTTTATTACACAAATGACGTGTTTAGTGCTTTGAACCATGCTCCGATGCCGCTGTCACTGAACCGACCAATTTATACAAGATTAAGTACGAGATGTCCCCGCTAATACGTTGACACTCGTATACTTTGTCTTATATAAACCCGGTAGTCCAACGAAATCACGAAGGATTTCAAACCAACTTGCAACAAACCAAGATCGTAGTAATTCAGCATAACCACATCACACGTTACATCCTTTTACAAATAATCTACATAGATTATATAATATCGGAGTCCACTCTAGTTATTACAAACCGAGAATATAGGGTAGCGGAAGAAGCATAGTTTTGAAACAAAACCATAGATAAGGTTTACATTGCCGCACAAGCTCATATCCAACAAAAGCAATATAGATAAGGAGTCTACTAGAGACCATGCCCAATGGTCTAGTCTTCATTCCCGGGGAGAAGGCGATGGTTGCAGCAACCATTATAGAAGATGTCATCTCCAAGGGGGAATAAACCCCGAGTACTCAATTGTACTCAACAAGACTTACCCGACATGAAACAAAATAAAGACTCCAAGGATTATGCAAAACTTTATAGGTGGAGTTGGCTTAACTCATTTTGCGTAAAAGCTTTAAGTGTTGAGAGTAACCAAATTATTATTAGCATCATGTTAATCTTCATTAATCATTTATCTAGGTTTGCACCCGTGCTAAACAAGCAAGGAGAAGAGAATTACATAACCATATCGGGTTCATTAGCGGCTATCTTGCAAAGTGTGATCAACCATCCAAACAACTTAAAGTTTTCAAGTATGGAGATGATCCCGTCAAGCTTCTCACTATCCAGGAGACGATGGCGATTCGAATCGATTACTACCCAGCTGGGGAAATATTCCTAACACTCTCCCGGCACACCCCGCTAAGGGTAGCCGTAGAACACCATTCGTACAACTCAGGAATCACGGATCCGAATAGCGCCTCACTTAGGGTTGCCACCATGCCATGAGGTCAGGAATTATAACACCTGCCTCTGGACTTAAGGACATGACTTCCCACACGGACATACCACGCCGGATATGCCAATGGATCGGGAATTATAACACTGTCGGCGGGTGAGACTTGATACTCTTCGCGATCCGGCCTAAGTTGAGCTACTAGGCTTCGCGGATAACCTCGGATCCGGCCCGGCTAAGTGCTAGGCACTGTTCAACATGACTAAGATGGGCTCCATTCCTTGTGGGTAATTAATTTGCACGACGGTACGCTTCACTAACAAGGTTGGCCGACCATGTAGCTCATGCGCTCCGTCTTGCCTTCGATTTACATACACATGGTTATTTGCACGATAGCATATATAGCCAACCGTGAACCATCATCCTAATTTCTCGCAAGTGATTATTAATCACTCGACTTCTACCGTTTAAGCATGGCTAAGCAAATGCTACGGTATCATATCATTAGGATTTCGAATAATAACCGGACAAGGAATGATATAAATGCGGCAAGGGTGCCAATTCAAATTCCTAGAACTTAATGCAACAATCATAAAGCATTTAGTAATTATAAAAGTTAGGAAGTTAAAATGCTCCGGGGCTTGCCTTTCACGAAGGTCGTTGGTTCGTGTCGTGGACACTCAAGAACAACCTCTTCTATGGCGTCGGGTTCGACCACGACCCTTTTGCTCCCGAGGAACCTCCGGCTCCGCGGGCACGTTCCTCGAACTCCAACGGGGTCACTCCGCGGGCGCACCTATTGCATGCATATGCATTGAATAAGTATATCGAATACATAAGTGAGGATAGTGATGATGACATGATGCTCATGATGACAAGTTGATATGATTACATCACTTTGGACACTCGTTTACCGAGAGTTCTCCATATATTCAAATCACTATAACAAGGGTTTTGAATTTTTCTTAAGAAAAGCAAACACACTTACCGGATCTACACAACTGAACATATAACAATTCATGCAGGAGTTAAAGACCTAACACTCCGCACCTAAGATTTTACTTTAATTAACTTAGGCACATAAAATAACCCCTATTAACATATTGACATGGAAAACATGAGCTCAAACAATTAAGTAAAGGTGCTAAAGGTCATTAAGAGTAATGACCTAGGGTCAACACTCAATCCAAAAAGTCAAACAATCCCTATAATGATTAATCAAGTTTAAAGATTAATTAAAGCATTAAATAATTAATTAATTAAGCATAAATAAGGCATAAAATAAAATTACTCCAATTAAGTCCAAAATTTTATTTTAAGCTACTTACATCCTAACTAAGTCACACAATAAGTTTCAGGATTTTTGGAGCAGTAAATAAATTATTAAAATTGAAAGAAGAAGCCTTTATTAATTAAATGAGCTAATTAATTAACATGCAAAACATTGCCCAAAATCAGATTTCATATTTTTTCTAGATCAAGCATCTCATGAGAAGGCTACACACAAATTTTCATAATTTTTGGAGCTATGATTAATTTCATACAAAATAGACAAATACTAGCACTATTCACTCAAAATAGAAATGGAAAAGCATTTTCATAAATGAAAATTGGCTCTCGGACCGATTTGGCCGGCGTGGCCCAGCTCGGCCCGTGGCGCATGCGCAAGCGCGCGGCCCGCCCGGCAAAAAGGCCGGCAAGCGCGAGCAGCCGGCCCGGGCCAGGCGCGGCCGGCCACGACGCGGCCCACGCGAGCGCGGAGCGGGCGTGCGCGAACGGCGGCCCGACGGCGGCGATGGCGGTTTTGCAGAAAAGCCCTCACGCTTTACTAAATCTACAAACGAGTCCAAACCACTATTTGACACTATTCAACTGAGTCTTTCACTTAACACCAAGGCCCCTGAGTTTTCTCAAATTTACAAAATGAACTCCCGGATGGAGCCGGCGGAGCACGACGGCGAGGCGTTTGGCCGGCGGCGGACTTGCCGACGGTGATGTTTTCCAAACACGACCTACCCTACTCGACTCCCCGCGACGACGCGCATCCAACGGTGTATGCAAAGCAAGCTACCGTGGACTAAAGACGACGGCGGCACACAGGCGACGGCGCGCGGAGCTCGCGGTGGCAAGGCATGTTCCGGCGGGGTCATGGCGCTAGGGCTAACAAGGTGCTCGACGTCGCTTCTACATGGTAGGGCGACTAGAGAACACTAGCGAGAAAGAAAGGAAGGAGACAGGGGAGGGCTAGCCACGCGAGGCCGAGCTCGCGGCCATGGCGGCGGCGCGACGAAGCTGCTCACCTCGCAACGGCTCGGGACACGGTCGAGTCGGGGAGGTAGAGCAAGTCACGGCGACGCTATGGATGAGAGAATTGGAAAATGAGGGAGTGAGGAGGAGGAATTTTGAGACGACGGCGGTGGCGGCCGGTGGGCGCGAGGGGAGAGGAAAAGGAGGAAGAAGGGAAAGTGGAGTGGCCGGGCGTGGCTTCGTCGATGTGGCGAGGTGGGCGGCGTCTTCGCGACTTCAACCACGCGGCCGGTCGCGCGGAGGGCGGGGAAGGCGCTCGGTGGCCACGCGGCGACGAGCAACGGGGGAAGCATGGCGCGATCGTTGCAACCGGGAAAATTTTTCCCTTTTTCAAAAGCTCACAAATTCATATTGAAACATGAAAATCTTCCAATGTAAAAGTTGCTCCAAATAATGAAAATGACAACTTTGCTTTTTGAACCATATCAAAATTCTAAGTATTTTTGAAACTAGGGTTTCCAAATTTAAATTTGAATTTGAATTTCAAACACCACTCAAATGCAATGCCATTAATTAACCTAATGATGATTATGCACATGTAATTAGGCCCTAACACTTGAGGTGTTACACTCAGCTTGATGGGCTTGTCGGCGCCGCCGACCCTCACGCTCACGGTGGCCGTCTTCCGGGGCTTGTGCTCGAACCCCCGCACGGTCGCGGAGTCGTCGAAGCGGGAGCCGTTGAAGGAGAAGGTCACGGCCATGTCGCCGTACTCGATGGCGCGGTAGATGTTGGGGTTCCGGAGGGACACCGTGGCCGTGAGGTTGTACGAGACGGTGGAGTTGGACGCCGGGTCCGCCGGGGTTAGGGAGAAGCGCTGCAGCACGGCGTCGTCGGCGGTCGCCTTGGGCGCGCGCACCACGGCGCAGGCGACCACGAGGACGGCGATGACGCCGCCCAAGACGAGGATGACGGCGGCCCAGATGAAGAACTTCGTCCAGCTGAAGTCGCGACGGAGCAGCAGCGTCGCCGTTGTTCTTGCGGCCGCACCATTTGACCCACCAATCCCGCTCCCCAGAACACCATGGTCGGGTGGACGCGGATCTGGCGCGGCGCTCTCGGAGATCGAGGCGAGAGAGCTGGGGGAAGGATTCTTCCAGCTACAAGTACTCTCTGTTTGGTGTCGAGAGAATCAATCGCACTGCCCCTCACGGCCTCACCGATGTTGCTGTTAAAGGCTAGCTGGCTAAAGGGGACGACGACGAAGACTTGGGCGTCCGGGGTCATCGCCGGACGCGGGACACGAGAGAAACTACCCACCAATCGGAAATCTTGGGGGAAATGAAATGGCAAGTGAAATTAAACAACCAAACACGATGTGAGATTGGGAGAACGACGCGTGACTGCTACCCTAAGAAGCTTCTAGTTCTGTAGTGAAAAAAAAAAAGGTGCTAGCCGGGTCGTGCTGGTGTGGAAACCAACCACCCGTCCACCACCCCCCAATTATTTTCTACGTTGTGCATCTTACAGCGAAGTGGACCGATTTTCTTTCTTTCAGGGACGAAGCTAGACCTTAGTACACTGTGGTGCACTATTTCTTTGCTGGTTGAGTTGCGAGCATCCCTGGTGCACACTTATGAGCAAGGGAGTGCACAAAAAGAGAAAAGTTACTAATAGTAATAGAAAATTATTTTTTACCCTGGTGCCGGTGCACCAGGTAAAATCTACGTGGCTTCGCCACTGCTTTCTTTATTGGGCCAGCGACCTTGGCTTGCTTCAAACTCTCACCGTGCGCACTGTCCGACAGAGCCGGTCAACTAGAAAACGAATGAACGCATGTTGCTGACGTCGTCACCGTATCCTATATCTTTTAAAATTAAAAAGTCATATATTCTAAACCAAGTATTAAAACTAAAATCCGATTACACCATCATATTCCTTGCAATAAAATCTTTAAATCAAGACCCCACATGACTATATTTTCATATTTTTTCTACCAAATATTTATCTCATAATTAAACTATATGTAAAGATAATCATCGAACATCACGTTAGCACTACAGGAACATAGAAAAAATACATAGAACATCATATATATACTACTTGAACATTATATATATAATGAATTATTAAAATAAAAAATAATAACAATAAAATTAGTGAAATAATTAATTCTAGTCAAATAAAAAGAAAAATGCTACGGAACACCACATATGTATAGGAGAACATCACATTAATACTACACGAACATCACCATAACACTACACGAACATCACATTAACACTACACGAACATCAAAGAATACACATGGTAGAACATTACATCAGCACTATACGAACATAAGTAAATTAAAGACTAGAACATCATATTTTTAATCGCAGACAAAAAAATTAAGATAGAACATCACATGTATTTGTAAAAAAAGTGAAACATAAAATTATAAATAGAAGAAAAGAAAGAATAAAAATAGAATATAAAAAATAAAAGGAATAATAAAAAACCACAAAAAGAAAAATGAAAAAGAAAGAAGAAAAGACTAATACCAAAGAAACAATAAAATAAAAAATAAGAAATGAAAAAACAAAAGAGGAAAAATGAAATAGAAAAAACAATGAGAAACATGTACGTACCTGGGAACCACGTGCACGTGTACGGGGACAGCACGGAAGAGGGAATGAAGCTTGCGCTGAACCGCGTGAACTCGTGTGTGCCTAAGTGGGCCGTGTGAATCGTGCATGGGCCGAAATTTGTTTGATCTCGCGCTAGCGCTCGCGGGTGGTCGAAAACCGGCTGGTGGAAAAGCAAGATTTCTGGTGCTAGTCTACGTACGCACGATGGGAATGAGATGGGCCATTGGGCCAGGAACGTCGTAATTTTTCATGGATGACATTATCGGTCCAAACGGATTCACAAGTGGGCCAAAACATTTTAGGGAGCAAATCTTCAGATCCAGGCCCAACTCGCAACTACCAGCCCATCACCGGAAATAAAAAGAGACCAAAAGATGAACAACTTCTAGGCAGGAAACTGCGTCCACGTCTCTCTAAACTAGTAGCAGGGCGCGCGGACTAGTAGCAGGGCGCGCGCATCCGCGCGCCCGTGTTCACGTAAGAGTTTACTTGTTTGAGGTGAATATCTCACAATATTGGATAAGGGGTAATTGGGCATATAAAATACGTATTTATTACAAGCCAGTGTCCAATATAAAATGTTACTGCAAGGTTGCCTATGCAGTTCAACCATGAGGTTGTAGGAAAAGTCTACGTTACAGGAATACATATATAAGAGTGCCATACAAAAGACATAGTATCAAAGCTCTATAGGAATGCTTCAATACTGATTAGTCTATTATATACGTAAGTTCATTCTTCCGGAGACTTTAATATTGATTAGTCTCTACAAAAGATTCTCCCTCAGGTTAGCTTTGAAGGATCGTGCTTCCTCATGGCTGTCGAGAAGATCATGGGCCGTCGAAGGGAGGCGGTTCAGTAACCCAGGTCCAGCGATCGCCATTTATATCAGGAGTTTCATCATCAAATAGTATCAGTAGATACTGCACCTGTATTTTTATATGTACAGGAGAGTTATTTTTTATGTAGATAACTTTGCAGTTTGCTGTAAATTTGAAGTTAAAGAGTTATGTACCTTGTTTTCCTGAAATTCATCATACAAATGCTGAATGGCAGTGGAATGATTTGTAACTCAAGCCATCTTCTCCATCTCGCCGGCCCTATGCTCGCCCGCTCCTTGCCCACCAACCTGCGTTTTTTTTACCGGACGGTTTACCGCGGTAAACCGCGGTTACCGAGGTAACCGGGCCGGTCCGGTTCCGGTTCGGTCCGGTTCGGACCGGCCCAAATTTGAAATTTGAAGTTTGAAAAAAAAATGCTGAAAAAATTCCTAAAAATAGCTGATGAATTATGGAACCCAATGGTGTAAAAAGTTTTGAAATTGGAGCTCGTATGATATGAAAAAATTTGAATTTGAGTTGGTTTAAAAAAAAAAGGGCGCGGGCCGTTAAGGCCCATTAGGCCCAATAGGCGCCAGAGGGCGCATA
This sequence comes from Themeda triandra, assembly GCA_018135685.1. Lineage (NCBI taxonomy): Eukaryota > Viridiplantae > Streptophyta > Magnoliopsida > Poales > Poaceae > Themeda > Themeda triandra. Next base: position 66,789 of record JAENPR010000492.1, on the reverse strand, counting down.
AGGCGCCGTGCGTCGCGGGGGTGGGGTCAACGCCCCCGAAAGCCAATCCGCGGTCTCCCATCTTCAGCGCTCGGCCGCCGCGCTCGGCCGCCGCAGCTTCGCCGGCCGCCATGGTCGGGCGGTCGCCGGGCGGAGGTCCGTCCCGCCCGACGTCGCCACAGCTCCGCCGACCGCTCCGGTCGGTCGGTTCTACGGACCGGTCGGCCGGTTTCTGGGAGGCTCCGTCGGGCGGCCGCCGGGTAGGTAAGTTTCATTTTTTTTTTTAAGAGTACTTTTAGCTCTAGGATTTAGGTAGGATATGCTTGTAGGGTATGATTTTGGGCCCGATCTATGATTTAGGTAGGATTTTATAGTGTAGGGTATGATTTAGGTATGATTTGGGGTAGGATGCATGTATTTTTTGTTATATATTGTCGAGATACATGGAATTTAGGTGTGACTTAGTGACTTAGGGACTTCATATATATTCTTGACATACATTTCGTGCACTTGGTGTATTTATATATTGGTATGTGTATGTTGTTGTTCGTTCATGCGGGTAGACAATGTCGGGCGGACCCCACGATCGTGTATGGGAGCATGGTCAAAACCTTTCTCCCGGATGGTATTGCAATTACGTAAAATGACGAAACATGGCGGTGGTTGCACTAGATTCAAGCAAAGATTTGGCGGGGCGCGGTGCGGAGGTCGTGCATTGCAACGAGTCCACGGATGTGCGTGCCTACTTTAGACGAGCTTGACGCAATCGCGCAAAGAACCACCGAGCGGGCTCGAGTAAAGGCGCACGGAGGCGGGCCGCACAAGAGGGAAACCAGCCACTTGGTGATGAGGAATATGAGGCTCGGATGCGGCGGCAATGAACATGTCGAGAACACAATATGAGTACGAACATGCGTTCGACGGAGAGGAGGTCGGTACGAGCATGGAGGGGGTAGTGGTAGTGGCGGTGGTGGTGGTGGTGGTGGTTCGCGTGGGGGGAATCCTATTCGGAGGATGTTTAGTAGAAGAGCGGGATCACGAGAGGAGACTCTGTGGTGGTGGACGACTATAATGCGGCAATGGGTGGGAGTAGAGGAATGTACCAACCAAGAATTGATACTTGGCAAGTGGACACAAAAGGGGAAAAATGCAAAGGAAGCAATTGGTAAAGCTTGGTCAAAGTGGTTCCATTACATAGGAGTCCCGGGAAGAAATGCGGACAATCCGTACTTTGTCGGTGCGGTCCGAGAGACAAGCATGGTAAGTACCTATAGTTGTAGATTCTGGTATTTTTTATCTTTGCATATTCTCATTATTTGCCTATGGTTTTCGAGTGAAGGCATCGATTCACCCACTTTGGAAGGGAGATTGATGGCAAGTACCTCGCTCGAGAATGAGAAAGACTTGCGACTAGGTACGCAAAGTTTAAGACCGAGTGGCCCACCTTTGGCGTCACGTTGATGTGTGATTCGTGGACCGGCCCCACTAGAATGAGTGTCATAAACTTTCGATATATTGCAATGGGATCACATGGTTTCACAAATCTATTGATGCAACCGGATTAACTCAAGATGCGGACTATCCGTACTCGGTACCTCCTAAACATTGTTGTCTTATTATCCTTTTTTTTTCGGATACGTACAAGATGCTAATATGTTGTGCTTCTTTTTCGGAGATTCGCAAGGTCGTGCTTGAGATTGGCGCCGAGCATATTGTCCATGTGGTCACCGACAATGGTTCCAACTTCAAGAAAGCTTCCAACGCTCGAAAGGCGAGTTTGCACACATTGTTTGGACACCTTGTCGGCACACACCATCAACTTGATGTTGAAGGATATTGGAAAGAGGTCCGATCATGCGGGTATGATAAAATCATGCAAGCGAATTTCAACTTGGTTGCACAACCATAATAAGTTGAATGCAATGATGAGGAAAGCAATCGGGGTGAGTTGGTGAAGTGGTGTGACACTAGATTTGGGACCAACTACATGTTTCTAGAGAGCTTTCGTCGTAAACGTTCGAGTTCTTGCGAGTGGATGACATCTCCCGAGTTTTTGTCAAGCAAATGGGCAAATACGGATGAAGGTCGTTATGCTCGACCAAGGATGTCAAACGTGCGGTGGTGGGATGGATTGGGATACATCGTGAAACAGTTGCACCAATTTACGGGTTCCTTCGCTTCGCCGATAAAGACAAGGAGGCCAACATGTGTCAAGTGGTCCTCGAGTACCCGGCCGCAAACTTGAGATGCGGTCGTTCTTTGGAAGAAATGAGCACACATGGAAAGAGTATGAAGCTATAATGGACCGACGGATTCGTGACGTGTACATACACACGTATGTGGGTCCGGTATGATATATACGACTTATATTTATTCCTCCCGCTATATATGTTCAACATGTTGCTTATTTTACTCAATATGTTGCATTTCTTGTTCTAAATCCAAAGGCTGCATACACTATGGAACCAAGTTTGGCGATGTTTTCTGGACTCAAGGAGGCTTTTCTGAGAATGACGGATGTGAACACCGCCATGCAGGCGTTGCAGGAGGCTGAGGTTTTTCGACAAAAGGTTGGTGAGTTTGGCACGGGCGGCGGAGAGAATGGCACGGGATTACGGGACCTCCGCATGTAAGAGTACCCTCGACACCTTGTTGGTTTCCTATATTTGGATACATAGCTAACATGCTTTGTTGCACTTGCGGCCAGTGGTGGACGATATTTGGGAAAGATACTCCTAATTTGCGGCGCCTTGCTTTGCGGCTTGTTTCACAATGTATCTCCTCAAGTGGATGCGGCGGAACTGGAGTACTTTTGCCTTGCGCATACGAAGGTTCGCAATAGGTTGTCCCATAAGAAACTAAACAAGCTTGTTTATGTCCGGTACAACCTTCGGCTGCGACTTGCGGATGTGACCCCACCAAGGCGGGATCAAGTAGATTTTATTGACCGGTTCGCGAAATCTCGGTGTATGACCGTAGCAATCCGATTAGAGAATGGATGGAGTATGGTAGATCCAACAGTGCTCCGGTTCTTGATGAGGATTCTGACGACGTCGACGTCCCTCTGCCATCACATGTTGTCAGGTACGTTATATATATATATATATATATATATATATAAATGTCAGTGTTGGGTATATATGACATCTTGTATTTTGACTTGCGTGATCGACTTGTTTGTGTTGGCGGTGACCAAATAGACCCACACGATCTACGTCGGGCTACGGGGCATGATAACGTCGGTGATTGGGCCCGACACAATGTGGGTTCCGGTCACCTCGGGAAGAGAAAGATGCACATGTCGCCTCCTAAGGGTCAAGAGAAAAGGAAAAAAGGAAAAGGAAAGCCGGTGACCGGCGACACGACGAGAGGCGAGGATGAGAATCGAGCCCGGCCATACTATTCGAGGATAGCCGGGCTCGTGCTAGTGGTGACTCGGCGATGCGACGATGACGGTGACGGTGGCGGTGGCGGTGGCGGTGCGGTGGCGGTGGCGGTGGCGGTGGTGGTGAAGGTGGCGGTGGTCTTGGGTATGCGGGTGGTGGTGGTGGTGGCTATGAAGGTGGTGGTGGTCGTGGTAGTGATGTTGGTGATCCTCGTTACGCCGGTCTTCATTTCACGGTATCCATTGCACCTACATTCGCACGGTTTTTACACAATGCCTACTAATTATGGTTGCGGGCGAGACCGACTTCACACATTGTACTCAAGACCGTGACCATGGGCAACCGTCATCGCGAGAGGAGATCACGAGGACCGACGGACTACGACACCCCACGGTACTCTTCTTCCTCCTACGGTGATACCTCACGGCCCTACTTATAGCTATCCCATTCCCGACGTGAGCGTGCGGCCTACTAATAAATGGGTGTTTGAATGGGAAGACACGAGTTTTATAGAACATTAGTTCGGGATTGGGAGACAACAGCGGCATGGACGGGCAAAACTTGGCAACAATACAAGGTGAACCGCCTCCGGGAGCGAGGTATCTCTCTTATGTCCACCGCCGAATATCAAGCGTCGTCTTGATATGGGGTCTTCCCATACATCCTCCAGAGTGAATGAGACTATGTGGTTGTGTTTGTATGCGACGACGTGGTTGTATTTGTATGCGACGATTTATTTGTATGAGACTACGTATCGGTTTGTATGTGAACATTAATAGGTGGAAAAAAACTACCCAAAAAAGTGTTTATTCAAGCAAAAAAAAAAAAAAAACCGGTTTGCAGCGGTTACCGGAAAAACCGGCCGGTAACCGCCACAAACCGGCCGGTTTACCGGTACAAACCGGAGCAACGGGCGCCTTTCAAATTCAAATTTGAAATCCGGCGGTTTTTCCGGTTAACCGGACGAACCGGCCGGTTTACCGGTTCCGGTCGCCTCCGGTCGGTTCAACGCCACCGGTAAAAAAAACACAGCCACCAACACGCCCGAGAAAGACTCGCTGCCGAACACGACAGCCTCCATGGCTTCGACGTATGGCGCGGGTCAACAAGACGGCCATGCCCTGTGCCACTCCTGCTCCAGTTCCCAGAGGCTGCTCCGCCGAGTGTGCGCCCTTGCTCCACAAGCAGAGGAAGGCGGCGCTGCCCTCCAGCTAGCCGCGCGTCGAACCACGCCAGGCATTCATGCCTCTGCCTTGTCGTCCTCGCCGCTGAGTAGCGACCCACGCAGAAGACCGACGACAACGCTCACCAGAGGATGCACCGGGCCAGGGGTGCTCAGCGTCCGCATACGACCCGTGGCTTGAACGTGTTCACCAGCGTAGTTGCCCCGGGTGAACGTCCTGTTGGCCGTTAGGCTGCACGAGCACGAGCACGACGAGCATGAGCATGAGCACGCCGCCTGCGTGTGTACGTACATGCCAAATCGGTGCATTGCGCATACGTATTCTACACCATAAGCCTGACACCGATGTCGCCTTGCGGCTCGTGCCCGTGCAGCGGAGGCAGCTCTCCGCAGCTGGCGGCGCTGGAGGTGCAGCTGTTCCGCCGGACCAGCGCGGCAGACCACGGACCAGGAGGGGCCCTTGGCCAGCGAGACGGCATCACGAGCCATGAGCCCATGAGGACGAGCAAGGATGTCGGGTAGGACGAGACGGTGGCGGCCTTCTCGACCTGGTCTTGTTGACCCGTGCCAGCAGACATCGAAGGCATGGAAGCTGCCGCGTTCGGCGGCGAGTCTTTCTCCGCTGTGTTGGTGGGCATGGAGCTGGCGAGCAGAGGGCCGACGAGATAGAGAAGATGGCTTGAGAAGAGGGAGGAGAGCACCAGCAAGGGCGGGGGGTGGCAGGAAGCTTGTCTCGCCGCGCGGACTAGCTGGAGCCCCGTCGGTCGTGCTTTGGGCGGCTAGAGCTAGAGCTCAGGTGGTTGGAGGCATGGAGCAAAACCAGACTCAAAACCAGCCTAGGAGTAAAACTGCATTGATTGGATAGATGGAGCAAATATGTCTGGTTTTCAAATTCAGGGATGAAAATTAGACTTTTGCAGAAGTTGAGGAAGCAAATGTAGACTTTTTCCTTCAACTAAGACATGCCCAGCCCATAATACATACCACCTGGCCCTTGAACTTGGCCCAATTGATCTTTAGCCACCCATGAAAAACTTGGCCCAAACGAAATTTTTATGTAGCCCACTCGACTCCCACAGGGAAAAGAGGAAACGAAGGGCATGCGACCGCCACCCCCGAGCCCCGACCCCGACCCCGACCGCGACCGCCACCGCCTCTGCGCCGCTGCGCGACGGCGCGAGCGACCGTCCGCAGACCGCCGCTCCCGCCGGCCACCGGGAGCCTCCGCGCCCGGGCACCGGCTGCCGCCCCAGCACCGCTGCCACCGCCAGCCGCCAGCCGCCCGCCCCACTGCTGCGCGGCCGCGCGCTCCGCGATTCCGCGACTCCGCCAGTCGCTCAGTCCGCCGGCGCCGGGCCGGCCGGCGGCCCTCCGCCCGTCCTCCGTCCAGTCCCCGTGCGCCGCCCTGGTGCCCTGTCTACTACTGGTGAGTGCATCTTGACTTCCTTAGGGTTTGGGGTTTGGACATTGGATGCAGATTCGACTGTAAATTGGGATTAGGGCTTTTGAGCTGTAATGCTCTATGCTGCTTGTTTCAGTGCACAACCTTTCTACTGCTATTACAATCTGTATATAAATAAATTCTAAAGCATTTATATTCAATTGCTGAAGGAAATTAAATCATATCACAAATTCAGTAAGGAAATACAATGTTCAATCAGAGGGAAGATCTTCGTGTACGCAAAGTTCCTGGTGCATGGAGTGGTCGTGAACAGCAAAAACTTGAAGAGCAGTACATCATAGTCAAAGATTTGGATTCCTCGGTGGTTCTTTCAAAGATAAGGGATCTTGTCCAGAAAATTGACAGCAGTATCCGGTGTGGCCATGGCGTCTCTTATGAGATACCATTGCGTGACTCGGAGCAAGTTTTCTATGTACCAGAGTTACAGCAGCTTTGCTTGAGGCGTGAGAAGACGAGCTCATGTGTGTTTGGTGACCCACGAAGCGCGCAAAGAGCCACCATTATTACTGCAATTCTCTGTCTTATTCAAGAGAGCTTTCTCACTAAAGAGCTTATCTGGGCTCGGGAGATACACTATACTGACCCTGCTGTCTTACTAAATGAAGTTACAAGTAAAATTGTATTCGATCTTTGCTGCATGTTAGAGTGTTCTAGAGGCCATCTTAATGTGGTTACATCGTCGAAAGGGTTCTTTATTGGGAAAGTGACATTGGTTATGGGAAATGGTGATAGACTCTATGGTAGACCATGTGCTGTTGAGCCGATGGCTGTCCCAGTTCATTCTGAAAACATCAAAGAAATAGTTGGTGATTATAAATTCATTCTTGTAGTGGAAAAGAAAACAGTTTTTCATCAGATAGTTCAAGCCGGCTTTCATGATACTTATGATTGTGTGATTGTAACTGGTTCGGGACAGCCTGATGTATCAACCAGATCCTTGCTGTACAAACTTCACAAAAGTTCCGGTGTACCTATATATGGCTTTTTCGACCCTGACCCTTATGGAATTCAGATCTGTTGCACCTACAAATTCGGCTCAGAGGCCATGTCCTTCGACAACCTTGGTCTCACTCTTCCAGAAATGACCTGGATTGGAGTTGGGGTTGAGGATCTTACTCTTCTAGCAGATCCAAAAGTGTTGTTGCCTTTAGATGATGAAGATATATCAGTACTCAAGAGATTGCAAGCAAAAAGCTACATCAAGTCATATAACCCTCTTCGAGCCCATATTTCAAGTATGCTTTTGGCCAAGAAAAAGGGTGAAATTGAATTCCTTCGTTCTAAGGGAGGCACAAAAACTTACATCAACCTCATTATTCAAAATATTAAAGAGGTGAGTATTTTCAATTTTGTTACTTGTGTCTCTAAATTGTTTATTTAGGTCCTTCATGTGCTCTAATTATGTTACTCTATTTATATATTGGTTAGGCATGCAAAACAGTGGGGCCTGAGTTTGATGTTGAAGGAAATTATTCATTGTAGCATACTTCAAGTGTTAGGCAAGCCTGAGACATGTCAGAACATGAATAATGAAGTGTTGAAGTGTCAGTCAAGTTGGTTTTGTCATGCAGCTGAGTGGGTGGCTTCACTTGATGCCGGGCTTACAATAAAAGAAGTGTCAGTCAAGTTGGTTTTGTCATGCAGCTGAGTGGGTGGCTTCACTTGATGCCGGGCTTACAATAAAAGATGCAGATGAAGCACCTAAGTGTCATTTCTTTTCTTTAGGCTAATGATTTCCTTAATATAATGACCAAGCCATGTCTATTTAGGCTGTGGTCTAGGCTTGTAATAGACTTATTGGAGAAGAACCGTAATTCTATAGTACTTGTGCTTCTGCTGTGGGTAATATCTGTATCTGATCATTAATGAAGTTGAAGTGTTGCTGCTCTCTTCAATCCGTTGCCCCCTTTTATTCTTTTCTGAATTTCCCCATGCATTACTATTTATGTACTCTAATGTCAAAAATCATTTGCATCCACAAGACAATATCTCCTCAGGTTAGCTCTGACCCTTGGACCCGAGCGAGCAAGTTTGAGAAAATGTAGGAAGGAAAAGAGAACAATTTTAAATTTGACTTCGAACTTGTGTCAAGATCATTTTTATTGAAAGCAATCTAAATTCACTTGCATTGTGCTTACGCTTTGCTTGGATATCATTTCACCAGTCATCCATTTCATTTCTTTTTAACCTGAAACTCTTGATACCAGTAGTACGTTCCCGGTCTTCATACCTTCAACTCTGGTTTGTTCTCCCCTGATGTCTATATGGCTAATGAATTTCATATTATTTTATTCTCATGTTAGACAGTAAACTTATGTAATGTGTTTCTCATGAAGACATTTTTTTAAATGCTCCATATATCCTGGTGGCATCTCCTTGTCCAGTGACTCTGCTCGCCTGCTTTAAACTCTGATCGAATCCTTTGTTTATTACCTTATGATCTGGTGACACCTTTTCTCGTCATCTGAGGATTGTAATATCTAGTCTTCTTCAAATATCTAGTCTTCTTCTCATAATATCTAGGTTTGTAGATTGCACTGCTAATTTTTTTCCCCAGGCTTTGGCTGCTAGTGGGTTGCGATCTCTCCGGTATGCCCATGAAGTTGAGGGCTAAGGAAAGGTAGTTGCTCTGGACAATAATAAAGGTAATTGCTACAGTTTACTAAACTTGCTTCTTTTGTTCCTAGCTATCGACACCTCCTTGCTTGATTTCACTAATTCGCTATGGTTCTTGTTTCTTCAGCTTCTGTTGAAGATTGCAAGCGAAAATAAAATTCAATGGCGCTTCTGAGTAAGGTTGAACTTGCTTGGTTGATGCAGCATTCACATGCTGATGCATCCAAAAGAATTTGATGTGGTAAGGTATTCGAGAAAAATATTTCTAAATCTGACATTTTGTTACTGTTATTTTTTCTAAGATGAAAACACAAGGGTTACATAGCTTTTTGTTTGGAATGGTGCACTTGTGTGTGTCAGGGTATGGGGGTTACCATTTTTTTATATGGTTATGTCTCTGGCTACTGACTATAAATCTGAAGTTTCTGGTATTTAATATGCAAGGGTGAATCTTGTTCTTGGTTTTAAGTCAATGGACTGAAAAGTCACATGTAAATATGCCGTGAAATAATTGCACTAAATGATAATGGTTGTTTCTAGGAACATTACAAATTATATTTAATATGGTTTTACACCATATTTTCTTCTCATTGTTCTTAGGTTGATCTTGACCCTTATGGATCACCATCTATATTTCTTGACTCAACTGTACAGGCTGTTGCTGATGGTGGTTTATTGATGTGCACTGCCACTGATATGGCAGTTCTTTGTGGTGCTAATGGAGAAGTACTACATGTTCAAGGAATGTTCTATCTGAGCAGTTTATACTGTAATAATCAATTATGTGTTGTATATGGTTCATTCCCAACCAAGGGCAAGTATTGCCACGAAATGGCTTTGAGAATCCTCCTTGCCAGTATTGAGGTACATAGTGATTTACAAATTTCAATATATATGCTTTTGCTAAATGAAGTATCAAGTTAATCTGCACTTTACATGCTTCATTCTTTGGGTATCTTAGTTTCTCATGCCCTTAACCACTCTTTTCTTACACCAGAGCGATGCAAATCGGTACAAGTGATATATTGTGCCTGTTCTCTGTGTTCATGGATTTTTATATCCGCATTTTTGTTCAAGTATTCACGTGAGTTTCCCCCCTCTAGTTCCTAGTTTGTTTCATATTTGGTTAAAGTACTTTTTTCTAACGTGGCATTATATATGGATTTCACGTGCAGTTCTGCAAGTGAAATTAAGAATACACCTACATATATCAGTGTGTTGGTTGTGACTCTTTCCATCTTCAATGTCTTGCGAGGACAGTTCCGAAGGTATGTTTTGCATACCATACTCTTTGATACAACATTCTCTCCGCTATATATTGAGTTATTGACACTCTCTTGATTTTCCTTTTGTTTATCATTCCTGTATAAGCAGAAGAATAATGGTGTGAAGCATGTACTTGATATTGGACCTGTTGTTCCTCAAGAGTGCAGTGATTGTGGAAAGAAATTTAATGTAGGTGGACCAATATGGTCAGCTCCTATTCATGATCAAGACTGGGTAGTTTCTACTTTGATAGGTGTTAAGTCAACGAAGGATAGATATCCTGCATATGATAAAATTACTTCAGTTCTAACTACTGTGTCAGAGGTATCAAATGTTAGGTGTTTTTTGGTAGGCGGAAATGTTCCATAATAGATTTTGACCCTTGAAGGCATTTTGAATACAAATTGGTTGGTACGCCTTGTATGCACTAAACATTCATATGATTTGACGAATTGTTGTTCAAAATTAAGTTTGACCTTGCCTACTCATGCCTTGTATTGATGATGCCTGAGTATCGAATTGTTATTCTCGTGACTGTTAAAGGCCTCTCAAGTTCTAATATTATTAGGTTAACTGAAGGACAACACTTGGAAGAGTTTCAATTCATGGTCAATGTTTTGATGACCTATTAATCATGGTTTACTGCTCAAGTCAAAGAAACAATGTAGGGGATTCCAAATATAGTTCACTTTAGCTTTTTCTTAAGTTAAACTTCTAACTTTGAGTTTTTGACCTGACTGTTAGAAAAATATAATAAAATCTATAAGTTCAAATAAATGCACTATCAAAACATTTTTCATGGAGAATTTAATAAACCAATTAGACATGGCAGATATTAATGCACTTTTTTTTATAAAATTTGTTACGGTTAGAGAAGTTAAAGTTAGGACAAAACCAAAGTGTAAGCTATAGAGTTGTGAACGGAGATATGCAATCTAGATGTATAGGCCATTCAGTCAAGAATCTGGTTATCTAGTCAATAGGTTACCCAAGTGCAACTAATAAACCGTTTCTGGGCCTTTTTAAAACTCCTCTTTACATGATAAAAATTGAATGATTGCAGCTAAGTTTTGGAAGGATTTTTTTTTTAAATGACTCTATAGCTTAACTTTTGTCTTTTGGCAACCTATTATTTTTTTAGAGTGACTAACTGTTTGCCATTCACAAAGTATTTATACTCTCTAAACACTAAAATTCATTTGAGTTATTCTTCTGATGCAGGAGTTACATGACATTCCATTCTTTTTCAGTCTCCATCACATAGCAGGCACTGTTAAGTGCACATCTCCATCTTTGGTTATGTTTCGGTCTGTAGTTCTAAATGCAGGGTATCGGATCTCAAGCACCTATGTTAAACCACTTGGGGTTAAATCTGATGCCCCTTGGGATGTTATTTGGGACATCATGTGCTGCTGGTTAAGTTTTGGATAGTTCCTATATATCTATCATAAGTCAAAATCAGCATCTCGCGTGAAGTATGAATTGGTGGATGTCTTGCCTATATGAACTTCTAATGTACAAAATTTATTCTCAACACAGGTGAAGAATCATCCAATTAAGGAACAACCACGTGACTCACCTGGCAGGGATGATCCTTTCGAAATTGCCAAAGCTAAAGTATGTTGTCTACAATTATTGGGTTTAAAGTGGTCCTTACTGTGCAGGCTGCAAACGGTAAATTTTTCAAGAGCAGTTGCTGCCCTCAGCAAGGCTCAGCCAAAGAAGATTAAACGATTCCTTCCAAACCCAGAACGGCATTGGGGTCCGAAGGTCAGAGATGGCCGGAAGATCACGAGCAAACATGTCTCTGTTGGGCCTTGATGCTGTCAATGGTGCTGTGAATGGTGGTGAGTCTGGTGACTGCCACAAAGAAGGAAACGGTGATGCGCCAGATAATACAGCCCCTGAACCCGAGGGGATGAAAGACATCGTTAAGAATGAACCCACAACCACAAACGCACGCCAGAAATTCCTTGATTTATATATCGCCAGAAATGAACCAGCAAGCGAACCTTGATTTATATATCACCTGTTGAATTTTGATGGAACAAATTTTGTGCCAAGTTTTTGTTATCTTTTGCTGCATGTGTAATGCTCCAGTTCACAGAGGGAAAGCCCTATTAAATCAAGCATAATATATATAGCTCTTGCAATGTCGAGATGTCAGTATTGCTCTGAGCAATGCTGTGGCCGCCGTTGGAATTTGAGAAGGAAACCATTGTGGAAACTAACCATTGACCCCTTGTCGTAGAAGCAAACTACAGCGAACAAGCACCACAACGACCACGATCGAACAAAATTTGATCAGGGAGAGGCTGTCATAGGCTATACTATTAACATTGGACGCATACGTAATCTCGACTTCAGCTACAACACGACAATCCTTGTCCAAGAACCTACGGCTTCTGAGGTCAGCCATCTGCATTACTGTACCAACGTTCTCGAAAATACAGCTGGAAAAATCTTCCAGCAGCAGGGATCACAGACAGCAGGATCTCAGGGATCACAGATTGCTAGGTGCTAGCAAGACAGGCTCCAGATCCAGATTAAGAATGCCACTAAATGAGTTAGCCTTAAAAAACTGGCTTCGGTCGGGGCCATCCAGCTTTGTCGGGGCGTTATAATCGTTCACGTTCCTTTTCTACCGTCAGAGAGTCGGAACAAATCACAAGGCATAGGAAAAGATATGTTCAAATATGATACTCAATCCATTCAAATTATAGGTTGTTTTATTTTGCAAAAAAAGTTTATAAGTTGTTTTGATTTTGAGTAAATTGCACGTGGGGTACCCAAACTATCTGTCACTTCCCATGTAGGTATCCGAACTATCAAACCAGTTATCTCGACACGATCTATCACCAAAAGTCTAAAATATGCCACGTCAGCGCTAATTTTTTAAAAAACACCTTATCCTTTTTCTCTTTCTTACTTATAACTCCTTTGGTGTAGGGTGAGGGGGAGGACGACGAGGAGCGGCGGCGACAGTAGGGGATCGTGGGCGAGGAGCCTACGCGGACCAGCACCTCGGCATGCGCCGGCGCGTCGGGGCGGAGGGACAGGAGCACGAACGAGCCCGACGACGTGTAGTTCCACGGCACGCGAAGTCGTAGGTCGCCGTCCAGTTCAGCTGATTTGAGGCGCTCCGCCTGCTATGCGTGCGGCCATGCGAAGTGGCCAAATCAAGCGGTTGCTCTGGTCGAAGGAGTGGAGGGCGTCGACGTGCGTGACCGATTCAAGCTGGTGCGGCCGAATCAAGTGGCGGTGCCGCCGATTCAATCAGCTGCATGGCTGATGGAGCAGGGCCGATCCTCGACCGTGTGGAGACCGAGCACGCGCGCCTGCTTGACCGCTCCGCCTCGTACGCGCGCATGGCAGCGGCAGCCCGGGCACCGTCCGCGCCACCGGCGTCGGCGAGGCGGCGCGCCAGGACGACGGCGTCCTCGAGCGCGCAGCAGGCGCCCTGGCCGAGGTTGGGCGTCATGGGGTGCCACGCGTCGCCGGCCAGCACCACCCGGCCGCCCCTCAACGCGCCCGGGGCCAGCCCGGGCCACAGCCACCGGTCCACCAGCGGCGTCCTCACCACGGCGCCCTCGGGCGTGCTGCGCATCACCGCCAGGAGGTCCGACGGCCAGCAGCGGACGAGGTCCAGCGCCTCGCTCTTGAGCGCCGCGGGGTCGGTGATCTTCGGCCCTGCCATATGCCAACCGACAACACCAGAACCAACCGCGCCATTGTTGTCAGCGAGTGAAGCTGCCATAGACCGTGCAACCGTGGCATTTGTTACGTATACATCGCCACGACCATGATGTAGTTCACCTTGGGCTCGAACGGATGCCCGTCGGCGTACTCCGCGAGGCCCCTGGACGGCATGTGCCCGACGTACCGGGGCTCCGAGAAGCCCATCCACCTCGCGATCGGCGAGTTCACTCCGTCACACCCGATCACAATCTGCGATTGTTTTCATTCGTATGTCAAAATGGCACAAGAGATCGATCCTTCCCTGACGGCGACGGCAGTGGCCACACCACGCTGCTCTGCTTTCGCGACGAGCAACTACGCCTGGGTCGAGAAGCAGCCCGCCTACTCGCCTCCGCTCGACCGGGACTTCTTTGGCGCGGACGTCGTCTCCCCGGGACCGCAACCGCTCCTTCGGTCGCGCTGTGCGGGCGTCGTCGCCGTCCGCGGCGCACTTCCGCTCGCTCTCGTGGAGCGTGTCGCGGACCTGGTCTGCGGGGCGGCAGCTGCAGGCGAGGTGACCGGGGCGGGGCTGGCGCGGCTGGCACCGAGGCGGGGCCGTCGGGCCTCGCGGCACCGGCACCGGCCACGGCCTACGCCATGGGCTGCCTGCTGCAACTCGCGTCGTGTGCGCTTGTGGCCGCGGTGCCGTGCCCGGACCGTGCCGCGCCTTCGTGTCCAAGGCGGTGTTGGAGTTCATAAAGATCTTAAAGGCCCAAAGCATGTGAGAAAGTCAATTTGGATTCTACTAATCTCATGAAGAGAAAGTCAATTTGGATTTGACTAATCTCATGAGTATGGAATCAATTTGGATTTGCTAATCACATGAGCCATGAAAGATGTAGATAACTCATGATGTTAGTAGAAACATCTACATGCTTGATAAGGAGAAAGTAAAATTGAACTTGATAATGAGTTGTAAATACATGAATCTTAACTAATGTCTAGATGAGTATGAGTTGTCTAGATAAGTATGAGTTGCACTCTAGATCCTTCTCATATGACGGTTTGTAAGTCTATAAATAGACTTGCATGGGTCATTGGGATGATACAAGTAATGCCATACAATCAATAGTGAGTGTTTGCCGGTTCTCTAGTTCTGAGTTGCCACAAGTAGTTTGCCCCATCCCTGCGACGACGTGCATCGTTGTTAGGGAGAGCGAGTCTCTCGAAACCCTCGTCCTTGAGATCCTGCACGGGAGAGGGGCGAATAAGGTTTTTGGGAAGCGTTTAACGCGATCGCTCATTTGGCTTCTTCATCGACTTCGGCAAGGACTTCGACAACATCTTCATTGAGTTCTTAAGAAACGGTGATCGTGAAGACGTCTTCGTCAACTTTGTTGGCTTCTTCGAGAGAGATCGGTAAGTTTGTTCTTACTATTTGAACATGTGGTTCATAGTCATCATTTATGTAGTTATTGTCATGATATATTCGGAATTAAGTTAAATCAAAAAGTGTCTAAACTTCCAACATTCCAAAAACCTTATTCTAGGCACTTTGGTTTAACGATGGCTGGATTTGCCGATGCGGCGAGGCCGGAGAAATTCACCGGTGTGCACTTTAAAAGGTGGCAAGCAAAGGTCACCCTGTGGCTAACTGCTATGAATGTCTACTGGGTTGCGGAAGGCAAGCCTGAAGGAACCCTAACTCCAGATAAGGAGAAAGAGTTCAAGGATGCCAACACGCTCTTTGTGGGATGCGTTCTAAGCGTTCTTGCCGATCGTCTGGTTGATGTGTATATGCACATAACAGACGCAAAGGAGTTGTGGGATGCACTAAATGCTAAGTTCGGTGCAACTGACCCAGGCGGTGCATTGTATATTATGGAGACCTATCATGACTACAAGATGGTTGAGAATAAATCTGTAGTTGAGCAGGCTCATGAAATACAGTGCATCGTGAGGGAACTTGCTCCTCAAGTGTACTTTGCCTGACAAATTTGTGGCTGGTGGTATTATTGCCAAGTTGCCTCCTTCCTGGAGCAACTTTGCCACTGCCTTGAAACACAAGAGGCAAGAGATATCTGTTGAGAGCTTAATCGCGTCTCTTGATGTTGAGGAGAAAGCTCGGGCAAAGGATAAGTACCCTAGAGGAGACGAGGGTCAGCCTAGCGCCAACTTGGTGCAGAAGTCCCCTCATGGCAAGAACAAAGGGAAAACAAAGCCTTTCAAAACCACCACTTTTAAGAAGAAGAAGAAGAGCATTGGGGACAAGCCTTGCTTTGTGTGCGGTGAGATCGGTCACTGGGCAAAGGATTGCCCAAACCGCAAAGGAAGAAAGGCTAGTCAGGAACAAAAGAAGTCAGTAAATGTCGTGACCATTAGCGACACTGGAGATGGAACATCCGGGTATGGCAACTTACCCATTGTTCTTTTAGTGTGTCGTTCTACCGATTGGTGGTTTGACACGGGTGCTAATGTTCATGTATGTGCTGATAAGTCCTTGTTCACTTCTTATCAGGTCGCCCAAGAATCTTCCGTGTTAATGGGAAATGGGTCGCATGCTTCTGTTCGAGGTGTAGGCACGATTAATTTGAAGTTTACTTCTGGAAAGATTGTGCAACTAAAGAACGTACAGCATGTACCATCTATCAACAAGAATCTTGTTAGCGGCTCCCTTCTATGTAGAGAGGGTTTAAAGTGGTATTAGAGTCCAATAAAGTAGTCCTCTAAATATGGTCTTTATTGGTAAAGGTTATGAGTGTGGGGGCTTGTTCCGTTTTTCCCTTGATGATTGTAGCAACAAGTCGTAAACCATATTTGTGGCAATATAAATGATGATGCTAGTCTTTGGCACTCGAGATTATGTCACTTAAATTTTGGTTCTATGAGTCGGCTTTCTAGTATGGAGTTAATTCCAAATTTTTCATCATCAAAGGTTCGAAGTGCCATAGTTGTGTGCAATCTAAGCAACCTCGGAAGCCTCATAAGGCGGTTGAGGAAAGACACTTGGCACCATTAGAACTCATTCATTCGATCTTTGTGAGATGAATGGTGTGTTGACGAAGGGTGGAAAAAGATATTTCATGACTTTAATTGATGATGCATCTAGATTTTGTTATGTGTATCTATTACGATCTAAAGATGAGGCTCTAGATCAATTTAAAGTCTATAAGGCGAGAGGTTGAGAACCAACTAGAAAGAAAAATCAAACGAATTAGATCGATCATGGTGGAGAGTATTTCTCTAATCAATTTGACTTATTTTGTGAGGGACATGGAATTATTCATGAGAGGACGCCTCCCTATTCACGGAATCAAACGGCGTTGCCGAAAGAAAGAACCGCACTTTGATGACTTGGTAAATACCATGTTAGACACTTTGGGTTATCCAAGGCATGGTGGGGGGAGGCCTTGTTGACTTGCAAGTCATGTCACGAATAGAGTTCCAAACAAGAATAAGGATAAAACCCCTTATGAGGAGTGGGTTGGGAGAAAACCATCACTTTCTTACTTACGCACTTGGGGATGCTTGGCGAAAGTCAATGTACCAATTGCTAAAAAGCGCAAGCTTGGACCTAAGACGGTTGATTGTGTCTTTCTAGGATATGCTCAGAGGAGTACTGCCTATAGATTCTTAGTGGTTAAATCTGAAGTACCAAACATGCTTGTGGACACAATTATAGAGTCTAGAGATGCCACATTCTTTGAGAATTTATTTTCTATGAAAGATATGCATAACACTTCTAGATTTTCTTATGAGATACCTCCTAAACCTACCCCACCTATTGAGTATGATGAACAACCACTTGAGCGAAGTCCTGAGGAGGATGACAGTGAGGCTCCAAGGAGGAGCAAGAGACAAAGGATGTTAAAATCTTTTGGTGATGACTTCATTGTATACCTTGTGGACGATACTCCCAAGTCAATTTTTGAGGCATATGCATCTCCAGATGTAGATTATTGGAAAGAGGCTGTTCATAGTGAGATGGATTCCATTCTCACCAACGGGACTTGGGAAGTAACGAGATCGACCCTATGGTTGCAAGCCCGTGGGTTGTAAGTGGGTGTTCAAGAAGAAACTTAGGCCGATGGTACGATTGAAAAGTACAAGGCTCGTCTTGTGGCTAAGGGCTACACCCAAAAAAAGGCGAAGATTTCTTTGATACTTACTCACCCGTTGCTAGATTGACTACAATTCGAGTACTACTTTCCTTGGCTGCCTCAAATGGTCTTCTCGTTCATCGATGGACGTTAAGACAGCTTTTCTTAATGGGGAGTTGGATGAGGAAATCTATATGGAACAAACCGAAGGTTTTGTAGTAAAAGGTCAAGAGAACAAGGTGTGTAGGTTGTTGAAATCTTTGTATGGCACTCGAAACAAGCTCCTAAGCAATGGCATGAGAAATTCGACGAACTTTAACTACCGGCTTTGCCATTAATGAGGCCGATAGATGTGTATACTATCGCCATGGTGGGGGTGAGGAGTTATATTGTGTTTATATGTGGATGACATATTGATCTTTGGCACAAACATTGATGTGATCAATAAAGTCAAGTCTTTGTTATCAAAGAATTTCGATATGAAAGATCTGGGAGAGGCTGATGTAATCTTAAACATAAAAATAATTAAAGGGGAGAATGGGATTACCCTCTTGCAATCCCATTATGTGGAGAAGGTCTTGAGCCGTTTCGGCTATATGGAAAGTAAACCTTCTCCAACACCTTATGATCCCGTATGACACTTCGTAAGAATAAGAGTATTGCCAAAGATCAATTACGTTATTCCCGAGATCATTGGTCATTGATGTACTTAGCAAGTGCTACGAGGCTGACATCTCATTCGTAAGCAAATTGAGCCGTTTTACATCTAATCGGGAAATGATCACTGGCATGCACTTGATCGAGTAATGCGCTATCTGCGAGGTAGTATGAGTTATGGACTTCACTATACTGGATACCCACCAGTATTGGAGGGTTAAAGTGATGCAAATTGGATTTCTGATGCTGATGAGATAAAGGCCACGAGTGGGTATGTCTTCACCCTTGGTGGCGCTGCAATATCATGGAGGTCTTGTAAACGAGACCATTTTGACGAGGTCAACCATGGAGGCGGGAACTCACGGCATTAGACACGGCTCTACCGCGAGCGGGAATGGCTACGTGAGCTCTTGATGGACCTACCGGTGGTTGAGAAACCGATTCGGCTATTATCATAAACTGTGACAACCGCAGAGACTAATTGTCAAGGTGAACAGGTTCAAAGGATAATTTGAAGTCCTCAAGACATGTAAAGAGAAGACGAAGTCCGTCGGAAAATTGAGAAACTCCGGAGTGATAACCTTGGATTATATCCAAACAAACTAAAAATCGCGAGATCCCTTTACAAAGGGGCTATCACGGAATGTGATAGAAAATGCATCGAGGAGTTGGGTATGAGACCCGTGCAAAGTTACCATAGTGGTAACCCAACTTATGTGATCGAAGTAGTGTCAGGGAAAACAAGGCGCGTGGGGAACTTGAGGAGAGTTTAAACTTTTACTACCCTCTCCGAGAAGATGTAAAACTCTCATAAGCGCTGGCGGGTTGGTAATTGCCTTAATGTGTTACGTGAGTCTTAAGTGGCGGAGGTAATGCTTGTCCGCAGAGTATCCTTGAAAGAACACACCTATATGAGCTTGACTTGTTGGTCGCGATCCGTGAGGTATGGGTATCCTCTAATAAGCTCATGAAAGACCATGGAGTACGACTCATATGCTCCACCCAAGGGGCAACCTACGGGCAACATAGTACTTGGTTTGATCTCCGGTGAAACTTGTCCATGAAAAACTTGCAATTCAAGGCATAGTCCATTGTTCAAGTTGTGGATAAGCATAGCTTGAGGCTCTAGGTGGATGTTCAACTTAACGGTCTCCACCGAAAGACTAGTATATCAAACAGTTCTAGGAACAGGCAAATCTCTAGTTGGGCCTTTAAGATCGGTGGGGATTGTTGGAGTTCATAAAGATCTTAAAGGCCCAAAGCATGTGAGAAAGTCAATTTGGATTCTACTAATCTCATGAAGAGAAAGTCAATTTGGATTTGACTAATCTCATGAGTATGGAATCAATTTGGATTTGCTAATCACATGAGCCATGAAAGATGTAGATAACTCATGATGTTAGTAGAAACATCTACATGCTTGATAAGGAGAAAGTAAAATTGAACTTGATAATGAGTTGTAAATACATGAATCTTAGCTAATGTCTAGATGAGTATGAATTGTCTAGATAAGTATGAGTTGCACTCTAGATCCTTCTCATATGACGGTTCGTAAGTCTATAAATAGACTTGCATGGGTCATTGGGATGATACAAGTAATGCCATACAATCAATAGTGAGTGTTTGCCGGTTCTCTAGTTCTGAGTTGCCACAAGTAGTTTGCCCCATCCCTGCGACGACGTGCATCGTTGTTAGGGAGAGCAGGTCTCCGAAACCCTCGTCCTTGAGATCCTGCACGGGAGAGGGCGAATAAGGTTTTTGGGAAGCGTTTAACGCGACCGCTCATTTGGCTTCTTCATCGACTTCGGCAAGGACTTCGACAACATCTTCATTGAGTTCTTAAGAAACGGTGATCGTGAAGACGTCTTCGTCAACCGTTGGCTTCTCCGAGAGAGATCGGTAAGTTTGTTCTTACTATTTGAACATGTGGTTCATAGTCATCATTTATGTAGTTATTGTCATGATATATTCTGGAATTAAGTTAAATCAAAAAGTGCCTAAACTTCCAACAGGCGGCCTCCTCCGCATCTGCCAACGCCGTCGCGTCCAAGGCGGCCTGGAGCGCGCCGCGCGAGCTCAACTGCGGGCAAGCTCCGCCTCGGCCACCGCGGGAGCGCGGGCGAGGTCCGCCGGGCCACCGCTACGGCGCGCGCGCGAACGACCAGTGTCGGAGCCTTGACATGAGCTACTTGTGAGAGAGAAAAGAAAGATAGGGTGTTTTCTGGAAAATTGGCACTGACGTGGCACATTTTGGACCTTAGGTGTGCATCGGCGAAAGATCAGGTACCCAAATAGTCAGTTTGATAGTTCGGGTACCTACATGGGAAATGACCAATAGTTTAGGTACTCCACGTGCAATTTACTCTTTGATTTTTCTTTTTCTTTTTTTCACGAGCAAGCATATAAGTTGTTTTGATTTTTCAATACACAGCAACACATAGCTATGTACTTACAAATGCATTTGTGTTTTTTTGTTCTTGATTCCAGGAGGCATGGACAACCCAAGTTCACTGCCATCGCAATGCATGGTTACATTAGGCCAGTCTCAATGGAGGTTTCACGGAAATATCATGCATATTAAATAATCTGTCATGTCAGCATTTGCATTGAAATTGCATGAAATTGAGAGGAGAGAGAAGGAATTCGTTTCACCATGGTGAAACTATATAGCGTTGTTTCCAAAACATTGGAAAGTGTGTGAAACCCCCATTGAAAGTGTGATTTCATTTCATTGGTGGAAGAGAGGAGAGAAAGATAACAGTGGACCCATAGAAGATTTAAATAGTATGTGAAACGTGCAACGTTCATATCAAAATTTCAAATCTTGGAAACTGTGAATTGAAACTAGCCATTGAGACCGGCCTTACATAAAGCCACATGAAATTGAGCAGCAGAACATATCTTAATAGTCCACTGTCCACCTATCACCTAATCCTTCACCATATGATCTGGTGACCTATCACATAATCCTTCACCATATGATCTGGTGACATCTTTTTCTCGTCATCGGAGGGTTCAGCTATATTATTGGGTGCTCTCTCTCTCTCTCTCTCTCTCTCTCTCTCTCTCTCTCTCTCTCTCTCTGATCTTCACCGGATGGTGTGGACGTGTGGTGCTCTCCGATCAACTAATCCGACGAAGCATCTTTGTTGTTTTCTTGGTCGTTTTCACAGGAGTTGATCTGGCTTCTTCCATCTTGTTTCTTTGCTCCGTAGACCGTAGGACCCAAAATGAACGTGTGCAACACATCTCACTTACATGTTAGTCCAATTTGATCGGTTGTCATGTTTTTTTAAAAAAAAAAAGACGACAAAAGATTTCATGGATTTTTATTAAACAAATAAAGAAAAACAAACAAAAAATGATTACAAGGACTACTGAGGGATAGGGACAACACCACTACAAAAGCCCTCCTCCCAAACCACTCTAAACTTACTCAAAGAAAAAGAGAACCCCGAAGAAGTTCCCGGACAACAACCACAACAAAGAACACTAAAAAGAAGAAACAAAACATCTACAATCCTTCCGCATTAGTTTTTGTTGCCAAGTGGTATTGTTGTATATCCTTCTTGCATAAAAGAGCAACTTGTCATTTAAATCACCAAAAAATACAAAATAATCTGTGACCAAGTATGGTCAAGTGCTCTGAAAATCTCTTCTTCATTTTGGCGATTGGCGACAACACACTAAAGCCAATTTTCAATACCACCTGAATTGAAAGCAATCTTTTTTTTTTGCGAAATCGAATTGAAAGCAATCTAAATTCACTTGCAATGTGCTTAGGCATGCTTTGGATATATTACCGATCATCTATTTCATTTTTTTAAAAACCTGAAGCTCTTGATAACAGTAGTATGTTCCCGGTCTTGATAAGCATATTTACTCCAACTAAGATTACTGTTCTCCCACGATATCTATATGACTATTGAATTCCACTTTATTTTTCTCTCATATAGTCATATTAGATAATAAACTTGTGTAATGTGTTTTTCATGAAGACATTTTTTTGCCCTGGGTTGGAGCCTTGTACATGACGACCCCTGCTCGTCTTCCCAAAACCACCCAACAATGCACGTGACAATCATGCACCGGTGCCGCGGCAATGATGGGTGGCAAACTGCAAAACATGCGAGTAGAGGGGATGGGTGGCAAACTGCATTCCATCCGAATCCGATGGCAATCGATCAATCATGCACCGGTGCGGCGGACGTCGTGCCGACGTGTCTCTGCGGCTGCACGCCTTGCTTTGCATGTCATATCTGGACTATGGCGCGTGCTCAAGAAACTGAAGAAAAGGTTTTCAGTATGTTATTACTAAGTTCAATCTTGTATAGTGTTTAAGAAAGTTTAGTCACCGAAGACCCATAGGCATTTACTATTTGAAATATTATAAAGAATTCACAACCGTTAGGTTTTGGTACACCATACATATAGGGAAAAAAACAAAGGGGGTAAGAAAAATATCTCCATAAATATAATGCCATGCAAATAATAATGAAAACATAAGCTGCAGGATGAAAACTCCAGACTATTCTTTAGGAAAGCACCTAATTTCTGAACTTCCATGGTTTCAGAGTCTTGTTTTTTGTGTTTTTTGTCTTTTGATAGAGCTGCCCCCAAATTTCATCTATGGTCTTCTGCGCAGCAAAAGGAGATATTTTTGTGCTTAGCTATCCTTTTGATGAAAGCACCCACCGACATAAAACAGCCTCAAACTCTCCTTTTTCTTTGCCTTTTGGAAGGTATTGCCCATAAACACCATATCATCTCTAGACTGAGCAAAATATGCTTCAAGAAATCAACAAAGGTAAGTAAAATAATGATGAGCTGCTAATGAACTTATGAGCAGGCTATTGTATAGAACAATGAAAAGCGCAATCGACCCAAACAATTTGCTCCAGAAAAAACTAAACTTAAACCATCGAAGAAAGGAGACTGCAGTACTGAACTGTACCTGAAACGCTAAAAAGATGTAGCTACTGTCGCTTGATTCTAAAATAGAAATAGAATTTTTGAGAAACCTCATCCTGAAATGCAGTTACTGAACCTGAAACGCTAAAACAATGCAGCTACTGTCGCTGCATTCTGAAATAGAAATGGAGCCTGCATTATCTGTTTTGAGAAAGCTCATTCTTAAACCAGCATTACTTTTGAGTAAAAAATTAAATCTTTATTTACTGCATTAGGCTTTAACTATAATAACAGACCAGTTAGCTAGCAACTAACTTAGTATGAGTACAACAACTTAGAATGTATACAGTGAGCTAGCTGAGATGACAATATGCATCAGATGGCAGTTTGTCCTCTCTGATATGGATTGGAAGTGTGAACGAAATAAAGAGAAAAGAGAAATACACCGTCTACTAATGAAATCTAAGAGCAGCTGAGAGAAATCACTTATAGACAACAGCTGCTCTGCTCGATTGTAGAGCATAGCTTAATGTGTAAACATCTAAAACAAATACAATGCAATTTTTCTCTGGCAGTCATACAAATATGGGGCTTGCAAAGAAGAATTGAAGAAATGTAAAATCCAAAGGAACCCGCCCCTTTACATATGGGGGTCATAAACTACTTAAAACAGCTTGTACATGTGGTAGCGAATTGAAGAAAAATGACTTACCAAAAACAAATAACAGAATGTCTTACTGCTAAGATGCTCTTGAAATCTTCAAATCCAAAAGAGTGTGCATGACATCCAAGCAGAGATAATTTAATCTTGATTTTTATTGCTTGAAAAAGCATGTTATATTCTGTAGGAAACCATATATGCAGTGAAAAGGACAGGATAATTTAATCTTGATTTATATTTTCTTAAAATCCCAAGGAACATGAAGCAGTATATTTCAGAAATCACAATTTCGAACATTGAGATTACAGATTAGGGAAATAGCTTGAGCAAACAAATTTCATAGTTGTAGGGTAAGAAATAGAATCAACAAAATCTCATACTCCGCTTTTTGTTAAGATCTATCCTTGATTGTATTTAAAAAATTGAGCCAAGGGAATAAAATAATAAATATGGTACCTTTCAAATAATATTCATGGAGCTAAAGGAGAAAAGGCTTTTTCAATCACCCACGCACAGAAATGTCCCTGAATTTGCACCAAATAAGATACAATTACATCGTTGATAGCATAAAACCCTTCAATATTGAGAGGAGCATATGAACTCTAACCCTTTTCTGCAATCAAATTTTGGGAGGAACGCATAAATGCTTTTCAAATTTAGCTGACAAACTAAAAGTTATAATCCAAAAGGCATGAAGCAAGTTACTAACCTGTAAATCAAGTAGTCTGTGATTCTTACTCCTCACTAAAAAGCACTTTCATCAAGCAATATGTAAATCTCTGTAATGGCATAACACTATCATTTCACATGTTGAGCACAGCTTGCATAGACAAACATAAAAGGAAACAAGGCATGTGGCTAACCTCTTTAACAACAATGAGGCAAATGGTGAAGAACCATGTGAGAAAAGCTTTCATAACAGCAGATACCACGAGGACTGGTTGAAAAATGAACCCAAAAGTAGTCGTAAATCCAAAACTACACCATATTAGTAACAGGCAGATTAGTATCTCACTCACCCTAAAACAGCAAACCAAAATTCGATTGCACAGAGCAGCACAAATGAATAGAACCAGTTTTAGGCAAAAAAATTTGACAAAGCATTCATATAGCATCACACAATGTGTAGGTGCATTATTGTTGACCTCTCGGTAGGAAAAAACTAAAGACTGAATCAGTTTACTCTTCAGAAGCATGCATAAATTTCTTATTTCTTAAAGCCCATGGTAACCATATATTTTAAAGAATTCCATATGCAATAGTAGTTCGGACATCTCGCAGACAACTTTAGGCTCACTCAAAAATGTTAGGTTCCACACACCAACAGGAAAGTACAACTATTCTTAAGCCATCAACACGATAACTGATTTGGCCAATTTCGTTGAATGAAACTGAAAGCTATATGAAATCAATGTAATTTAACAATGCCTCACAATTCAACCCACAGTACAGATGCAAACCACATTCATGCAAACCATGCTACGCATTCAGTAGATCATGTTTACATTTTAGATCTCTTTCACCATTATGTATTAGTAGTCATGTCAAAAGAGCAGCATATTTCAGATCTCTTTCACCATTATGTGTTACTACTTATGTCAAAAGAGTGGCATATTATAAGATATGATGAAGGCTACCAAACGGACTATATGACAAAACTATAAAATAACAAATCTCCTAGAAAAATAAGAGGAACCATCAAAATCAATCCTTGCATGTTTCTGATGCCTAGGACCCTATATATGCGGTATTCATGAAACATATAACTAAAATAACCATCTTATCTGCAAATACATATATCTACCCAAAATTAATTTAAAGACCAAACGTGATTAGATGCAGAATTTAAGGAGCAGCGCGGTCAGCTCCTGTCCCACTGAAGTTCATATAATAGTACTCCCTAATCTTAAAATGACCCATTATTCAAGGTTGACTCACTCCAATTTCAGAATTCCTACCGGGATGCATTGGAGACACAACGAGGGGAACTATGAGTGAAGCTGATGGTTTTGATGCTGCTGCAAATACATAGAGTAAGCAATAGCTCCACCAGAAAGGAAGATCATTTGAGGGGAAATAATATTGCAGGAGTTCAATGGATGTCATTAACAAAGGAGCTATGAGTAAGCAATAGATACAACAGGAAGTCCAAGTCTGCTACATAAACATGGACACCTTGATGAAGCCAATGTCCTTGGCATTGGTGTGGAAGCACTGGGCACAGCACATAAGCCCACATTTCCTGAAAAGACCATGAGAGACCCGGCTTGGAAAACAGAAGCATATTTAGAGAGGCAAGGCTATGACAATGAAGTTGTTGGTTTTAAAATTGTCTGTGGTTCATTTTGAACTTTGTGAATCATGGCACTCAAATTCATGCTGAGACTAACAGGATGACGTTGCCTTGCAAATCACAGTAACCATGTTTTTTTTTGCACCAATTTCTTTAAATAATATCGACAATCATCATTACTTTGAGGATCCACGCTGCATAAGAATTGCACAGTTGTTTCCAATGTAATTAAGGGGCTCACTGCAGGTGAACTAATAGTAGAGACTATGAACACAATGGAACCACTACTATGTTGACTAACCTTGATAATAAGGTTCAAACAAGAAGACATAATCATCTTATTGGTAGGTTGACCAGTTGTGTGCTCTTGCTGAAATATGTCCACAATCACAATGCACACAATGAAGAACACATTAGTAATGAACGGAAGAATGAAATCTTGGAGGAATGGATTAAACAACAGATGCCAGTGCACCTCTTGTGGCACATGCAAGAGGAAATGAACCGATGAAGATATTCAGAATGAAAT
This sequence comes from Themeda triandra, assembly GCA_018135685.1. Taxonomy (NCBI): domain Eukaryota; kingdom Viridiplantae; phylum Streptophyta; class Magnoliopsida; order Poales; family Poaceae; genus Themeda; species Themeda triandra. The sequence continues at coordinate 40,068 of JAENPR010000492.1, read as the reverse complement.
TATTCAAATATCTACATAGGCTGTGAAGGCATTTGATCTATAGCGGTATTTGGGCAGAGTATCAATCTCACGAATAACTATGCAAGAGTAGGTGAGTTCAGATAATATTATGGTCTCCGTCTAGTACTTGTTAGAAAGCATCAAAAGTAGATTGACCATTGTTTTGCTGTGTAAAATGAGACAAGAGAGGAGTAACCATTTATTTTACTGGTTAACAATTTATACTAAGACATCGGAGTTAGATCAGTTACGAAGCAAATACAAGGAAAAATTTTGTAGGCTTTCATGCTTTTGGGCATAGAATGATTAGTAGAACTAAACTGAAACATAGAGAGGCTATAACCTTGAAGCAGCAGTAGATCCTCAGGTTGACACAAGAAGAGTTCCTTTGTCCAGTTCATGGAACTGTGAACATATATAACCTACAAATAAAAAGCAACCAGCAAATTATGTGAATTGAAGGCATCGTTGACAATGGAACTGGGTCAAATCCAAACTATTGTGCTGCTCAGCATCAGGTAAGCAATGTAGCAGTCCAATAATCAGGAAACCCAAATCTGCAGTTAATTTGAAGTAGAAAGCAACATACAGTCAACTTTGCAGGATTGTTTTCACGTTGTTCTTCGATTTCCTAGTTTTCATCCAGCTACATAAAACCGAGAACATATAAGGATAGTGTTGATGGGTAATAAGGTACCGGAAATGTGGTTAAATATTTTTCATCAGTAAAATCTAAAACCTATTGTAAGTTGGAAAAGAAGCACCACAAATTAGTCAAGAGCTTTCACTCTGCCTTAACTACAGAAAATGTAGCCTACATTGCAATTCTATTTGAGTAGAATACATTAAGCAAAATAAGACATATGTCCACAAATCAAGAGAGAAATTATGACCAACTAATCTATCATTAGCTTTAACAATGAGATCAGGAAACACCATCTAGCTACATTAGAATAGAATAGTCTAATCATGTTACTGGATATTGCATATGAGGGAACAAAAATTCAACAGCCAATCTATTGAGAGGTTTAGTTGAATAAACAGAATAGTGGAAGAATGCATGAACTAAAAAAACACAGATGTAAGGTGCATGCATCACATGTTAGAAAACTATTTGAAAGGCAAATAACATAGCAACACACCTGTACAGGCAAAGTCAGGGCCATATTTGTCGCTGAGATGTCACCGGATACCAGATCCTCGTCCCCACCGCTGTCAAGATCATCCATGGTCGTGGGAAGGAGTACGAAACTAAGGTTAACAGTCAAAAAGTGCATCAGCATACATGGATGAGGAAACCCTAGAATAGGAAACCAAATCGGGGAGATCGAGAGGGAGGGGGGGGAGTAAACCAGGCGATCGACGGATCCACAAAGAGAAGAGCCACGCCGGCTGCCTGCAGGAGCTCGCGAGGAGGGGGACGCGACCGCCGGCGGTGGCCGCCATGAGCGCCGCCGCACAGGGCGGACGCCACCGCGCCACGCTGGACCGCGCGCACCGGTCGCGCCGCGCCATGGCCTGGGGCCTGCGTCCGCAGGTGCATGGGGAGGGAGGGAGGACGCGGTGCTCCGCGCCTCCGCCCGCGCTATCGCCTCGCGCACGCCGCCGGTTCGGGAGGGATCGAGACAGGGAGAGAGAAACGTGGAGACGGGGTGGGTGAAGAGTGTTTTTTACCGGCCGGTTTGCCCGGTTACCGGACTTACCAGTCCGATAGCGAAATCGGCCAGTAAACCGGTCCTAACCGACACGAGGCTTAAGCGAAAAAACCGAAACCGGGCGGTTTTACCGGTAAAGCCGGTCCGGTTTTTAAAAAAACCGACCAGGGCGGTTCACGGTAAAAAAACACACCGTTTACGGTCCGTTTCATGATCCACGTTCCACCTTCACTCCACCATCTTCGCCTAAAAGTTTTTTCGACGTGTATACGCCGGCTGCCTGCCGAGGCTCGCCGGCCAAATAAGAAGAAACTAGTAGTGTGGCGCGCATTTGCGCGCCATATTGATAGCTCTCCTCAGGTAGACCATGTTTGTAGGCAATGTGTTTAGAAGGATTGTGATTTTATACATAGCATGAACTTGAGGGGGTTATCAACCATTGTGTTTGTACTGACTGAGAAATAAGTTATACATGGAAACTCTCGGACTAACGTATTACATTAGTTTACATGCCATTATATAATCTTACTACTAAAAGAACCCAAATTGTATCGTAATCCCCTCGCTAATCCCCCCTCCGCGGTAATCCCCGTGGTAACCTCACATCCCCATCGCTCCCTTTGTCTCCTACACAAAACCGCCGCCCGCACGACGTCCCACCACGATCTCGCGCACCACCAGAACCGTGGTGAAGCCGCACTCCCCACGTCTCCCCTTCCCCGCAGGCTGTAACACAGAAGCATCGATGCCGCTCGCTGGGGCCTCGCTGCGTCGTCGCCTCGCCGCCGTCGTAGCCAGCCACTCGAGGTCCCCCGTGCCGGGTGAAGCCGCACTCGCGTCATCGTCGCTGGCCACTCGAGCTCCCCCGAGTCGCTGCCTCCTTGCATTCTCGCCGCCGTCCTCACCGAGCGCTCGAGCTCCCCCGCACCAGATGAAGCTGCACTGCGTCGTCACCACGCCGCCGCTATTACCGGTCGCTCAAGCTCCCCCGTGCAAGTCCGCACTTCCATTGCAGGTGTGCTAAGTGCTAACCGCTTCTCTTCCCTTCCTGCAACCCCTCCTCTTCCCTTCCTGCTGTACGGGACAGAGCACCCAAACCTTTGACGAGGACTGCTTGTGTGCTCGTAACCTGCTTGGGAGAATGCCTGCCTTTGCTTGTTGTATCATACTGCAGCAACACAAAGATTGTCGACATCTCATTTTGTTTCGTTGCAAAGATTAGGCCCAGTGGGGGGGGAAGAGATTCAGATATGGTGAGCATTGGTAGGGCCAGGTTAGCAAATGTATTGTGGGTGCCCTCAGGGCAGAAGCTTGCTAAGCTCAAGGCACACAAGTCCTGTGGCCATGGCAGTTTAAGTTGCTATGGGGTTTAGAATTACTTTTTCATTTGTTAATGGTTGAGCAACTTCAAGATGTAGATTCTCTTCAAACTCTAGGTGATGAACCTCAGAGCATATGTGATCTGACTTCTTTAATGGTTGAGTATCATAACTTTCAGTATGGGTTGCCTACTTACCTTTTCTGTTCCACTATCTGCATGGTTCCGTGGACAAACTGTATTAAAGTCGTCTTTGGTAATGAGCATGCAGTTGTTGCAATCGGGGCTTGGGAGGCCTATAAAATCGGTGACTAAGTGAAGGCGTCAAGTCACCGCTCAATGCAGAATTACAGATTCACATGGACAGGTATGAATATATGAATAAATTGTTTTCGGTTCTGAAATTTTTTAATGAAAATAGTGATAGATATTTTTTGCACACTTAATATGAATATATACTACCGATAATGTCTTTCCCAGTGTTGCTTCATGTTTTTTAGAATGCAGGATACTACAAAAGCCATTGAGATTGAACCGAAGATACATTAAGTTATGATGCTATCTTTTGCTTACATGGGTTTTAAACTTTTTAGTTCCTGCAAGTTACCAATAGCCGGCAGTCATGGGACATCTTGCTTAGTTGAGCACTTCCTATTCCTGAACGAAGGGTGATGTTGGGGTTTTGAAATTTGCTGTCAGTTACAGTCGAAAACTTAAGCTTGCAGTTTTATAGTCAAAAACTTGTTTCTGTCCTAAAGTCCTGTTTTCATTTGACGGTTCATAAGCAATGTTCAATATTTTATCCTATATAATAATGGACTACTGAACAAGTTTTCAATGCAGTGCCCAACAAACCAAATATCTTCATCGGGTACATGCTGATATTCTCCAATTTTTTCCTTGCTACTATTCATATCATATTGTTATGCTGCATGTGAGTAGGAACGACAACATGCCCATTAACTAATTTTTCGACATACAGATCATGTTTGCGCTTTAAATTACAGTTTATGAATTAGTACATGTATTCAATTGTCCAAGATGTCCCAGATAAACAGAAGAACATCACCTACTTAAAACCATGTCACAGAAAGCATGACCAGCAATATGTTAATTAACCACCACCCTTGCTATGATCTTCGTGCATGCTGGTGTTGGTGCTGTACTTCCCATTTCATTTGTCTACGTACAAAGGAACTTTATTGATATAAGAGAGAACTGAAGCAATGGTTCCCATTTCATTGGTCCTATTGTTGGTTCAAAGTATCTAAGAAAAGGAGACAAGTAGTGTATGACTTATTGACATGTTTTTATTGGATGTACATATTATATATAATTTGAAAAGTTGATTATAATATTTCTAATGTGTCTTTTTTCTGGTATGGTTAATATTTAGCTTTGTGTATAACAAATTGTTAACAAGCGAGTCATGTTGGATATTGTTCAAAGGTAAAAAAAATAAATACTATGGTTTCTTTGCTTCTTTGCTTACACCAGAATGGACATCCACACCCTCTATGTCGTCTGACCCAACCTGTACGTCGATTTTCCCTATACGCTGCGTACCAGTTGTTTTTAAGAGAACTTTTATGTCTACCTTGCCAATTCTGCTAGCTTTTGGAAGTACCATCTGTCTTTTTAATATTTCTTTTATGTGCACTCTATATCTATTGTAGGTTAAGCAAACAACAGCTGCTGTTGGGGGCTTCAATTACTCTTAGCCAAGAACAACAGCACCAGTGTGGAGATCGGTGGCAGGGTTCTGAATTTGCAGCTACGCCCCTGTTGGTTGCTGGCTTGGCAGGTAAACAAAGCAAAACAGCACCATCTTCTATTGGATGAATTCTTGGATTCAGAGCGAGCAAATGATAAAAATATAAGAGAATTTGGGACGCTTTGACGAACAACAGAAGGGAAATAAGTGAGAAGACTTGAGGAGGGAGAGAATTTCGTTTTGCTAGGATAATAACCTTGTAACACAGGACATACAAATAAGAAACTGTAGTTTTGTTATGTTTGATATGATGTTTCTGCTAGGATAATAACCTTGTAACACAGGACATACAAATAAGAAACTGTAGTTTTGTTATGTTTGATATGATGTTTCTGTTTTTTCTGATAAAAATATCATTGAATCTTCATTTATTCAAGTTATGATATAATGTTGAGACATGAGAAGCAGACACATGCCTCCTTTGTGAATATCTCTCAAAGGACAAAAAGGTGAACCTAAATTATGCCGTGTTGCTTTGCTTCTTTGCAATACTCTGTTGCTTGCTTCTAAAAGTGTAGTGTCATGTGATCTCTCTGACTGTCTTGAGGAAATTTAGACTTGCTTGTTATATCAACTAAGGTGAACCTAAATTATGCCGTGGAAAGGGTTGCACGGTTCAGCATGAATTTTCCAAATAAAATTATATACTACCTGAAATATAAAAGACTGTGCCAATTCAGATCCTGAAATATAAAAGACTGTGCCAATTCAGATGCTAATTCTCTGCTTACACCATTGTGCAAAATTATGAATCGACATCCACACCCTCTATTTGTCGGACGATCCGGACCGTAGTCGATTTTTTCCTATAAATTACATACCCGTAGCAAAGCACGGGCACTTAACTAGTTATACATACTAAACTGGAATGGCACACCCTCGCGTGCCAGGTTGAAACAAATATTGGTTATCATTAAGAGAAAAGGCAAGCAGACATGATACTGTGTCATTAGAGGCAGAAGATAGCGTAAGATACTAAGTTTATGTACAACAACTGCGAGTATTATTAGAAAGTCTAGTGCAGTATAACTGAGGAAGAGATGATGTTGCAATAACAGGAGGTGATGAAATAGCATCGACCATGATACATAGCAGGTCCGGTGTATAAAGTGTTCATAAGACCAATGTCTTAGTTCTGTTTTCACTTGTCAGCAGCCTATGAGGATAGATCAGTACTGCAGCTTGTTAGAGGTGCTTGTGTATCTGAAAATAAAGAGGCAAGAATTAGATTACACAACTTACGGCACATAGGAAGCCATTTGCATGAAATTTGCGAGTATTGAAACTAATTACAGAGATTAGATAGGCTTATGGTACAGCGGACCCACAAAAACATTCACTGACACTTTTATGTTGGCACTTCTAATTCCGCTGGCAATTTCCTATAACCATATTTTAATTGTAATTAACTATGACATTATCAGTGAGAAACACAGGCAGACCAATAGACATTTAGCTTTGCACACCTAGAAAGTAGAATAGGTTGTCAAAAGGTCATCAGACATTCAGATATAGCTTTTATATGGAGCACCTTCCATGTCTGATTGAGGCTTAATAAGAAATATCACAGGAAATGGCATTGATTGAGGCAGGAAAAAGTAGTATCATATACTATGTAAACATATGGCACCTACATCTCTAAAAGAAGAATCTGAAGATAGAAAAAAAGCATGGGAACCAAACAATATAATAAAGGAACATGTACCAATGAATAGCTACCATAAACCACCAATGAAATATAGTTTCACAGATCTAAAAAATAGAGTGATGAGAAGTCACGCATACGTTGAGACCACATATATTTAAAAACATGAAAAAAATATATATAAATGTTCATCAGGCTTGAACCCTCATTACTTTTACTACTACAAATGAAGGAAGATGTGATGGAGAACTAAGGGGACCACCAAATTTGCAACAATCAGCAACGTAGGAGCAAGAGGAAAAATTTCAGAAACTGTAATGAACCTCCCAGTAGGAACATTTTACTCCAAGCATCACTAAGTATGAAAAACACATCTGATAGCTAAAATGTTTAAAAGATTATTAACATATGTACTATCAGGAGCAATCTTTCTTTTTCTTTTTATTTTTTTCTTTGGAAGTTTACAATCCCTATCTCTTTTTTACCTTTGAGATTCAGACACTCCTCAAAGGCATGCAACATTCTATAAAACATGGTCACAGAAAGCAACCGGGTTGGTGCGGTGTCATATTATCTCCATTTCTTCCAGTCAACTTTCTTCCATGGTCTTTGACCTTATAAATTGCAAAACAAGAATTTGTCATTACGGCGCCCCAGCTTCATATATAAATTTTTGTAGCCCCTGTACAGTATTCTGCTACCACCTATACAGCAGGTACATGAATTAGTAACAAAGAACGGTCCATGTCACATACAAGCGGATATGATAAATTGGAGAACATCTTGAGAATGTAACATATTCAAATATTTACATGCCTGATGAAGACATTTACTCTATAGCGGTGTTTGGGCAGAATACCCATCTCAGAAACAAAGAATAACGACTGGCCTTAGGCCATGATCCCAAGAGGTAATTGGAATATAGGACCTAGCATAGAGATTTACACATCTGTGGCTCTAGTTAATGATAGCACCAAAGCTTGGTCAGCTGAGGGAGTGATAACTGACAATGACAATAGATAATACAGTAGGGCTTCAAAATTAGGAGTAAAAACTAAGCAAACCAAAATCCTATCTCTGAAATTAGTCGAACTCCTATCCTTTCTTTCGCGGCCCAGGAACCTAGACTTGCAAGGGGACAACGAATAGTTGAAGTTATTCGTAAACCATAATAATGCAGATATATTTAGCAGCAAGGATTCTACAGTAGGGTTAGCTGTTAGCAGGTTCATTTGAGAGAAGAGATGTATGACCATAATCCACTGGAACTATCTTGTGAGGAGAAAATAAGAAGAAAAATTTTGTAGCTCTAGTGTTGTACTGCTCTCATTTTACAGCACGACATTCTACAAATTTGGATGAAAATTAATAAGTTCCACAAAATAGGTGTAAATCAAATAGGAGACACTTGGAATGGAATGGCCCAGGAACATGAGCTGCACCGGCTGCAAACGTACCATAATGATCTAAGAAGAAGTTCGATGCACCCAGAATTAGGAAAGAAAAATTGAACACAGGTTAAAGGAATTGCATATAAGAAAAAGGACACTGTATTTTTTTTTCTTTTGCATATCCAAATGAGACCGCTCAATGTGAGTGAACTGATATGTTTTTCCAGTAATATGATCACCAATAATTGGTAAAATATATTAGGGAAGGTGTGGCTTGTCAGTCTAGGAGTGGCAGTGATGCATAGTAAAACTGTGCACTAATAATGAAGGCCACTATTTTCTAAATTGGATCCGTATCATCCAGGACATGTTGATGTCACAGCTGGATGCCATCAAAGGCAACAAAATTTAGTGGCAACATCGTAGAAACTCAACTTTCATATCTGAATCTTGAATGGAATGTAAATGGAAATGATCATAACCAAAAAGAAGGCGTGTTACCTGAGTTTGTAGCTTGTAGAAAAGCTTAAAACATAAATCCTAAGAAAGTGGGCATCAACGGCTTAAATTTAGATTGCAGGATGCTCATTTTTAGATATTGATCTCCTACCATTTTTCTCTCCTAGCATTGGAAAAATAGAATTAGTTTTGAAATGGTTGCTTCAATCTTCTAGAACAGTTCCATCGTACAATATGCAAGTAGAGACTAAGAGTTAAGGAGACAATTTGCTCTGATTAATCTACTCAAGATGGTAATGAGACTGGCAGCTATGTCAACATGCGGAATTTGTTATCATGTTCACATTGACATCATTGATAACCATATTATCTTTCCAACCAAAGTCGGAGTGTGACTAATTAAGTACATGAAAACAGTAACAGTAACAATAGTAGTAGCAGTTATTGTATATATGTTATAAAATTAGGTATGAAGTTTACTAATCTAATGAAGATGTATTTTTTGGGGAAGAGAGCAACAGTCGCTCAATATTATTTAAACTGGTGATGACGAACTCTAATGCGATGATTCTCTAAAGGTAGGAGATTATACAATGGTACAGTATCTTCTAAGTTCAATCCAGTAAGCACATGTACGTATGTTTTTTTTTACATGAACTACAGATGAGCCTGAGAGGCAAGAATTTTCTGACTGACAGACCTACAGAGTGATATCATAGGCTAATGTGAAGTGAATGGCAGTAACTATTAATACGAGATGCCAAAGTCAATGGCAATTCAATGAAAACATATTATGAAACGTAGAAAAGTCTAGAAACAAATAAATGTAAACAAGGTAGGATTTAAAGAAGGGATGAGTGCCTATTTTGAATGCATAAATATGGGACTTGTCATAACATATGAAACAGCTGGAGATGATATGATCGCTACCTTGGCCTAACTTAAGATCTGTTACTTTTTTGCATCTTTAAAAGATATAAGGATTCAAGAAGAACAGATAAGTTCTGAAGCAACAGAACGAACCATTCAAACAAGCATAATATATTATTTGCCTGATGGGGTTGCATGTAGCTTCAATCCAGCACATGCCCCTGCACATGAATTTGAAATAATTCTAATTTATTATTAATAATTCAGCTACGCTAACTTTGACAAGCATGCAGTTATATAAAATCTGGTCTGCTAATCTCACCATTAGAACATGAGCACCTAAAATACATTAGATTCATTCTTAGATTCCTCAATCATGATACATTCACAGGGAGGCCATACACGATCTGTGAACCCTTTTGTTAGTCTCCAAATTAATGACAAAGGTATCAAGTAATAGTTCAATAACAGAAGTATAAGATGATGGTACACGGTGCACTGTGGCCAGCATATGCAGCATATGGCCGTCAGGCAAAGAAATACAGTATAAAATTAAGCAAGTGATAGAGGAACAAAAACTCACCAAAATACTATTTCTGACATTACCAACGCAATTTGTATACGAACTGATGAACCTGAATATATATAAAAAAAGAAATTAGTGAGAAGACCATGTATCATATGACAGTAGAGGGTAGCTTAATGGGGATATGATGAAGGCAAACAGCAATCAAGTTGAATGCCTAATAGAAATATTTATCATAATAGACAAACTGAAGCAACCCAAAAAAAATTTGTCACTACATGCCAATTTCATGAACCGAGGTTTTAGTACTTTTCCGCTTTCTGTGGGCACTCGACAAAATAATATCTTCAAATAAAAATGTTATACAGGCTTCACTGCTGCTCAAAGGTATATACAGAAACCATCGGAAAAAAAGCCTGAAGGCTAACCTTTTCCATGTTGCTAGAATGCAGTACAGAACTTCCAATTTCAATATTATCTTCCATATCCTATAACCAAGGAGAGAAAACCTGAGAAGTTGACACCAAATTACGAAATAGAGAACATTCTTCTCTACTCCTAAAATGCAACCAAAGTTAACGTGCACAGGCTTCACCATGCTGCTGCTCGATACTGTTTGCCCGGCGTGGTGAAACCTCCTCTGAAAGATAACCGCCCGCCGCGTTCGAATTCCTGCATGCCTGGTCCACGCCCTCCCGGCTGCGCGCATCGCCCCCCTCCTCCAAGCTCTGTCCGTCGCCAACACAGGGAGAGGAGAAGCCGCCGGGTTGGCCATCTCTCCGTGCCTAGCGCCGGCGGCGGCTCCTCGCGGTCGGGAGGGCCACCATGGACGGGGATTCGCGGTGGTGGGGCAGCTCGCCATGGTGAAGGACGCCGCCTCAGAGCAGAGGGCGCTGCCTGGGTCTTAGCCGCAGCGCCGACTCAAGGGGAGAAGGCGCCCGGGGCCTGTAGATGGTGTCGCTGGGGAGGTGGAGGGATGCAGGACCCCGAGGCGTGGCAGCGGTCTACGAGGGGAAGGAGGTGAGCCACGCCGCCGAGCGGCCCCGCGCGCCCGTCCTCGGTGCCTTGGAGGCCCGCGCCGCCGCTATGGGGAGGACCGGGACCGGCGGCCTCGCTGCTCGTCGAAGGGAGGACCGGAACCGAAGCGCGCGCTGCCTGCCTCCGCCGGCGGTGGTCCCGTTCTCACGCCGAGGAATAGCAGCCGCGACAAGCCTAGCGCCACACACGCGGCCTGCGGCGGAGTGGGGAGGGGCGGCGAGCTCCGGGCGGAGGGGATGCGCCGCGCTCGTGGAGGCGGTGGCCCCGCGTCGCATGGGCGACCGCGCGCCGGGAGGTGCCATGCCCGCATCGGGTGGCCGAGAGGCACGCCCAGGCGGCCGCGTCTGCGCGCCCGGGGCCGCACCCGCTCGGGTCGGGGGTCTGCGCGCGTCGGGGCAACCGCCCTGGCTCGCTCGCCTGCGTCGCGGCAGCCGGGAGCCGCTGACCTCGCTAGGAGATGGGGAGGGCGCCGGCCTCGAAGAAGAGGATGGGGAGGGCGCCGCCAGGCATGGGGAGGGGGAGAGGGCCTTGGGCTTACCTCACCATGGGTGATGCGTCGGCCACCCGCGCCATGCTCAAGGCAGCCACAGGTTCACGTTCCGAGTTAGATCCTGGTCCCTTGCTTTCATGCCTCTCTTTTTTTTTTTTTTGACATCTCTCATCTGGATACAGCTGTAGCATCTGTTCGTATACAACATACACCAACGCCACACACACGCACACCACACTCACACCCGTACACAAGCAGACCTACAACTATATTCAGATCGAAGACACGCGTCCTTAGAGAGATCACCAGAGAGAACTCCGTAGACGACGGGCACGTCGTAGTCCCATTGTGGCTCCACGCGTTGAGAGGCTGCACCAGAAATTATTAAGGAACAGTAGTTCCTAGGTGGGAAAATCACGTTCGAGCCGGCGCTCGAACCGTGACCGGCGGCCTCCACACCCGGAGGTCTCGCCACTCGAGCTACGACTCGGTCCCATGCCTCTCTTGTTCTGATGGGTACAAGAGCGATGCGGCCGATAGCTGCGGCTAACTATGGCGTGGTTGTCGTGGACTGCGGGCATGGGAGCGCGTCACTAAGACCGGCCACAATGTTGCTTTCTACCGGTGCCGAAATACTCTCTTTCCTCGTTGAAGCACCGATGCCCACGTTGTGGCCGGTGCCGAGATGCCAAATAAACTCGGCATCGATGCATGTTCGTTCACCGGTGCTTCGATTGTTAGACCGCCACAACGTTGCTTTCTACCGGTGCCCAAATACTCTCTTTCCTCGTTGAAGCACCGATGCCCACGTTGTGGCCGGTGCCGAGATGCCAAATAAACTCGGCATCGATGCATGTTCGTTCACCGGTGCTTCGATTGTTAAAAATAGTATTCGTCGTCCTCCACTTCTCTCTCCTCGCTCCCCCTGCAGCGGCTACGCAACGCGCCCCTCCCCAACAACGGCCGAGGGCAAGGCCGACCTCTCCACGCCGGGTGCAGGGAAGACGGGGAGAAGGAGCTCCGCCGCGCCGCGACGGGAGAAGAGGTCCTCGTGTAGCCACCGGCGCGAGGTCCTCGTGCGGCCGCCGGCGTGGAGATTTCGTGCGGCTGCCCAACATCCCAGCTGCACGTCCGCCGCGGCCTCCCTCGGCCGTAGCTCCGCCGCCGCCGCCCACCAAGGACCGAGTACGACCTGATCCACCAAGGCATACGATGGAATCAAGATTTGGAGGCTGGATTTGGGGAAGGAGAGATCGATTGCGAATTGGGCGGAGACGGAGAGGCAGGGAAGTGGAGAAAGTCACTCGCGCGTGGAGAAGGAAAGAATCGTTCTGTGCGCTCGGGTCCACTCGGGTCCACTCATCGGTGCCGACGCTGTGGGAGCGGGATGAGTTGAGGCAACGATGCCCGCTTGCAGGCTTTACAGGTTTTGGAGCACCCCAACATTGTGGCCGGTCTAAGACTGGCCACAACGTTGCTTTCTACCGGTGCCGAAATACTCTCTTTCCTCGTTGAAGCACCGATGCCCACGTTGTGGCCGGTGCCAAGATGCCAAATAAACTCGGCATCGATGCATGTTCGTTCACCGGTATGTGGATCCCGATCGCCCTTATTGAATTGGTGAGTTAGGACCTTCGATTGTCTCAATGTAGTGAGGAACAATGCATCTTTACGCCATGAAAAAAATAATGGGCTATCAAAAATAGCGGCGGGGTTTAAAGCGGCTATGCGCCGCTATAGCGCCGCTATAGCCCCGCTATAAGCGGCATTATCGCCGTAGCGTCAGCTGGATGGCGCCGCTATAGTCCGCTATTTATATACACGAGGCAATAGATTAAAATGTTGAAATAAAAATATAAAATCTCACAAGTCACAACTCACAACCCATGATTTCATACTCTAATACAATCCAAATTCAAAAACAAAAGGCATAAAGACATAAACCCATGATTTTGGGCTCGATTTTGGGCCCAAAATCGAATTTAGATATAGCGGGGAAATAGCGCCGCTATACCGCTATTTGCCAATAGCAGCGCTATAGCGCGCTATAGCTCCAATAGCACGAATAGCGGCAAAATAAGTAATAGCATCGCGGCGTTTCAAATAGCCCGCTATAGCGGAGAAATAGCCCGCTATTTTTTTCGTGGATCTTAAGCCAGGGATGCATCCCCTAACCTTTCCATGACGAACGACATGTTCTCCAAGGGAAAGAGTATGACTTGGTCATTGTGCGAGAATGTGTTTGGCAAAATGCCATAGAGGTAGCAAAAAACATCCGCCCCCGCACCCCCCCCCCCCGTTCGTGTCCAATGAAGCATTAAAATCCTAGATAGTTGCATGGCTCGGAATTTGGTGTGTTTGGTAAATTGAGTTCCTTAAAATTAATAATTGGAACTAAGAGGTAGTGAGACATTCATTTTATTTTATTTTCTCGCTAGGATTATCTGTTTTTGCTTTCTTGTTCCCGGATTTGCCTTGTCGGATTTGTGGCTCGGGTATTATGCCTACTAACTTACGCCAACCAGTTAAATGTACTTCCGTGTGCTTTGCACTCAATGTTAGCGGCAGTGCAAATGAGATCGGGATATGTGGTTTTCGGCTAATCTAGCTAATGTGAAATTATTGATGTTGAAATCTAATTGGATTCATGCGTACTGTGTGTTATAAAATAACTTATAGTTCTCATTTTCTATGTATCTTGATAAGACTACTACAATCCCTTTCACCTATTGTACTATGTACAGTTGCCTTCTGTCTCATTGTCAGCCTGCATAAATTAGAGCTCAATTATTTATGTTCTGGCTCTTCTGCAACTGAAGATAGAACTGGTGTCAGTACCTGTTGGTAATACTTGAAGAAACAAAAAAAGCTCTGTCATGATAATACAAACAGTTTACCATTTTAACTGATAATTCAGTCACCCGCTGTGCGATTGGCTTTGGCGGCGCTGGGTGGTATGTTTTTGCAGCATGTTAAATAATAAACAACATGGTTCATTGTTTGAGTTCTTTGGGAATTTAATTTTTTTTTGTTCTCTCATCAGTTTATCTGCCCTTACCTAACCCTGTTATTTAGTTCCTGGCTAGAGTCTTCGCCCTGATCATAGTTGAATCACTTATAATGTTCATTAAACTTAAAGTTGTTTTGGGAAATCCAAAATTCAATGACTATTGGACTGTAGTCTATTGATGCCTGAACATTATCATCTTGAATGCTACAGCTTAGTTAAAAATCAACAGTCATCTTGCCGGTTGCACAGGTGTCTTCATTCGCCTCACCCAAGTCATGCAACCACCTGACATGGCTAGCTTCACTCCGAGGTTAGTTCATACTACTTCTTCTTCTGTCTGAATGAAGACTGACATTTGCTTCTCATGGGTTCCTCTGCTAAACACAAAAAAAAAAAGATAGAAATATAGCACATGCAAAGTTGGTTGGTTCTTGGATTACTGAGCAGAACGAGAAATGATCCCAAGTAGCAGTAGCAATTCATCAGTATTAGTTTCAGGAAGAGACATCAAAATGTTTGTTTTGACTCCCACTAAGCCATATGCACTGTTGCATATCTAGAGTTTGGAGTGTGAATGTATGTGACAGACATGATTAGTACAAAGCATAGCTTGGATATTTGACGCTTGTTTTATGTTGCAGGAAGCATGCGATCAAGTGAAGGCTATCAAGCATGTGATCAAGTTGCCCGTGGGTTAACTGGTTCTGGAGCTGACTGTTGTAAATCTTCAGAGTGCCTTGATGAATCCTTCAAAGAATGGTTGAAAATTAGGTAACTTATATGTGTCCTTATTGTTGAATCTTTTTCCTGGATTTATCCCAATCGACAAATTTTCAATTTTTAATATTAGAAGAGTGGACTTTAGCTGCTAGCAGGTTCATTCAGTTGCAGGCAAACATGTAGCATATGGATGATGGTGTTCAGTTTCAGGGAAAGCAGAGCGTGAACCATGCAGCTGTGGCTCCTTGTCGGGCTGGTCCATTCAGTTCCTCTGGTTTTGAAGCTCTAGAGTATAGCAGCATGTAGTTTCCTTCTTTGTTTAGGGATGTTAAAAGACAAATTAGGTTTTGCCTTATGATTTATGTAACCAAACTGTCTTATTCTGTAAACAGTTTTATTTTAGTTTGTTTTGATCTCATATGATATTCTAATTATTCATCCTTCGTGAAGACTTCTGTAAAAGTGATGTTGCAGTTGCAAACGTTAGGCTTGGATTCTTGGAATATCGTTTTTTAACAGTATACCACGTTCATATTTACATTGTCATGGTACCTTTTTGCCCATTAGAACACATGATCATTTATCCTTTTTTCAAGTAACAAAATAACACATTCAGATTACATTATCATGGTACTATTTTTATCCCATTGCAACGCACGGGCATTTACCTAGTGATACAAATATATTTGAAGAATAATGTATGATGTGTAGATCATAGTGCTCCTTTCCAATGCTTTATTTATTTTCATCTCTGCAATAACTATTCAGAAAAGAATGGCAAGCCAACTGGGGTGAACCTGCTGGTATTCTGAACCGACGTCAACCTGGGACCTAACCATAGAACACGACCAAAAATAGCGGACCTAACCATAGAACACGACCATAGAACACGTCCTACCAGACAAGAATGGATGAGCAACAACCGAGCTGAGCGGGACTGCCGTCTAGGGTTTCCTGTAGCAAAGACAACTAAAATTTCCAGTCGATTGAAGGAGAGGAGGAGGAAAGGACAAAGGCTGCCTTCACCTGGGTCTACTCGCGCCGCCAGGAGCTCGTGCCTGAGCCATCGTGTGGGGCTTGCTTGCACCGGGGCACTGGTAGCCTCCGCCCCTGGACCTGCTCGCGCCGGCATCCTCCACATTGGGCGCCGGTGCGAGCGCTCGCCGGGCGCGTGGTGCCGGTGGGAGCGCTCACCGCCCGCGCGGCGCCGGGGTGCGCTCCATCCGCACAACGCCCAGCGGTGGGGCCCGCCCCAGCCGGTGCTTCGCCGTGGCCGTCCTCGCGCTACACCATGGGGAGGGAGAACGAGGGAGCATCAGGAGAGAAGAAGGAGAGAGTGGAGGAGTGGGGAAGGAGGCGTGCGCGGAGGCGGAGGTGGAGGCGCGGGCACGGGCGGAGGTGCGAGCGGCGGCGGCGTGCTGCGGGAGGAGGAGAAGGGAAGAGATAAGGCCGACTTTTTTTTTTTCAAATTTTTTCCTTTTTCTATAGAAGGATCTGGTAGTAGAATCGGAAGCTAGATATATATTTGATTGAGTGGCTTCTGGTGAGAAGCTGAAGAGAGCGCATGAAAAGCCAGCGAATACGAGAAGTAGGAGAAGTCGGTCAAGATAAAAGCGGATCCAAAAAATTTTAACCACAGGATAAGAGATCACAGGGTTAAAATTATTTGGACTGATGTGGATGCCGTTTCCTGGGCCCGGAGTATAGGCTTTTAATTTGGATGCACGCGTCCGATACTCAGTACGAGTACTACGGTGATTGATGGATCATGAGGCCACTCATTCCCTTCGAGAAAATAAATTATTGCGCTGCAAATTTCCATGGATTTAGTGAAAATAATATCAACTTTTACGTCTCTAGATACAAATATAGTATTTTTCTTTTTTTTTCTTCTCTCACCTACAATCAATCTTGGCCGAGACCGGTGCTTACCTAGGCGTTGACCCCGGGCATGCCTAGGCGTCGACGCTTGGCGTCTGCTCGACCGTTGCTGTTGTTAGAGTGGATGATGAATGATTTAGTGTTGATTGGTTTCTTAGTAGCTCTAACACGTCTCTAAGAAAACGTACTGGAGCTGTGGCGTGGCAATCTCTGTCTTTTCACAATCATACAGTGCGGTGGTGTTCTTCCTTATTCAAATGTTCATCAAACAATGCCTTCCATACAATGTGCGAAGAGAGTAAATAGTAGTCCCTGAAAATAACAGCAAAGAATAGTGCGAAACTCCAAATCTTAGCAAAATGGTTTGGTGTAACGTCTCGCCTCCTCGAGGCCGGGTCTGCTTACATCTGGCCGCTTAACTAGAACGTAGACTGCCGAGGATGAGCTCCCGGAAAAGGAGTTGTAACTTGTTGGTATGAGTATCCTATTAATCCTGTTAAGCCCTGGGTCGGGATGTTACATTTCGTCTCTCTAGTGTCCAGTGCGATATGCAAACTTTCCAAGGTTGGTCTCACACTCTCACACCATCAGTTTTCGCTACCAGCTTGTGCTCATATTGGCCGCCTCATCGACACCGATCACACAGGCTTCATCAAAGGGCGCTCGATCTCTGAAAATTTTGTGAGGGCGACGGAATTAGTACAGATCTTGCCACAAGCATCGCGCTCCCACGGGGTCGTCAAGCTTGATTTTGCCAAGGCATTCGACTCCATCAAGCTGGGCTAGCCTAGGCGCTGTCCTAGCGGCTCGGGGCTTCCCACTTACACAGATAGAGTGGATGCGCCGGCTCCGCAAACATCCAAATCCGCCATCCTAGTGAATGGCGTCCCCGGCCCCCGGATCACTTGCAAGCGGGGCTACGGCAAGGTGCGAGGGTTCGCGGGGAAGGCGGCGAGCGCGAGAAGAACGAGCGCGGCGGCGGGCGGCGGATGAGCACAACGAGTGCGGCGGTCCCAAGGCGGAGCCGCGGAGGGGACGAGCTCAGTCCAACGGGTTCACGAGAATTCGCAATGGCCCGATTTTGTGGAACGGGTAGAGACCCGCGAAGACCGCGATCTGACGGTCGATCTCGCTTGTTTGTCAGATCAAACGGTTGATAGGTTAGCGGGTGGCGTGGCACTATCGGTCGGGTGCCGCTTTTGTTGTAGGAATCGTATTTTGAGAAGATTAGAGCATCTCCCAAATTTTACTTAGCAAATCTTGTGTTTTGCCAACTCTTAAAATAATTTGCCAAGTAAAAAAAGAGTCTTCCTCTAAGAGTTAAGCTTATTTATATATATAACTTACTAAAATAACGAAATTTCTAATAGTCTCTCGGTTGTTTCTTCATCCCACGTCGGTCGAATTTTTCGTGGGCTGCTTTGTTTTTCTATGGGCTCAGCCCGTTTTGTGTTTTCATCGAGATAGACGATTACGCAGCAGCAACAGCTACAAATTACGGTGCGCGGGGTCGTGCTCCTAGGGAAATAAATCAGGTCCGGATAGTCTGGACTGCGGTTCCGTACGGATGGTACCATACAGCCTAAAAATAGGGTGGACATCTATACCATGCAAATTATGGACCGCATGTTAGTGATACCATCCGGACCGTGGTTGCGTACGGGCCATCCGGACCTGATTTATTTCCGCTCCTAGTGAACAACCCTTGGCACGCGGCCTGCTAAGCGTGTGTTTTTCATTTTTTTTTGTGCGTCATTTTTTTTTACTTTTATTCATTTTTTGGTATTCTTGCCTTTTTCTTGTTTCTCAATTTCAGTTACAAGTTTTTTCATCGTGTATTTTTTTCAGTTTCATTATTTCATTTTTTTTAGTTTGAGTTAAATGAGTTCTGTTTTTCAATGAAATTCAGTTTTCATTCAACTTTTTTTTATTATTTTTTGCTTTCAGTAAAATCCTTTTTTAATATTTTTTGCTTCAGTTTTCATCTTTCCTTTAGAATGCATATCTAAATCCTATGTATCAGTTATATAGTAAAAATATCATTCAAAACTTGTAGTAATTTAAATAAAATGTTTTGTTTTTTTTCTTGGCGCGAGCCACATGCAGCATGAGCGCCGGGGACCACAAGCTGAAAAAGAGAACAGAGATGGTCCGCGTGTGTGGTCGCTTGCATTACCACCTAACCCGTTCCTATCTACTATTATTATTATTATTATTATTATTATTATTATTATTATTATTATTATTATTATACTGGCACTTTGTATAGTATTCTGAGAAAAAATCGATCGAAGCCCAAATAGAAGTCAGCCGAATGATGGGTAGTCACTTTCAATAAAAAACTGGACACCCACCAGATTTTTTTTCCTTGGGCCAACGCGTAGCAGTAGTATTCATCGTAGGTAGCAATACCCAAACAACGAAACAAGCACTGGCACTGCCGGCCTTGTTGTCAAAAAAAAAAAAAAGCACTGTCGGCCCAGCGACAGGGCACTGCCATCCCATGGTGCAGCAGCATTGAGTTCACAGACAGCGGTGATGTGAATGTGAGCGAGAGGAACATGTACGAGTACAGCTGGATCAACGTGTACGTACAGCTGCAGTACAGCACAGTCCCATCCCCATCCAGGCCTCTCATAGCCGGAGCAACACGCCTTTTGCCGGCCACGAACAGCAGCACGAAAGGATACGCTTTTTTAACAAGTTGGTAAAGATAGCAAGCTGAATACCAAACCGTTGAAGACTACTTTTCCTCGTTTTACTAAATTTGATGGATGGAGAGTTGAGATAGCAAACTATTACAATCGGTATTGGCAAGCTCGGTCAACTAAACCAGAGCACTGTCAAGCCAGACTTTTTTTTTTTCAATTGAGCCAGACCAAAAATTCATTCAGGTAGGACATGCCCAGCTCATAAGGGCATGTACAACCCATAGACAGCCTACTGTCTATAAGTTTTTGAAATCCGTGAACAGACAGCTAAAAAGACAGCTCATACAATGGGCTGTCTATTTTGTTGTCTACGAGCTATTTAATACTTGTATGTATCCATGATTAAATATAAGTATGATCCTTGTATACAAGTGTGTTGTTAGTTGATATAAAATAATCAAACATAATACTTAAATTAAAATATGATCATACTGATTTGAGCAACATAATCAAACATCGATACGTTTTCTCGGTAGTGTCGTACCGATGAGTATTTTGCTTACCTTTTGCCATTTTTATTGAGCAAAACAACTTTTATAACAAGAATAAAACAACTTCTAAATTATAGTTCTAGTTGTAAAAAAATTAGAATCATAATTTTTGGATTCAATTTAAATTTCGTATGGATTTATTAGTTTCAGTTAATTTGTGCTTTATTTGGAACAAGAAGCTAACAGAAAAAAAAAAGGCACGCTCAGAACTCACCGTCACCTCTCCCGAACGGATGGATGCGTTTAGTGCCGCACAAGATCCGCTCGTCCGTACTCGCGTCCTCGGAGCACGAGACGAAGCCGGCGTCTCGCCAGACGACGGCACCACCCTGTCTGCTGCTCGTGAAGGGTGTTTTTGAAAAAGTTTCTGCTTACAGACAGCTCGCCAGGCGCCGTTGTACGTGCCCTAAGACTATCCACACTCATGAAACTCTATATCCAATCCTCAAAGAGAATATTCTGTCCTAGTCATCAAGATTATCTCCTCTATACCAAATTCTTCCGCATCCATACATCCTCAATCTCAACCTCTGTCTGTTATCGGGCCCACATGTCAAGACTTTTTTTATTTTTTTCTCCCCTCACCACACACTCTCTCTCCTCCATCCTCTCTCTCCCTACTACTCCCGGCTACTACTCTTGGTTGCTCCGCCATGGCGGCCCTCCCCAGCAAGCCAGCTCGGCGGCGCGCGGCCCGACGAGCGCGCGGCGCCTCCACCCCTTCCTCCGGCGCCGCCCCTCCCCTTCCTTCTTCCCGCCGCCGATGCCAGCCCCCCCGCCGGTGGCTCGCCTGCGCGCGGTGGTGGCTCGGAGGCCGGCCGGCGCGGAAGAGGTGGCCTTCCGCCCCCTGCTCTGTCGCGGCGGCCCGGCGGAGGGGGCTCGCCGTCCTCGGCCAACTCGGCGAGCTGCGCGTGCGGCGGCGAGCTCGGCGGCGGGGCGCGGAGCTCGGCGAGGCCCCCTCCTTCCCTCCTCCCTCCTCCCCTTCCAGGCAGAGCAGCGCGGCCTCCACCGGCGCCCGCGGCACCAGGTTCTAGATCTGGCGACGTAGCTGCGCCCTCCGCCCTCCTTGCGCGATGGAGCTCCAGCGCGGCCTCTGCATCGGCGAGGCAAGCCTCGTCGCCCTCTTCGGCGGTGACCTCTCCAACGAGCGCTGGCGTTGCCTTCCCCTTCTCTCCCCGGCCTTCTCTCTCCTTGAGCGGGCCCCGCACCGTCCTTTGCAGTCCGTCTCCGTCCTCCCGCAAACATACCTCCTGCGAACCGTTTGCGTTCCTCGCTGCAGCAGATTCCTTACGCAAAAGGCTTTTGTGTGCGGGGTTGCGTACCCAGTGCGGGTAGTCTAATACATGCTCAGGACTGCCCTTGAATTTGGCCCAATTTTTCTTTAACCGCCCATGAAAAACTAGACACAAGCAATTTTTATGTAGCCCACTCCCATCGACGCCCACGGGGAAGAGGAAAGGAACGATCTCGAAGGCATACATAATAATTTTTTGACAAGGACATGACTTGGTCACGAGTAACAAAATGACCAGACGAGTCACGAAACGCATAGTGAGATAAACTAAGTCTAGAACATGGTGGAAGCTAAACGAACTCTGTCTATCACATGCTTCAACGTAGGTAACGGACTACCATTCTTACACTGTCAGTCTGCATAGATAAGCATAGTCTTGCACGCCCAACCTCTTCCTCTCTTGGACACTTCTTGCTTATCCAGTTGTCTTCCTCTTCTTTGACACCTCTTGCTTATCCAGTTCACTCTTCCTCTTCTTAGACTCCTCTTGCTTATCCAGTTCACTCAGCGACCTTTGGTTAGCCGCATCCACCAAAGCACGCAGCTCTTTAAGATTATGAACCTTCAATGCATGGATCTTGACCACTCTTGTATAGAGCTCCATGAATTTGGGCAAGATGATCTCTTTATCATATTTGTGCTTACCACCCATTATCTTCTTCCATTCTTCGTCTGAAAACGACTGAAATAAACAACAGTTTTAGTGTGTTTCTTAAATGATGAAGTTTTATCATGACGTGTAATAAAATCACAATACAAAGAACTTATTAGCATGTTGCTTCACCTGAACAGGACCAGATGGAGTTTCATCCGTACACATTAGCAACAGAGCTGTCGCATATTTCAACGTATCCCAGCCCCTAGTGTCGATGCCTTCCTCCTCAAGGTACTCATGCTTGTGAAAACATAGAGAAAGGTCCTCATCAATTTCAATACAGCGGTTCACAAACCAAGCTGCATCTGCAATCTGTCCGTCAACCTGGATACAAGCACATATGCTCAGCAATGAAAGGAACTTGAAGGCCTTACGAAAGAAATATATGTGATACAATGATGAAAAAAAGAACGATATTGTTGAGTAGTCAGTGATATGGTATGTCTGAGGTTTCAGTTAGTTATGGCCATGGAAACTTTGGTAATATTCAAGCAACAAGTAAAACAAAAACACATCAGACATCAACAAGTGATCTCACCAGCTCTGGTTTGATGCTAAATCCAAGGCCCTCTAAGAAGTTTTGTAATCCTTTGCTCCTGTGCTTACGATCCTCCTCACTGAGCTTTAATTTCTCTTGAGGCAGCAAAGTATGCAAGAGATTTTTCAACCCCCACATCACTTCCATTACAGTTTCATCAATCTGACAGGTGATTTTCTGCAAAAGAGACAGCAAACGAAATAAAATGAATGGTCTTGCATAACTGAGGGAAGGAGGAAAGAGGACGGAGTTACGCTAACCAGCTCTCTTTCTATAATTTCTTTATGTTCATCCTTCTCGACAAGAAGCGTCTCCCCAAACCACCATTCCTTGATCATCCTCGTGAGGCGTTCATCAATGCCAGTTTTGGAACTAATAGCATCTGACTTGTTCTTGAATATCTCAAATCCAAGCGGAATGATGACCTTGAAAATAAATGCAGAATTTGAGCAATGTTAAAATAAAGGAGAAATGACCCAGTAGACTTCTTACAACTATACTACCTACTTGTTTGGTTTGAAGTATCATCCAAAATGCAGTTTTTGCTGTTATCAAGCTGCTTTCTAGCAAATTTTCCTAGACCTAGGCTATCAGTGATCCAATTCTTTTCCACAATGACATTATACATTCAAGTGGACAATAAATACAGAAGAAATGTTCATCCAACATGCTGAATAATCATACACTTAAAACTGACATAAGATAATCTCTACTGAATCTTGAGCCAAATAAATATTCTGAAGCAGAAAGGTAAATATCAATTGTTCACTACCCAAAAAATACTTATTCCTGAACCACATGCGGAGCTGATAATTTCAAATTACGATCAGAGGGGGAAACTTTGTTTCCACTTAGACCTATCAGGTCTTTTAATGGCATATTCTGTAGCATCCAGTTAATCAAATCTTGACAGGTGTCAAATGACCTATTATCCTTATCAAGATTATTCTAATTTGGGCTATTAGCTCAGTGGTAGAACATGCCTGTGACAATAGCTTTATCAAAACCATGCATCAAAAAAATAGCTTAATCACAACTAAACTTATGGGGGGCTCAAGCACATGTCTAGGTCAATGTGTTACACTTAAAGACACATACAAATACAAATCAAAGGATGTGTAAGACACCAACTTGATAGTCGGAATAAAATTACAAATAATCTTACATATGCACACTCGATCTATAAGGTAGGAAGCTATAATACTATCCCACTTTACAGTGCTTGTGCAGCCTATAATTTCGGCTAATTATACAGGAAACATATTAATCCATGCATGTTGCCATGATAAGGCCTAGCAGGCGATTATTTTTCAATAGTCCATGTAAGCTTCCACTGCATAGAGTATGGGCATGCTTGTGCTTGCCCATACCAAAATCCAAATCATCATCATCCATTCCTCACCCTCCCACTCTCACCCATATCCATTTATCTAAACCCACTAGATGATGAATGAAACTAATGGGAATCAAAATTAAGTAGCTATCTAGAATGTCCATTTATAAGACCTATAAGAGATGGGTGCTATAGGAGATGTTACAAAAGCTATAAGACCCTCACCCATATTAGCTTTTTTTATTCAGTTGCTATAGGAGATGTTACAAAACCTATAAGACACTAATAAAAGAAATGAAGAAAGAGCAAGAGTTCATCACAAACAGGTGAAAGCGTGAATAAATTACATGCATACTACCAGCAAAGAGAACGGAACACAACTAGAATAAAGTGGGTCAGTACTAACAAGCTTTGCCGTGCCTTTTCTGACAAAATGCTTCCAAAGCCTCTGCAAACACAAAAAACAGGAAAAAAAAAATTGGAAGTTCTGGGTCAATGACAGACAAATTGAGAAGTCATGGCCACCAGCAAGGTTAGAGAAAGCACCTCAATGGCATTTTCTTGGTTTAGAAAGCCACCATCAAAGCCAAAGATTGCGAAGCCCGATGGTGTCTCAAAGAGCACTTTCATAGGAACTATATCCGCCATGAGAAAATGAGGAGTCCTGCTGAAAAATCAAGGATGAAGTAAATTAAACAAAAACAGTGACAAAACAACTAAGTTGAAATCAGAACCTATGATTGCCTGGTAAGGGTGAGGGTTCATGAGAGGAAAAAACAGCTTGCGGGCATATATTACCAAATAAAATGGGCATAGATGCTACCAATCTTTTTCAATGCAGCGACCCAAACTGAATCTAGAAGAAAAATACCCTAAGACAAAAGAAATGGTATTGAACATAGAACATCAACAGCAGCAAAAACATGTTACCAATCACAAAAATATGTAGCTTATGATTGTGAAAAAAAAAAAAAGAGTAGCATTAGTTAGAAAGTGGAAACAGTTTCTTCATTATCCTGAAGTTCCTCAAAGTTTAAGGGCAGCCACAGCTTTTTTAATCAAAAGATGTCGGGTGACATTGCAGTAACAGATCTACTAATGCCAATCAAATACAACTCGCGTGGCACAGCAATAGTAAGAACCAAATTTGTCTTAGGGAACTGGAACTCGACACACGCGGGCGGGCGGGGTTGGATCCGACGGTTGGTCTTACCTAGACGACGGCTGAAGCTAGCGAACTCGAACTCGAACTCGACACACGCGGGGCGGACGGGGTTGGATCGACGGTTGGTCTTACCCTAGACGACGGCTGAAGCTAGCGAACTCGAACTCGAACTCGACACACGCGGGGCGGGCGGGGTTGGATCGACGGTTGGTCTTACCCTAGGCGACGGGCGAAGCGCGGGACGAGGACCGTGCGGTGGAGGAAGGGGCTAGAACGTCGGCGTGTAGGCCGGCGGCGTCGGCTTCACCGGAGGAGACCGGCGGACGCCGCCCGAAAGAGGCAACAATGGAGGGTTTCCGGGCGGAGGTAGGCCACGGCCGTCACCCGGATCTCAGCCGGGGAAGGATTTTGGGGATTTCTACTAACTTCGACAGGCAACACGGCCTATTTATTGCTTTGGAGCGACAAAATTTCATCGTTGTCGCTGAAGCTGGAGCGGGCCGAGCAGAGTAGATTACAAGTGGGCCGAGCGGAGCAGAGGCTTGAGCGCCGTTCCCGACTTTCTATTGACATAACCGCCGGTGCGATGCACGGGAAGTAAAAGATTCTTATGAGATAACCATGTATCATGCCTAAAATTTTCATTGCAATCTTTTTTTTAAAAAAATAAGAGGACTCGTTAAAAATGATTGTGTATCACCAGCCTACCTGTCGTTCGTTCATAACTGATACCCCTAATAAAACAATAAAATATCCATCTGAGGGGACGCTGACTCTGATTACAGTCTTGTGCCACCCTCCTCGGGCCCACCATACACTTCCTTGGTGTTGACACCAAGATTGCTCCGGCGCCTAACACACTATACGTGGGCCTTGGACGCCCTCGAGGTAGCCTTCGCGACTGCAAATGCGGTGCCTTCGAGCGTAACCGGCAAAACCGATCTAGAGATCGGTAGGCCGATGTAGAGCTTGAAGTTGACCGAAAAAAACTCTCGAGCTCGCTCCCGGAAGGATCCGTCGGAGATGAGCACGTGGAGGATCTTCTAGGACCAGCGGATGGCGCCTAGAAAGCCAACGGAGATCGCGGAGATAGCCGCCGGACAACAACTAGAGGGGTCGAGGAGAGAATTAGGGCAAAAGGAGATAGATATGTTGTGTTTTGTGTTTCGATTGATAGATGGGATCAATCGGCCATGATCCTCTTATATATATATAGAGGGGTGGTCTTATCCCGAGTAGAAAACAACTACAAGACAAAATCTCCAAGTTTCCCCGTCCACAAGCGACCCAAAACCGATTTTGGAAAAGATCGGTTCGAGATTTGAAAGTTTGATTCGGCCGACCTACCGGTAGTACCCACCGGTAGTGCTTGGTGGAAGACCGGTAGTACCGGTAATTCATTTTTGTGCGAACCTCACCTTTTGCACAAAACCGGTCCAAAGAATATAATTATTACCGGTAGTACCGGTAGTTGATTTTTGCGCGAACCTCACCCTTTGCGCAAAACTGGCCCAAAAAATATAATTATTACAGGTAGTACCGGTCCTAGTACAATTCTGCGCGAAAAGCACGCAATCTCTCCGGCGGCATAACTCTTGCATCCGGACACCAAATTGGACGATTCATATATGCTTTTCGATCGTCTCGACGAGAGGAACGCAATGGTGAGGTCTATTCTTGCATTTTATGCCCGTTATCTTCATTGGACATTTTTGCGCATCAACACATGCCCCTTTTTTCGAGGTAAATTTGTGATAAACACGAAAACATATGTCCACTGCAACCAACTAGCAACGATACCCATCACATCGGCTAGCCGGTGACTAAGGCGATGTATACATCGACCATTTTGTTCTAAGGGCGATACATGTATCGGCCATTATTTGAAAGAGCACTAGGCCTCTTGCCAAACACTTGGGAAGTATTTTTTAAGATACCTCCTGTTAATTGCCTTGTCGAGACGCTCCTTCTTCATTGTCTCTAGCACATAAGAGTTTTCGGGCACCACCTTGATCACTCTTAAAGGACCCTCCCAATTAGGAGACCATTTGCCAAATTCGTTGCTCTTCGATCCAATAGGTAGTATGGTTTTCCACACTAAATCTCCCACTTGGAACGATTTGCTCCTTACCTTCTTGTTATAGGCCTTTGTAACACGCATCTTGTCTTTATCAATCTCCCTAAGAGCTTGCAATCTCTTGTCGGTCACTTCATCTATGTTGTCCATCATGAGATCATGGTACATCATTGGAGATAAATCATTTTGTTTAGCAAATGCGAATGCACCCAAGTTCACTTCAACGGGCAACATAGCTTCTTGACCATAAACCAATTCAAAAGGAGAAGTATTTGTAGCACCATGCTTTGATATGCGATACGCCCACAAAGCTTCGACAAGACTTCATGCCACTTCCTTGGAGTCTCTTCAATTTTCTTCTTAATGAGCTTGATCAAGGTCTTGTTACTAGCTTGAGCTTGGCCATTAGCCCGAGCATAGTATGGAGATGAATGAACAACTTTAATCTTGTATGATTCGGCAAAAGCCCTCACCTCTTTAGCCATAAAAGATGTGCCTTGGTCCGTATGCAACGTTTGAGGTATGCCGAATCTATGAATTATGTGTTCCTTAAGAAACTCAATCACCTCCGTGTGTGTCATATTCTTCAATGGGACTGCCTCACACCATTTAGTGAAATAATCTGTAGCAACCAAGACGAACCTATATCCCTTTGAAGATGAGGGGTGTATTTGGCCAATGAAATCAAGCCCCCAACCTCTGAATGGCCATGGCTTTGTGATAGAATGGAGCCCCGAAGCGGGCGCCATCTGAATATTCCCGAACCGTTGTCACTCTTCACATCCTTTGTAGTAGCGAAAACAATCGGCTATCATAGTAGGCCAATAAAAACCAGCCCTTCTCAATAATCACTTCATCTTAGGAGCCGATTGATGCGTACCACACACACCTTCATGGACTTCTCCCATAGCCACTCTTGCTTGATCGGTCCTAAACACTTTAGCAACAACCCATCGGCGGTTTTCTATAGAGCTCACCACCTTGCATTGTAAACTTGAATGCAAACCGTCGGATATTCTTATCAACTCTAGTGTTAGGATCCTGCAAATACTTCATTATGAGAGCTCTCCAATCCTCTAAATCGGTATTAGAATCATTATTTGAACTAGACCGATTTTAGACATCATCAATAGCACACGCTTCTAAAGAATTGGTTGATCCGATCATGTTAAACGGTTGAACCAATTCATTTGTTCCTGCACAACAAAAATTGATATCTTCATGCATCGGCTTTGTTTGTATATGAAAGTTTCGCTTACTAACATCAAAGCCGGATGCTTATTGAGCTAACATATTAGCCTTGTGATTCTCATGTCTAGGAATATGCCGAATCTTAAATTCAGCAAGTGTGAAAATATAACCAAGACAAGTATCAAGGCAAGAACGTAGTGATTCGTCTAAACATTGATATTCTCCATTAACTTGTTGAACCACTAGTAATGAGTCACCATAAGCTTCAACATGCTGCACTTTTGTAGGATCTATCATACCATAAGCCTCAACATGCTTTGCACTCCAATAGAAGTCAATATGATCAATCCGAATAACAAAGCTTGATATTCGGCTTGATTGTTAGTACAATTAAATTCCAACCGGCTAGACATCTCGGTCATAAGACCGTTGGGAGAGATTAAAACAATACCAATGCCTCGACCGTTCTTGCAAACCGATCCATCAAAATATAACTTCCATGGAGTGATGGTAACATAATTGATTTCATCATCAAGATTTATGCCATGCTCAATAATAAAATCAGCAAGAATTTGACCTTTAATTACTCACAATGGCTCAAAGATCGATCATATTCAATTAAAGAGTATGCTGTGGAGGTATAAACTCCATATACCCTCACGGCCTAGTTTGGGCCGACATGCTATCACCGAGCCGGCCCATCAAGCTCAAAGACCGATCGGCTCGGGCGGTCGGACTGACCTAAAACGGGCAATTATATCGAAGGCCGACAAGGAGGACAAGACCTAGGCGAGATAGGAAAGTTTAGACTTGTAAAGTATGTAAACTTAGTACCGAGATAGGCTAGTTCCGACTTGTAACCTTGCTCCCCGTAATATATAAGGAGAGCAAGGACCCCCATGCTACCCGAAGGACGGAATCGGCATACGCACGGACTCATACATCCACACATAATCGAAACAGAGCGGGGACGTAGGGTATTACGCTTCATAGCGGCCCGAACACAGGTAAATCTTGTGTGATTGCTCCTGTTTACATCTTGCTCGCAACCTCGGTGCGCCTTCCGCCAATCCATTACCGGTCGGGGCATACCCCTGTCGGACTATCGCCCGATATTTCGTCGACGGTGGCGCGCCCGGGTAGGGGGTGCGCACCGAGATTTCACGTCGATCAAGATGGTTTCCTTCCCGGCTTCCATGACTTTCGAAACCGGCCTCACCTTCAACTTCGGAACGTTCACTGGACTTCCAACTCGGCCCAACCGCTACTACGATTCTTACGCCTCCGGCTATCACGCCAACAATAGCACCAACAATGGTGGCCGCACCAAACCGAGATCCAACTCATCCCGGTGACCACCATTGCAGTCCCAATCTATCCACCGGCGATAGTTGACGGCACGGCGCCAACACCTCCGGTCGGTCCCAACCAAAGGAGGCATGTTAGCAACACGGATCTACTCCGTTTGATCCATCAACAAGACATGAGGTTGATCGAAACCCATGCCAACTTCGAGTCGCTCCGACGACGCGTCGAGCGCGATCTACAACTCGCGCGACAACAAATCTCTAATCCGTTGACACGAAGGTACAACAACCGTCGTAGAGTCACTTTTGGACGCCCGAGCGGCCACGTTTGCGGCGGGAGAATCTACAACGACGCGTTCCAACAAATCCTCGTGGCAACCATATACGGCCGAGATAGCGCGAAACTCACGGCAATTCCGACCACGGCCAATCATCGTACGCGGTGGTCGGAGAGGCCAACCGAGCAACATACGGCGGAAAATCTGGCCGACATCCAAGATCGAGAGAGGGACTTCACAACAAGCCTCACGGGACAACGGCGATCCAGATCAAACAACACAAACTACCCAAAACAATGTACCAAGTCGGAGTTACGTGTCAACGATGCAATGTGAAACGCCGTCGCAACGAACGCGGCGACGTCGGCGAAATCCGACGAACCGGTCGGAACCCGCCGGCTGCACCTACTACGGCAACGCGGCAAGAACGATTCCCACAAAACAACACATCTAATGCCCGGTTGTTCGCGAACGCACCGAGCTAGTTCTTGCCCTTCGTCGTGATGAACAAAGGGAAAGGCGACGGCAAGAGGTATTGGCTGCCATGGCAAACGCAACGGGCAAAGAGGCTGAACGACCACGAGCACGTTCAACTCAATCCCCTTCGATGACAATGGCGTCGGCACGCGGGGCCGGGGCACTTGGCGGCCGACACCAAGACGTAGAAAGAAAACGGAGGGAAGCACATCGAAACACATGGCGGCAATCGGAGAGAATCGCCGCCGTGCGGCAAGAGCCCATTAAGGGAAGATACAAGGGACTCGCTTGACATTGACGAGCCTCATGGTTGCACCCGGCGGCCAACTCGGATGACTACTTGCTTACAAACGTGCTCGGAGTCCTCCTCTAGGCGAATGGTTCCGTCTGTTCAAACAAACCGTAATGGATTCATCACTCCCTTCTTGGACAATTTGCGAGACCCGAGAGAACCAAGCCGGAGGCTTCCTAGTCCAACTCCTCCGAGGACGGGATACCGCCGCACACCGAGCACATATTCCCTAATCCAATGAACCCGGCCAATCTTCGGCGCATCGAACGTCCGATCACCGGGCGCAAAACATGCGAAGGCATGTTCATAAACGGCGAGTGGTATGAAGTAGTACAACAAGGAAGCCGGTTGAGAAGAACTCAAGCTCCTTAGATTCTTTTACGAGATGTACCTTTTCCAAAAAGGACAATCTCAATACTACTCGGAACGGGATAACTATATCCGACCACGCCGGGCCGTGACGATCAAGTCTGGGACGATGACGACCTCTTTGCTGCACCGAAGAAGATCCGGTCATGATTCACAACTTGGAAAAAGGAGAAGCGAGCGAGAAAACTAAAAAGATTGAGAGATACGTCCTCCTCTTTTATCGAACAAGTTTTTTTTTTCTTTTTTAGGCGATTTCCCTTTCAAGGTTTAAGTTAGCGTCGATCGTACACATCGTTGTAAGTCATTTCAAATGACAAAAGCAATCTAATGTGTACTATTTTATAAATAAGAATTCAAGTTTTCGTGTCAAATCACTTGAGCACATGAATTTTTCTTGTCATTCAAAGGAAAATCATTCCTCGAGATCGACGCGTTACGACATTCTCTAAACGAGAGGATTCCAAATCCTCAAATAAAATCCTACGGCATAAACGTGACAAAGTCATAAAATGGATCAAAATAAAGAGATAAATAAAAGGAATCTCGAAGGATTCCGGCCAGGACACATCTCAAAAGATCCACTTCTTTCATTAAAATTATAAAAGTTTTTTACAAACGGGGGACTGTGCATCTAAGCAATCTAGTCATCCCCGAAACAGCTTAGACCACAAGGTCGACGAGTCGCGCGACGACGGCCTCCGCCGCCGGTGAACTCGACGGCGCCGCCCTCCATGGCATCATGCGCCGCCACCGACAGCTCCATGCCACGGACATCAACGCCGAGATGGCGTCGACGGTGGCATAAGCGGCGGAGGCACCATGGCGAACGCCATGAACCGCCACCGCGGCCACTTGGCCGAGGATCGCCGCCGGCCGCGCGATGACATCGCCGCCTTGGGCGTTCACCGCGTCCGCCGCGGCATGGGCGGCCTCTGCGGCTGCTCCGTCCCGCTCCGTCGGCTTCTGCAAAAAAAAAAAAGCAGTACATTATAGAACAACGAGAACAATTCGGGCGCATGAACAAAAGGGAAATCGGTACTTACCGCCGACCACGATGTCGGCGGCCTCGCGGCCGCCGAAGCGGCGTGTCCACACGACCTTGCGGGCCGGCCTCTCGTCCGCCGCCTCATTGACGGCGGCGTTGGCCTCGCGTCGAAATCGGCGGCCCGCCGCTCTCCGCCTCCGGCTCCTCGAGCGGAGGAGAGTGCGTTCGGGAACAGGTCGGCGTTCGCCTCCGCTGTCCCGGCGCTTGGTGGCCTCCGAGTAGAGGTCCCTAATGCGCTCCGGCTCCGCCGACGGCGGTCGGCGTCGACACCAAGGAGTTCGTTGAGAAACGCTCGGCGAACGCACGGTGGAGGCACGGCGGCCGCCATCGCCGCCTCCGCCACAACGGGAGCTGCTTGCTCCGCCGCGGCAACAATGGCCCCGGCCTCCACGGCCGGAGCCACCTGCTCGGGGCCACACCCCCGGCGCCGCTGCGGCTCCTCCGCCGCCCTCCTCGCCGCCTCGGCGGCGCTGCACGACGAGGTGCCCGCCGCGCCTCCAATGGTGAGGAGGGTGTACCTACATTGTGAACGACGAGTTGCGGTTACATCAAAAGAAGAGAACCTCAAGATTAATCAAGAAAAATTCCAATCCAAGCTCACCTCCTCCGCGGCCTCACCTCCCGAGGGGAGTTCACCGACTCCTCCTCATCTGCCGGGCGCTTACCATGACGGCGGTCCATTGCAGGTGGCGGCGGCGAGCAAATGCGATCTAAAAACCCTAGGTTTTTGGGAGCGGGAGTAAGGAGGAGCGGAACGAGAAAATGCGCGGCGTGTACGAACTCCCGGCGCGAGGCCAATTTATAGAAGAGCCCGGAGAACTCGAGAAGGCAACCGATGAGATCGTGGGTAATCAAACCGCCGCGGCCCTCTCGTTCCCGAGAGCACGAAGCGACGAAAACCGCTCCACTCAAGCGGCGCGCATTTATACGTTCCCCTTGCATCGGGGAACCCCGTGCGCTCGGCGACGCACGATGTGAGGAAGGTGGAACGATTGAGACACCGACATAATGGCCCCACCACATCGGCGAAGAATTGACTTAACCAAAGACAAAAAACCGTACGCCGGTTTGACGTGACAACCCGTCGGCGATATACGGTTACATCGGCAACCGAATATTTTCGCCCGCACGCGATCATGACGTGCCATGACGGACAAAAGATAAGTACCCAACATCTCTAAGAAATTTCTTTACTTATTTGGTTCACCCATTTCAAAAGACCACGTTTTTGAAAAAACCGGTTCGCACAAATTTCTTACCTCAAACACGAAGCAAACCGGGAATGCACTTGTCTCACTCGCTACGTGTTCACGGCTCAACGCTATACAACACGAGTGATCCGGTCGCTCCCAAAGGAAAAGGGCTCCAAACATTCGGCACCGTCTTTGTTTGTTTAGGATCATCTAATCCCCAAGGGCGGTCGGCTCTTGAATGAGAAAGAGAAGAGTCTTCTGCGGCAATTTTTTCCTCCAAATTTGTAATAAGCATGACCTACTCTTACGCATAACAAAATCTTACACACCATATGATCATTTTTCCGGGAGCAAAGGCATTGTCAAAAACTTATCATGGCAAGACGATGGTTCACAACAAGATACGGATAAGTGCTTTTCAACCTAACATACACGCCTTCTTTAATCTTTTTTCACAAAAGATTTCTTTAAACGAACTACTTCAAAGTACGTTCGAACTCTTTACAAAGTTAAAAACATTTTCTTTGCACCAAATGGCCAAGTACGTCACCTCTCCAACGAGAAAACAATCGGCATGCCTTGTCTCGATCAATCCCGCTACGTGTTCACGGCTCAACGCTATACAACACGGGGATGACGTCGCTTCCAACGGAAATAGGGCCCTAAGTGATTCGGCCAAACGCGCTATTCACTATAGGTCACCTACACACTGGACTGATTAACTCTAAGGAGAGGCGATTACTAAAAACCATTTTCAAGCAAAGCATTTTGATACAACTCTATGTCATAGATTATATCAAAACAATACGATTCAGAATATCTCATCAAAACATTCACTCATACAAAACTTTCTCTTTGCGGCAACAACTCGAAGAACTAATCCACAAGTTACGGTATAGCGACGGTATGTCATTAACATTTCAACCCACACAATCCACATTTGAAATTTGGGATTCTTTGGCCAATGATACCGGTTATTCTGGCGCACAAATAGCTAAGCTATTTTTATGGGTTTAGATTCAAAACCATGGTCTCACGGCCACGCCTGGGGCGAGTTAAGTAGCAAAGCTATCTTAGCTTAATCATGACAAAGTCATGGCATGGTTCAAACCGACCAGCCCAAATGAAATTTGGCACTGCTCGGTCTCACTCAAAGAGTGGTCGGAAACACATAGAGCACGACACAATGATCGGTTTGTCTTCTTTTTTAGACCACGACATAACGTGTTCCACCTCATCTCGAGGCTCGGGGACTACGTGGGCCCACGTCACACGAGAGGTGACATGGGCTAGATCCTTCTTTTAAGAGCTTGGCGCAACATATACTATCTTACGGCAACCTCGGGGACTACGTGGGCCCACGTCATTTTGCATGACTCGGCTTTGATCCTTTCTATTCACAAAGGGTTTAGTTTCAAAACTAAGCTAAGGCAGCGACCAATCACGACGAGATACCATGTGATGGCGGGCATCACACACTAACGAGGGCCCACGTCTCCGGATTTGGGACCCTTCCAAAATTCTTTTTCTTTTTTCGGGAGCATCATAAATCTTTCGGTCAAAACCAACAACGTCAACCAAGTGCAAGCAAAGTGTGGTCGGAAGCACTAGACGGTCCTCCCGGCCACTGCTCGGACCACATGTCGAACGTGTGTCCGGCCACCCTTTCTCGCTCGGCCAAGCAAGACGGTGTTTTCTCCTCAAGATCCATGATGCTCGGGGACTAAACTGTGGAGGTATAAACTCCATATACCCTCACGGCCTAGTTTGGGCCGACATGCTATCACCGAGGCCGGCCCATCAAGCTCAAAGACCGATCGGCTCGGGCGGTCGGACGGCCCTAAAACGGGCAATTATATCGAGGACCGACAAGGAGGACAAGACCTAGCTGAGATAGGAAAGTTTAGACTTGTAAAGTATGTAAACTTAGTACCCGAGATAGGCTAGTTCCGACTTGTAACCTTGCTCCCGTAATATATAAGGAGAGCAAGGACCCCCATGCGGGACGGAATCGGCATACGCACGACTCATACATCCACACATAATCGAAACGAGAGCGGGACGTAGGGTATTACGCTTCATAGCGGCCCGAACACAGGTAAATCTTGTGTGATTGCTCCCTGTTTACATCTTGCTCGCAACCTCGGTGCGCCTTCCGCCAATCCATTACCGGTCGGGGCATACCCCCGTGGACTATCGCCGATATTTCGTCGACAATGCCCACTTGCCTAACCTCCCACCGAGGGATTGGCCGATGCAACATGTGCTTAATAACTTCGGCATGGCATGCTACAACACATGTACTTAACAACAAATAATGTCTCATCTTTTGGCATGCAAAGTACAACGATAAGCATAATTTTTCGTATGGGCATACCTTGTCTCGGAATCAAGAAGATGATGACCAAGATAAGCAATTACATACTCTTTCCCTTCATCTTCTTGAGTCATAACAGCCCCAATAACTCTATCTTCGGTAACTCTATCTTCTAAGCAATATAAAGCTTGAACGGTACTCCTCTCTTAGGTGCACGAAGAACGGCGTGATGACAAATACTCCTTTATCTTGTCGAATGCCCTTTGTTGGCTTGCCCCCAAGTGAATTCGATTCATCCTTCAACTTGAGTATAGGAGTAAAAGGAATAATTTTCCCGGACAAGTTAGCAATAAATCTTCTCAAGTAGTTCACCTTTCCTAAGAACTTTTGCATGTCTTTCTTGCACGTAGGTGGTTGAACTTTCTTGATTTTCTCGATCCTCTTGGGATCAACCTTTATGCCTTTGTCATGAATGATAAAGCCTAGGAACTTCCTGTAGATACTCCAAAAGCACACTTGAGTGGATTCATCTTCAAACCATAGCGACATCCTTTCAAAAGCAAGACGTAAATCGGCTAAATGAGATTTATGGGCAGCCGATTTAATCACAATATCATCAATGTACACCTCCATAATCACCCCAATTAGATCATAGAAAATCAAATTCATTGCCCTTTGATAGGTGGCGCACGCGTTCTTCAACCCAAAGGTCATCACAATCCACTCAAACAAATCGACGAATCCGGACAAACGAAAGTTGTCTTTGATGTATCTTCTTCCGCCATAAAAATCTGATTGTACCCCGCGTTATCATCAAGAAAGCTAATCACCTTGTGTCCCGAAGCATCATTGATCAACATATCGGCTATAGGCATAGGATATTCATCTTTGGGAGTGGCTCTATTCAAATCTCTCGAAATCAATGCACACTCTAATCTTGCCGCTGTCCTTCTTCTCAACCTAAGCACAATATTAGAGACCCACTCCGCATATTGGCATGGACGAATGAACTTCGCTTGCAACAACCTTTCGATCTCCACCTTTATTCGGTCATGGATGGCCGAATTGAAGCACCTTGGATGTTGCTTGACGGGCTTGAAGTTCTTTTTGAGAATGAGCCGATGCTCAACAAGATCTCAGCTCAATCTCGGCATCTCGATGTAGTTCCATGCAAAGCAATCAACATATTCCTTGAGAAGCATGATTAATTCAGCTTTATAATCGGCTTCCAAGTTTTAATTTACAAACGTCGGCCGTGGCGTAATGCCATCCCCAATATCAACTTGTTCTAAAGGGTCGTAGACGTGAACCCTTGGCCCAACTTATTGAGCTCATCAAAGTCATCAATAGCTTCACAAGCATCGTCTTTTCACCCCGATACTCCTCCAATCGACGCTTTAACCATTCGTGACTATCCATTAAATAATTGTGTTTAGCCGATTGTCAATCGGCTTGAGAGATATAGGAACAAAGCCACCTCTAGCATAATCTACATAATCATAAGTAGACAAATCTCTACCTGATAAGCAGCCAAAGGTGTCATGCCCCCCGTGTTCGGATGAATCGGCAACTGCAACTTCAGCCGATGAATCCGCATGGACAATCTCAACAGCATCACCAACCCATTGGATGAGAAATTGGTGTAGGCTCGGAAGGAACACACTCATTAGCATGTATCCAATCATGCCCAAGTATCACATTGTAGCTTCCTTTGATGTCGGCGACGAAGAAAGCGGTAGCCAAGGTCTTGCTCCCGATGGTTAACTCAACGTTAGCAATACCCTTAGCCGGAATTGGAGCATCTCCGCCAACTCCCGTGATGGTCATGTTGATCTTGATCAACTCCTCTTCCTTGATCCCAAGCTTGCGGAACAACGAATAAGGCATAACATTGACAATCGCACCGCATTGTCCACAAGCATGCTATGCACTTGGAGTTCCATTGATATGACCCCTCAAATTGAGAGGACGAAGGTGATCCACTCTAACTCCCGGCTTCTTGAACACGGCATCCTCCACTTTGCAAACACAAGCTCCGCTAGCGGTGGCTCCTGCATCATCATGATGGATCACATAGTAATCCGATGACAAGTATATCACGTTGATCCGCTCCGAAGATGGCTCATAGTCCACCATCTCGTCATCTTGTTCTTCCGGAGTTTCCATGCCTACGACATTAGCAACCACGGCAGCAAACTCTTTGGGATTCTCCCCAAAGATCCTCGAGAAATTGATGGAATCGGTTTGGATGCCTCAAGAGAAATCTCAACCAATTCAACAACTCCGGGACAATTGTGTTAGCAATTACCGGCTCAACCGATTCTTCAATCGGTTGGAGCGCCTCCACCACCTTGGCCGGCTCAATTGGAGCCACCGAAACTGGCGGCTCCAAAGTCGGCTTGGCCCGGCGGCTTCCTTAGTAGCATCATCATCACCCTTGGGCAAGACTTCTTGTTGTTTCTCAAGAGCTTGCTTCTTCAACTTCCTTGCCCGGGCGCGCTGCAACTTCCGCTTTTGAGTCTTGTCCAAGTTGGATGGACACCACTTGGGCTGCATGTACTTAGGATCTCTTGGCGCTTCTCCCTTCACCTCTTCTCCGGCAACTTCCTTTGCAACCTCATCTTGCTTGTTTGCTGGAATTTTATTGTCGATCACAATCGGTTCATTGTCGGCAACCACGGGGCCGGCATTGACCCGATAATGATGTTAGATGATGGAGCACTTTTGGGAGTAGGCTTCTCAATTTCTTGCACCTTCTTTTGAACATATACTTGCTGCGTTGGTTCCTTGATCGCCTGCTCTTGATACATCCCGCTAGAGCTCGATTGAAATTCCAATCGCTAGAGACGGGCGCCTTGCATCCTCCAACCTCGATGAACCGGAATGCGAGCTTGGGGATATGGTACCCACACACCTTGAGTTCCCCACCGTGGCAATGGCAACTCGGGTGGAGATGGAGTAACCGGTGGCCCCCAACGAGTTGGACGAGAACGGACAACTTTTGCATAGAAGAAACAACGATGGAGCTACACCCTTTTGCTTCTTATCTTCAGCTTCTCTCTTAGGTGGTGTAGACTCTCTTTTTTATGGGCCGATTCTTGAAATCAGCCTTTTCTTGCTTGTACTTCGCCATAAGTCGGTCAAAAATACAAAGTGGCTTAACCACAAATTTCTTAGGCTTCTCTTCTTGCTTCCATACACCAATCTACGGCTTGTGTGATATGAATCACATGAATACGGAAGCAATGGAGCCCTACGGAATTTGAGAGTCGGTTTGACCGGATTGTAGCAATCGATTTAACCAACTTTGCGACTGTAGAAATGTCGGTTGGTTGTTCACCTTGGGGCCTCCTTGCTCTCAATAGATGGGTCAACCGGTCGGCGAAGGGATCGGCCGGGCTGGTCTTTGCTGTGCCGCTTGATGCTCATACCACCATTGCCTTCGCAAGGCTTCCACTGAACTAGCGGTGATTGTAATCTTGCTCTTGCCTTGATCATCCTTCTCAAGTGCCACTTGTCGCCCCGAATTCTTCTGAACATTCGGTGCAGGACGTGGCTCGCCGATAATCACGTTCTTGCCTTTAGCTTTATCGGCTTGGTGAGGACGAATCAAAATAGCCGGCTTCCCTGCTTCAATGGTATTCGTAGGAAAAGGATTTTTCTTGATCTCCGTATCAGCAAGGCTCAATCGTCCCTCATTAAGGGCCGATTGTATCTCGGCAGTAATTACAATCATTAGTCGCATGAGAATAAAATTGTAATATTTGCAATAAGCTCTTTTCTTAATCTCATCCGTGAAGGCATAGTGTAATTAATTCTAATGTGTCCGATTTTAAATAACTCATCAAAAATCCGGTCACATTTAGAAGTATCAAAAGTATACTTTACTTCTTCATACCGATTCTTTTGAATCGGTTTGAAAGAAGGACAAGTAACTTGCTTATTTTCTCGCGGCCACCTAATTTCAGCAGCATTGCACTCATAGTTATCATCATCCGAATGATCTAAAAGCATCACAAGTATGTGTATTGAACGATGTGACCTATAAGGCTCACGAGAATCTTTAAGGCGCGATTCCCAGAAAACGGCCCTCTCCATGAGATGATTGAAGCTAGTAAATTGAACATTCTCTAGTTTCTCACGAATTCTAGAGTTCAAACCATTAAAGCATATATCCACTAGATCTCTTTCGAAATATTAAGATAAAAACATTTATTCTTAATCTCTCTAACTCTAGTGAAAAAAGTCTAAACAAGCTTCATCACGCATTTGCCTAACAACGGTAAGGTGTGCCGGTCTAGTTTCTTGACTATGAAACTTTTCCTCTAATTGAGCCCAAGAATTAATAGAACATGGTGCTAAAGAAGTAAACCATGAGAAAGCGTGACCAGTCAATGATAAAAAGGGAAATTATGAATTTTCATAAACTCATGAGAACTATGTTCCCCTAATTGAGCAAGATACATACTAATATGTTCCATGGTAGTTTTGTTACCAACACCATTAAACTTCGAAAGTCGGTACCTTCCACTCCTCGGGATTCTTCATGTAATCATAA